>JAKTUO010000013.1:0-312564 GCA_030556755.1 Nakazawaea anatomiae | reverse complement strand
TTCCTCATAAAAGTTTGCATCTATGATTAGTATGGTAGGAGAGCTCTCCTTACCATTATACTCATGAATGCACATTTCTAGTTCGGATAAGATACGTTTTTGAGCTCACAACTATTGGAAGCTACAATTATCTCGTACATATGGTAAGATACGCCTTGGCTTAATGTCAGTCTTTGTCTAAGATACTCAGGACTTCGTTTTCGCGTGCACCATTTTTACGTACTTCTGACGGGTCCAGCTTAGGTGAGCTTTGCGCCTAAAACCTGGAAGCGTATCTCCGAGCTGAGCCTTTTCAGTATACTCCAGGGAGTAATTTTAGGGGTGTACCAATTAGGGCTTCTGGCCGGTCCACCCCAGGTCTACTTGCTGAGTAGCCTGAAGCATACTACATCGGATTTCAGGCTCCTTCAGTATACTCCAGGGATTTGCTTTCGGAGTCGCCATTTTTTGGCGTACCTCTGGCGAGTATACTTCGGATATACCTGCCAAGTACCTGGAAGCATACTAATTTGTGATCGATCCTCAGTAGGTATAATCCAGAGACTGGGGTACCCAACTAGCGTACCTTTAACGGGACTGCTTGTATTCTCTCCTTTAAGCTTGATAACTGTTGAAGATAATCATCCTCCAGTATATCCCGGACTGCTCCCCACTTCCAATTTCATGATAAGTTGCTTCTTTGAAGCTTCCAGCTCTAAACAATGCAATGCTTCGTTCTGGTTTTCTCTTAAATATTCGCTGCGAACATAGCGGGTGCCGTCAATTCAGCTGTATCGTTCGGATGGCTTCTAATCTATCCATGAGAATTATGCCCAAATCATATCATCATTTTCTGTTACTCCAAATCTCTATATCGGGCGGAATTTGTAAGCTACCCTAATAAATGAACATATGAGGGCCAGAAGCACTAATTTTCAATGCCTCCATAGTAAAATCTCTGATCTGTAATGTGGTAGTGTTAGTAAGGGTTAGTATAGTCTTGACAAGATACTCACACGAGTTTTCAGAGTTCTGTGTGGAATCTAGAATTGATTGGTGTTAGTAATGTAGTAGCTAGAATGGATTGGTGTTAGTAAGGGTTAGTATAATTCTGACAAGATACTCAAACGAGTTCTCAGAGTTCTGTGTGGAATCTAGAATTGATTGGTGTTAGTAATGTAGTAGCTAGAATGGATTGGTGTTAGTAAGGGTTAGTATTTTTTGAGAATCGTACTCACTTGAGTTCTCAGAGTTCTGTTGGAAGCTAGAATTGATTGGTGTTAGTAATGTTAACGCTATAATGAATTGGTATTAGTAAGGATTGATATAATTTTGATGTGATACCCACATGAGTTCTCAGAGTTCAGTGTGGCGGCTATAATCAATTGGTGTCAGTAAGCGTTAGTAAATTTCCATATTTGTTTCTCCTCAAAAATCCCAGGGACTTCCTCCAATGATAATCTATTTCAAATATCGCCATGGTAACTTTCATAACTGTGCCATATATTTGTTCTATTCGAAATCAAAGTGTTTCTCATAATAGGGATTGCCGCCATTGTAAAGGTGAGTTCATTCCAAATTTAGTGAGATGTCTGTCATTTAGGTAATGAATTGACCTCATGTGACCTCTTTAAATACAGTATTAACACCTGAACATCTTTTATAATTGCAATAAATGCTGTGAAATTGTGGCTGGGAGGTAGGAGATTTTGTTTAAAATAGCGCTTGTTTGAGAAACAAGGGGTAAAGTGGTTAGAATTAATTTCAAGAACAGAAATAGGTTGATGACTGTATTAAAGTAGTACTTCCCTTAAGAAGCTGTCGATTAACGAGCATGTAGCATGATATAAGAGCTTTGGCCAATTATGTTGTTGATGAATGATATATGAGTGATTAAGAGAAAGGAATTCAAATTGATTCCATCAAAAATATCTTATATTTTTTTGCTTTTCGCTTTTGTGTCACAAAAACAAAATTACACCAAAACAACAAAATGTAACAAGGGTTAGAGGCGTGGTACGCAAAAATAATATTAAGCACAGAGATGTAGATGTAGAAGCGGGTGTACTTCCGGGGTGATCGGATTAAATTCCAGGTGCAGTATGTCTCTGTCTCGAGACACGGGCACAAATAAAACTGAAGGACACAAAAATTTCAATGCTGCATAACTTTGACTCAAACAATGGCTAGACCAAATGCAAATTCGCCTGTAAATCATTGTGATATACCATCAGTATGAGACAATGTGGTATTAAACCAGCTACGAATATTTTCGCGATACTAACTTCTTGTAGATTTCACATTGCCGAAATTTTTTTATGGATTGATACACAATAATACTTTATTAACTGACAAATTTCAATATAATTAGTTATTTTACAAAATATACAATTTACAATTTTTGTTCCTTAACAAAATCCTCCAACTTTACTGCATCTTCATAGATAACGCTACCTTCTTCATTATAAGTCTTTGCGTTTTCAAACATGGACAAGAAATCATTCATAATTTCATCCAGCGACTCATAATTCATCTTTTTCAAATTTTTTGTCATGTTGAACAAACTTATTGGCTTAGTTATGATTTTGTAATAATCTGGATAGAGTTTCCTCAGAGGCAATGTCTGAAAGACCCCGCTCAACTGATGCCCATCATTTTCGTCAGTGATTTTGTTTAATTTCTCAATCAACGATAACGCATTCGATATGTATGTTGGATAATCTTCCTCGTCATCCTCTTCATCATCATTGGCATCATCAGACATGTCTGATTCATTCACATCTCTACTATTTGATCTACTCGAGCGACCCAGCTTCTTGGCAGAAGGTCCAGGACTAGGTGACTCAATGGTTTCCAACTCTTCAGATTGTTCTCTGTTCTTGGACTGGATCGTGACTCTTCTCTTCTCAACTCTCTGTCTCTTTCTCTGTATTGCCAGTTCAACACTATCCTCATCATTATCCATTGCCTCTAACCATTGCTCTTCGGTCAAGCCATCGTCGTAGTAAACCCTCTTTTTCTCTCTCGTTCTACCCAAATCAGTAGCTGGTTGCTCCAAATGATCATTGATGTCCTCACGGAACACAGCAGGTAACTCTTCTTCTTGCATCAATCTTGGAATTGGCTCAGATTTGCCTCTTCTTTTTGACTCCAGAGCCCACTTGGTCGTTCTATCCGTATCCATTTTCAGGAACATCAACTTTTCGTCCTCAGATCTTGCCAAGATATCATTCAATGCCTCATCTTCCAATTCATCATCATCTTCTTCATCCTTTGATTTCTCCTGTTCCAGCTCCAATAATCTTCTTAAAAATTCTTCCTGCTCTTGAGCAGTGGACTTGTTATCAAATTTACCCGCTTGAATGACTTTTCCGTCAATATCCAATTTTTGATGAGCCCTCTCCAAGATGACTTCTTCAACAGAGTCTGTAGTGATCAATCTCAAGATACGAACTTCATTTTTCTGCCCAATACGATGAGCTCTATCCTGAGCTTGTAAATCTTGATGTGGATTCCAATCTGTATCAAAAATAATAACGGTATCTGCTGTTTGTAAGTTCAACCCTAAACCACCAGCTCTTGTTGATAGCAAAAAGGCAAAGTATTCTGAATTAGGCGCATTGAATAATTTTAACATATCCTGTCTATCATCGGCTTTGGTGCTACCATCCAATCTCAAATATTTCAAGTCCTTGTATCTTAAGTAGTCCTCCATGATATCCATGACTTGAGTCATTTGAAAAAAAATTAATACCCTATGGCCTGAAGCCTTAAACTTTGGCAAAACTCTATCCAACAACTCAAATTTACCAGCACTTCTCCACAAGGTATCATTTGTTGCTCTTTGAGGATTAATGACATTTTCCACTTCTTCAAAGACAAATGGGTGGTTACAAACTTTTCTTAATTGCATGATCTTGTTATTCAACCCCTTGATACCGGTCTTCGTGGCACCTTCAGTACCTTGACCGATGAAAAAGGCATTGTGTTTCAACATCTGCTGATATAATGAGTATTGTAAAGCTGAGAGTTTACACTTGACAACTTTTTCAACTTTATCGGGCAAATCCTTTTCGACATCTTTTTTCAATCTTCTCAACAAGAATGGTCTCAACACTTTGTGCAATCTTCTTATAACCAACAAACTCTCTTCTTCTGTCAACTCCATTCTATCCTGAGATCCGGTATTGGCAAAAGGTGTATTGAACCACTCATCAAAAGATTTAACAGAATTGAAGATCTTGGGTAAAACAAAATTCAACAAAGCCCACAATTCTGGCAAATTGTTCTGCAATGGTGTACCAGTCAAAATCAATCTATTTTTAGTATGGTAGTAATGAGTTAAAGTGTATGATAATTTGGATTTAGCGTTCTTCATTCTATGACCTTCATCGATGATCATATGTGCCCACCTAAATTTCAGCAACAATGGACGATCCTTGATGATGTATTCGTAAGTCGTTAACAAAACTGTGAAATTTCCGATTCTGATATCGTGCTGCAATTGTTTTCTGACTTGTGGTGATCCTTTGTAAACGATAGTATTAACACTTGGAGCCCATTTCTCAAACTCCAATGTCCAATTTGTTATTGTGGACAAAGGAACAATGACCAAAAACTTACCGGTCTCCTTCTTAGCTTCGAGAAGGTAAGTGATTAAGGATATGGACTGGATGGTTTTACCCAAACCCATCTCATCTGCCAAGATACCATTAAGACGATTGTTGTACAAGGAAACCATCCATTGCAAACCTTTGATCTGATATTCTTTCAAAGTTCCACCAACCAATATTGAGGGTTGTTTGGTGATCTCTTCTTTGACACGGTGAGCAACTTCATAATAATCAATCTTCTCTCGCTCATTATCGTTCTCTTCATCTGGCACTTGCACATCATCTTGTTTCTTTGATTCATTTTGTTGTTGTTTGACAGCATTAGCTAAGGAGTCCAAGAATTGATTAGTTTGCTTTAACAAATGTGTAATTCTAGTATCCTTGGTCTGATCTAATAACTTAAGATACAGCTCCTCATCATTGGCTTTCAAAGCTTGTAAACGTTGCTTGGCTGTAGATTCCATTTTTTTACCTTCTTCCTTTTCAATTTTTTGATGTAATAAAGTCAAAGATTTACCAAAATTTGATCTCTTCAATATTAAATCCTCTTTGGTGTTCAAATATTCATCGGCAAAGTCAACAATTTTTTGAACTTTTTGCAAATGATTTCTAGTCTCCTTCTTTGTCTTTTCTTGCTTTTGCTGTTCTTCCAATTGTTCAGCCAATCTAGAAGTTTGCACAGCAAAGACTTTAGGCTTTAAATGTAGAGCTCTTTGAGCAGACATGGTCAATGGGTATTGTCTCAAGAAATCAACATCTATATGTGCTTTTCTGAAAATCTTTTCAGAAATCTTACGACGATGATATTTCTGCTTTGGTAATAGATTTAATGCTTTAAGCTCTATCAAAGCTTTCATTTTTAAATCATCAAAACCTTCAGGTACTTCATCCGAGCTTAAAAACGCGTTTGAAAGATTTTGAACATCATAAGTTCCGAGACTTGCTGGGATTGATTCCAATTGGTTCATTCTAGTCGTGATCTTAGATGAAATTATATCCTCAACGTATGAGTTCCCACAAGAATCAGCGCTCGTTGGTGATTCTTTTGAGGCACTAATTCCCAACAGCTTCGCTTTGGTTTCATAGTCCGTTATATCATACGAATCTATCAATTCAAGCTGAACTGAGTCTTGCTTTGAATTTCCTTCATCTATAGAATCCTGATCAAAGTCAAGTTGAAGACTTTCTGGCAAATTCATATCATGGGACAAAAGTTGTAATCCAAGTATCTGTTTCTTTAACAAATTTAAATCAATGTCCTTGTCAACAGGGGATTTCTCCAATTTGTCTTCTAATTGTACCACTTTCTCTTGTTTAGTAGATATATCGTACAACACGTCTTCAATCTCATTTTTCAGTTCGATTTCTTCCTCCGTTGTGACATTAGTCATTTGTAAATATTGGGCCAATAGAAGTTCCACCTCTTGCTTAGAGTTAGGAAATGGCACAGTGATCTTGATTGGTTCAGGCTCCACTGTTTTTGGAGTTTCCTCCACCAAAGGTACAGAAGGGGTTATCGAAGTTGTCTTGGGGGATTGTACCGACATTTTTCCCTAATTTGTTCGTTATCTTATCCAACGTGTTTGTGGAAATTTGGAATTGGCAGTATACTGAGCACAATGTATGTCGCTTAAATTAAACAAGTTTGTGGGAATGAAAACTATGAGAAAATGTTATCTTTTGAGTTTGTAGTTAGTTTACTTCTGTTTAGACTTGTGTTGGTGATGAGCTTTTGATTGTGTACCTGCACTCTTGAGAAACTGAAAGAGATCGAATAAACAAAAAGCGTCTCTCTCTCTCTTTTTTTTTCTTTCTTTCTTTCTTTCTTTCTTTCTCTCAACTTTTTTTGGTTTTTCTTTCACCTGCAAAAAGAGTAGTGTTTTAGAATAACAAAATTAACACTGGCTATCTTTAAAGATAAGTGCTACTTAACCAGATAAGTGTATTTCTTCCATCATCATCAATCAGTAGTTATATTTTGTAATTGACTAACAAAACTGGAGTCAAGCAGTCCAATGTTCAATCATTATACTTATAAATAGAGAATATGATATCTATAATGGCATTTTCACATCAAACACTCTACATAAGTATTGTTGCTGCTGTTGCTGCTGCTATCTGTTACAAAACGCATCTGATGCAACTTTTTTGAGGCTACTATTTTTCCACATGCAAATCATTTATTCTTAAGTAAAGGGAGTTTCCCTTTCCATGAAACAAACTACCTCAATTCACCAATGCACACCATATACAATCATAACTACCACCCAAACACAATGGATACCACTCCTATCACTCCATCCAGTACTGGAGGCGGTACAACAAAAAGAAGACTCAGCAAAATCCTCTCTATGTCAACACCGGGGAGAAAGAATAAGAAACTTACATATTTATCAACTCCCAAATCAATGACGTCTCACCCCCTGTCTTCGTTTGATCACAGATTCTCCTCACCTAGCTCAACATTGATAAACATTGAAGATATCACACTGATGAGCTCAACTGATTTCAAACCCCCTACCCTTGAGAGGTCAAAGAGAGTATCTAGATTCAATTTCAAAGATTTGAGATGCCTCATTTGTGACGAGTCATTGACAAGCATATTGGAGAATGAAGAACCGCCAATACTTTTGACATGTTCTCATAAATGTCACATGCAGTGCTTCTTGATGATGGTCGATAGGAAAGACTTATCATATGATTTATACTGTACTATCTGTCAAACCGAAACTAGGTGTGAGGACGAGTTAGTCGAAGAATCACTGATGAGAAAGTTGTTGTTAGAAAATGGAGTTGAAGACATTGGAGATGACTATGATGATATTAAATCTGACGAAGAGACATTGTCGCTTGATGTTGAGGGCATGTCTGCCTCCACCCCTGTTCCTCCCACGACTTTCTCTCTCGAAGATCCATTCAAAACACCAGACAAAAAGAGTAAAGATTCAGCATCAAGAATCAGTCAAGATGAAGTTGCGAATTATACAGATTACGAAGATCAATTCGCAGAGGAATTTGAAATATTGAAAGATATCACTTCGCCAAAGGTTTCATTCTCACCTGAAGTCTTCAAACAAAATTTGGCAATACCAAATGATCAAATGTCATTCCAACAAAAATGTTATTTGAACATAAAGGCGCCCACCTACCAGATGTCTCCATATGAAACATCGCATGAAGCTACTCAGGTGATCGCGGAGATGATGCATAAATTGAACTTGCAAATTGAAGATTGGAAAGGATTGGGCTTGGCAGATCTTGGAGACTTGATCTGCTTTGATTTTTTGTTAGTTGGAAACACCGATGAAGTTTTCACAAAGGCTACATGCTTTTTGTTTCAGAAAATTATTTTGATACTTGACATGACCCAGACGAAGATAGAAGGGACGGTGTTTTTGGACCATATATCATCATGTGTGGAAACTGATGATTTGATAATTCAAATGAACTTGAAAACCAGTGAGTTGCCCATGATCTACCTCGACTGTGAAAACAAAATCATAGTGAAGAAATGGTTCAATTTAGTAGCTAAAATTGGATTGATTGAAGAGGATGCCGAAATAGAGTTCGATAATAATCAGTTGATCCAATTATCAACGAATGCATGGCAACTCATTGAGAATAACAGGGACTTAATACCCTATTCTGAACCAAGTGTGAAAATGTATCAAATGACCATACCGAAGCCGACTCCACTACCGATATCATTTGTTCTTTGCATCTCATTGATTAACAACTCTTCTTCATCAAATACAAAGTACTTGCTGGATTTGAAAAATATTATACAACAAGTTAGACTGCTGCTCTCAGAGAGGGATTCGTTGGGACTTGTCACAATAGGTAAAAATCCAACAACAGGTGAGTTTGAACAGAACGGTTCTTTTATAGGCACCGCCAGGCCATCGTGGAAAGAGTGGGATGAAATCATAGACGAGTTACAAGTCACTGACGAGCCTGTTTTCAACGATGATTATGACCAACTATATCAATCATTGTTGCATTCGGCTAAATTGATCAGTTCAAATTTTGAGTTCACACATTCAAGAAGAGTGAAAAAATTGATGATTGTCACCCAGTTGCAACGCGAGACCATCGCTGATGATGTTGAGGCTACTTTAAAAGAAAAAGAAATTCAACGGCTTTTGTGTACAATTTTGCAAAGGTACGGGGTGGAGATGGACTCTGTGTTGATCGGAGAATCTTATTCCCTCAATTATTTGTATTATTTATCCAATTGTTTGAAGACAATTGTTAAGGAAAAGGAACATCACCGAATAACCTTGGGATCAAAAAGTCACAGGTTCGATGATTTTGAGACTCTGGTGCCATTTATCGTGAAACTTATTATGGAATTGAAAGATATTGTTATTACCAATTTTGAGGTCACGTTAAATACTGAATCACTCAAACATATTTTCATCTCTTCCATTGAAAACATCACAAACGGGGAAACTATTGAGCTAGGTTCCAAACTGGATCGTTTGAAATTATTTATCCCGAACTTAAGGCCTAATGAATCGAAAAGTTACTTGATGAACTTGGTAATCGAAAAACATCAGCTTCAAAAAGGTACATTTCAAGTACTAAACCTTGCCACCGTCAGGGGGAATTGGTTTGATTCCAATAATGAAACTCAAATTGAAAGCTCATCCATGAAAATTGCTCTATCAGATCAATATAGGGGTTCCTCTATGCACGAATCGGACTCCATATCCGAGGAATTGTTCCTGTCAAACGATCATTTTGACATCCCACTATTGCCGCCGTTGATCTCTTCTCAAAGAGAAGTCTTGTACATCAAAAGAGAAATTGAGTTGATCTTCATCCAGAATTTGTTGGCGAGTGTTGAATCAATGTACGTGACAAAGATCTTAGAGGCAGTGTCGTTGATCATGGGTATAATGAAAAGTTGTGACAGCCACACCATGGTTTGGGCTGGGGATAGATCTATCATGTTGAGCGTTTATGTGGAGGAGCTTCAGCAGCAGGGAGTAATAATACTGGAGTTGCTACAAAGTTCCGTTAGAAGAATTGAAGGTATTAAATTAGGTTATGACTTGTGTTTCAAATTGGGAGTGCAGTAACTATTGATGTCAAAAAAAAAGCATTAAAATACTGTGGTATACTGCTAACTTCATTCGTCTTCTTCCCTTGGATCACCAATACCATCTTCATATATGGCAAATAGACATTCACTTTCCGGTAAACAAGGACTGTCGTAGATTTTACACAACCTGTTTTCGCCCTTTCTCTTTGCCAAACTCAACCTCGTTGTGGACGAGTGTGCAACTATATTACCACCTATTGGTTTCTTTGTCTCTGTGGAGCCGTATTGCTGATCAACTGTGGCAACCACTTGATTCGTAATGACCACGGCGACACCAAATTCATCTGCCAACCGTTGTAAAGTTCTCATGTATTTGGCAACATGACTCTGTCTGGCACTCAACTCACCACGTCCACTATAATCCGTTCTGTATAAAGCCATTATCGAATCCACTATAAGCAAGCTGAACCTAGATTCCGACATCATTCTTGCAGCTTGGTTCAACAATTCAAGTTGATGCTCGGCGTTGAAAGCTCTAGCATAGGCAACATTGTCCAACGCGTCATCCTCGTTCAAACCGTACCTTCTGGCAATCGACACCAATCTGATAGGTCTGAATGTTCCCTCTGTATCGATATAAAGGCATTTCCCCTCTGCACCACCGAGATCCATTGGTAACTGACAAGTTATAGCCAATGTGTGACATAATTGAGATTTCCCAGTTCTAAACTCTCCAAACAACTCGGTAATTGATCCCGTCTCGATACCACCTCCTAACAAAGTATCCAATTGTTTCGATCCAGTAGTAATACAAATCAATTCTGATCTTCTATGATGGAACTCTGAAGCAGTAGTAAACCCCATAGGAACCAACTTTGAGGCCTCTACCAACAACCTTTCGGCTTTCAGCTCACTTATTCCCTTAACCGTCATTAATATTCTTCTCGGCGTATATGCAATGCTCTCCACAGTATTATAACCGGCATCCATCAATTTCTTGATATCGCCATCGCTTATCCCATTACCCTTGATAGAGGCGAGCAGTAATGGTCCATCGTTCAATCCTCTTCTGTCGTCATCATCATCTTCCAGTACTACAACTTCTGGTTCATTCTCATTGTTGATTACTGGTTCCTCTGTTTGTGTCATGTCCAATGATCTTCTCTCTTTAAGTTTAAATAAGATGTATCTTTCAATACTCTTTGTGATTTGCCTCTTTTCTCAAAAAGTAAACAAAAAAAAAAAAAATTAATTTGGAAATGACGCGCGTCGTCCGCAAACAGCATTTAAGGGCTGTGAGATCTACTCAAAGGGTTTAAATTTGATTTATAGATTTGGTAATAAAATAAACTTTGAAGAGAGTTGAATTTGAATGATGGTTTCTACCAATACAATGGTCTCAGATCCAGTTCATTTCTAAAAGGAATTGAGATTTTCCCAAGACACAATGGTATTGATTTGCCTTGGGCCATGTAATGTTGTTGATGCTGTAATGCTGCTTAAAGAATTGGGAACTTTTTTCGATATTTTTTTCTCTCGGTGAAGTGTTGTTACTCTGTTCTGAAGGTGTTTCGAAGGAAAGATAGTAAATTTCGAGTTTTCAATTGTGGTAACAAAGGTGAAAGACCAGATAGATCGATTGCCTTTTACTCACTTCTCCTCATACGCGTAATCATGGCTCAAAGGGATCCCAAGGATGTGGCATTGTCCTTTTATAACAACACGTACGAAGCTAATCACAAGCAGTACTTGTCAATCTTGGCATCTCCTGAGTTCGATACAGTGAGAAAGGATTATCTACAATTGTTCGATTGGACCCCCTCGGTGTTGAATTCCTTGAGGTTGTTAACAGATCGGCTATTTTTCAGAGGTGAATCTCAACATATAGATATCATCTTGCAAGATTTTGCTACAAGTTGGTATACTAAGTTTAAAAACGATGAAGCTATAAATCTTCGCAATGGTAACGGAATATATTTGATAAGTTACTCATTGATTCTACTTAACACAGATTTGCACACATCTGATGGATCCAGGAAACATATTTCCAAGACAGATTATATTAAGAATACCTTGAGTGCTTTAGAGTCGAACAATGTGGCGTATACGAATGAACGCAAAATTGAAAGCGAGTTGAGCCATTACTATGATCAACTATTAAATAATGACTTGAAACTTTTCAACACTGGCCGCTCTCGAAAACCAACAGAGAATGATAGTTCATCGGTCTATTCATCAAGCTCGTCATCATTGACGCCTTCTTTGAATCCAACAACGGCAAGATCATTTGGGTTTGCAGCACTGTTACTACATGAACGTTCATTGAAAAAACAACCATCGAAGGAGAGTATTGGATCAGCTACAACGTCAATGCACTCGTTGCCTTACACAATGAAGTCGTCGTTGTCATCTTCTCATTTGTCAAATTTGAATGAGATGGATGACGAACTTGATGAGGAGTCATTACACAAGCTTGTACTAGAAGAGCATGGAGATCTAGAGTTAGAATTGAATGGTCCTCCCTGGATCAAAGAAGGATTATTGAATGTGATATTGGTCGATAATGAACCAGAAACACCTATAAAACAGAGCAGATTTGGTTTCAAGAAACCAAAATCAACTGATCCTTTGTCCAAATGGAAAAATGGGTTCGTGGTGGTGTCACAGGGTGAGCTTCGAGTATTTTCATTTGATGGTAATAATATTAGCTCCCATCTGGGTCCACAGAAACTGAAGTCAAGAAATTTAAAATCGGGCTCAGGTAACTTCAAGAGTAATGACAATGTGACACAACAAAGCCTATTTAAACATAAAGGCACTTCCAATGAACCAGTAGGTGCAGGAAACTGGTATGATAGCGCTTTCTGTCTTGGAGAGTTCTCATTATGTCAATCTTACGCATCAAAACCCACAGAACTGACACACATGTCATTGAGACTGGCCAAATCAGAACCTAGCAAGATCATGGGTCACAGTTACTGGTCGTTGACGCTACCACTACCCAATCTGAATAGTAAAAAACATCCAAAATTAGTTTTCCAATGTGGATCTGAGGAAATTTCCAAAGAATTTATAGATACATGTAATTTTTGGGCTGCTAGGACAAGTAATGTCCCCAATGAGAATACAACGGTGTCTTCATACGAATACGGTTGGTCCAAGAACATGATCAGGATGATAGAGGCTGTTGCATCGAACGATAAAGATGCAGAGCTGATCAAGGAGTTGAGGTCAACTAAGATCACTAACTGGACCCCTTTGCTCAGTAGTAGTATACCATCAAGTTTGACCATGACACTACAACTTCAGCAGCTTCAAGCTTATCATAATTCATTGAAGCAGCAGTTGACTGAGTTTCTGTTGCTAAAGCCCAAATTGGATTTATTGACAAAGTTCATGAGAGGAAATATAATATTAACACAACCGACAAGTTCATCAAGTTCGTTTTCGTTCAGGAAACGACAGGAATGGAGCTCGTCAAACAACACGGAATCTTTTATAAATGTAAGAATGATACTTAACAATTACAATAAGAGATTTAACTATTTGAGTAGGGAGAGCTTGAAATATAAGAGGTATTTAAATAGTCTTAGCAGTGCTATAAAATTGAGAAATGAAAAAGTCAAGGAGGATGAGGAGAAAAATGATGACAACAACAACAACAAGGATACTAATGGGTTATACGGAGATGAAGATTTTGGTGCTAATGAGAAAATAATTATGGTTGGCGAATGATAATTAGAACAGTATAGACCGTAGATTTTTTTTTTACAATCTTAATAAAATGGAAACACAATGAGAATGACTATAGTTAAATTGGTTGTGTGTAAATGATATGTTTATTTGTCACAATTGGAAAATGGTGAATTTATTCATGATTGGTTTAGTTATATCACTTCACCTTAGGAATACGTTCGTTATTTCTATGTATAGTATATAGTTAAGGGACATCCCAATGTATGCCATACTTTTACAAAAATTACTTCTTTTGGAAGTCAAAGGTGAAGCTGGGTTTTTTTTCTTCCTTCTGTCTTTTGATGGCGACTTTTATGAAAAGGCTTTGAGAGACAGTGAGCGACTATCAAACAATCGATTGTTAGGATATCCTTTGAAGAAATATACACATATAAATATATATATCAATGTCAGACCCAAGTTCTGTTAATGGTATGTCTCAACTATGTGTGGTACTACTCAATTGTGTAGCTGCGACTTGTACAATGTGCATGATCGGCCGCTTCTCATTTTCAAAATTGCCACTTGCAGGAGCTAAAACCTGGAAATTGAAAGTGTCTCCATCATTTACTAACTAATTTTACTTGAATAGGTGGTTCTGCAGTTGCCATGGTCGGTAAAGACTGTGTAGCCATAGCTTGTGATATGAGATTGGGATCTCAATCGTTGGGTGTCGCTAACAATTTTGAAAAGATTTTTCAATATGGACATACATTTCTTGGTTTGACTGGATTGGCCACAGATGTAACAACATTGTCGGAAGTGTTCAGAATGAAGACAAATTTATATAAGCTCAGAGAAGAGAGATTAATAGAGCCTGAGACGTTGGCAAATTTGGTTTCTTCAACGTTGTACGAGAAGAGATTTGGACCTTATTTTATTGGTCCTATGGTGGCTGGTATAAATTCCAAGACTTCAAAACCATTTGTTTGTGGTTTTGATTTGATTGGATGTATTGATTATGCCAAGGATTTCATAGTAAGTGGTACTGCAACAGATCAATTATACGGTATGTGTGAGTCACTATATGAACCAAATTTAGGACCGGATGATTTGTTCGAAACTATAAGTCAGGCCTTGTTGAGTGCTGCTGATAGAGATGCTTTGAGTGGTTGGGGAGCTGTTGTGTATGTGATCACAAAGGATAAAGTTGTCAAAAGGTACTTGAAATCACGTCAAGATTAATTTTTATATTATGTACGTATTACATTAAACTTTCAAACTCCATATATCGAATTTCGCTACAATTGAGAAATATTTGGGTTTCACCCATAAATCATTCCATTCAAGAAAAGATAACATTATATACAAGTAATTTATTGAGATCCTCCTCTCTTCAACTCAAGCTCTCTCTCTATGACTTTTTTCAACTTCAAATCCTCACCATACTCTTCTTCTCTCAATTTTTTCATCTTCTCTTCAAACTTCAGTCTCTTGGCCTTAGTCTCCAATATTTTATCACGTGCAGCTTGTAATCTCACTTCATGAAGACAGTCACCTAAGTCTTGCTTAGGTTTATTACATGCACCAAATAGCTTAGCAAGATGCTCATTTCTATGACATTCCTCCAAGGCATCTATCAATTTCTCACAAGCTGAAATGTTATCTTAGTATGAAAGTTAGCCGGAAAATGATTGAGAGATAACTACCAGTCGTCTCAAGTAATATAACTTACGAGCAAACCTATCGGGATCAAGTTGTGGATGCATGATGTGCTCTATTTATATGGTTAGTCTTTATCCACTATCTATCTACCTTGTTTGTTAAAATACTCAGCTAATTTTTTTTCTCACTTGTTTTAAGGAAAAGTCGTGCGTGAGACCTGATAATTTATGATAAAAAGACTTATTTATGTAGCTGAAGTTTTACTTCAAGATGTTCAATGACTCTTTTCAATAGAGGTAGCTCTGGTGAAGCGCTGTGCATTGCTATAATAACCACATAGTAGGATTTAAATGTAGAATTTGGCACTTATCAACCTGACAGGGCAACTTTAATAAAGAAACAAAATAAGAAAGACTCGAAAGTGAAACCATATTGTGAGCTCAACAAGCCCATTATTTTCAACCATTTATATCACTGCAACTGCCTAGTGGTGACTTGGCGATTTGATAGGACTCTCAACACATTTTGTTTATTGGCGTCATCTCTTCTCCGAAAATCAATTTGCGTACAAGTCTGTTACATTTGATCCTTGAAGCATTCGCTTCATTTTGTTATTTGAAATATAACAACAACGGTGCTCTTCATGACTGAGAGGTGCCAACATGATCCCACGTCATATCTTTATCCTCAGAATTTTTTGATTGTAGCCACCACCTATCTACATGTAGTAGTAGTTTACTCAAGAATAAAAAAATTGTTTTTTTTCTCAATTTATCGAATGCCATCGATATAAGACTACTTGCTTTGGCATTTCTGTAATTAACAAACACACTATCATCAATTCATTTCATCCACAAAGCGTATTGATCAAAATGTCAGCCCCAAAAAAATCTACAGAAGCTGAGGAGTTTTTGGACTTTTTAAACTCCTTGCCTGATGATGATAAGAAAAAAGCGGCTGCTGCAAATAACAATGGTAAGACAGACGAAGAAATATTGGAATTCTTAGACGAATTGGAGGCAAACAATAAGGACAAAGCGGGGCCAAAATCCGAATCGACTGAACCGAATGAGAAAGCAGATACCACCAATTCCCCACAGACAGAAATACCTCTTTCGCCAGAGCCCCTGACGAGATTCCAGGAGCAGCTGCTCCCTACAGAGACTGAACAGGAGAAACAACTGGGCGCCACAGATCCTATTTCATCACTTTCATCGTGGTGGTCGAGTGAAGGATCCTCTAAAGTCACATCGATGTGGGGATCGGCGCAACTGAAGGCAGAGGAAGCTTTGAAATTGGCCAAAGAGAGAGGATTGGATCAGGAGCATTTGCGCAAGGCTTTCAATGATATCGTTATCAAAGATCAATCGGATAATAGTAATGGTGATGAAGCCGGAGATGACGACGAGATCAAATTGCCAGATGCCTCAAGAGCGATAGAGAGCTTGAATAAAGGTTTTGGGTATTTTTCGAGTACATTGGGAAGCGTTATCGATAGGTTGAATACTGATTTGGTTGAATTTTCAGCTAATGAACACGACGAGATATTGAATATCAAGTTGATACACGATTTGAAAAATTACCAATACGTCAACAACTTGATCGGTTCTAATTTTAAGAAAGTGATGAATTCTCAAGTGGAGGGCGATTTGCTTATCAAAGTTACAGACAATCATATCAGTGAGAAGAACGATGACACATATAAGAGGAACTTGAACATATTTCATGGTAAGATCAGCGATTGTGAAAAATTGATCTTGGCCAATTTGGAAGAATCAATTAAAAAAGCTGAACCAAAGGAAAGACAAACCGATATTTTTATCGGCTTACATCCAGTAACTGTCCAATCAACTATAACGGATTCAACGATAACGGATCAGATCAACATTGATTTATACAATCCAGGTAATTTCTCATTCATAATAATCTTGAAAGATATCACTCATGATTTGACAATTATCACCAAGTCTCAACCTTTTCCTTTGAAATGGGCCAATTGGGTAGATGGTAGTACCGAAGAGGAGGAATTTGTCAAGCCTGATGAAGGTGATCAAAAAGAGGAACAAAACGATTCCGAGAAGGAGACAAAGGAACAAGTTGAATCTACAGCTGCGAAAGAGGAAGAAGATATAGATGTCGATCCAAGTCAATGGGTCAAAGGATGGATTAAAGATGGGTTGAACCTAGGGTTTGGAGTATTGGCTCAGAGTTATGCCATCAAGAGAATGGGTTACTAATTGAATGAAATTTATATTTATATACGTATATATATATGCACATACCCATACACTATTGTGTATAATGTTAAAAGTGAATGAATGTGTTTTTTCCTTGACGGATCAACTCTGTTTGTAGCCAGTCATAGACCCTGGATATCATTTAGCATCTTGAGTATTCTTAAACACCAGTATTATCAGATCAACTCCGTCTTTATCCGTTGCCAACAAGCCATGGTCCCAATCCACAACCAATGGTGGATTGAACGTAGCAGGATCGTGTTCCACTCTCAACAGATACTCAGTTAAACTAGGCAATGCACCCATGCCACCATTGCCGATATCAAATTTTGGGAACAGTTGTGCGAAAGACAGTTTGTTTTGAGTATTTTTATTGATTGAGTCTCTTATCGAGCCGAATTGTTCCTTAGTTGGTAATGAGTTTGTGATATCTAATTGATACGTTGATGGTTTCTCCGAAGACTTGGAAGATGTGAGTTTCTGGAAGAAAGATTTGGTGGTGGATTGAGACAGGGAGGGAGTGGAGTTTTTTTGGAGTAAAGACACTAAAGTAGCAGAGATTGGAGCCTTCAGCGATTGGAATACAGTAATCGTGCTGGGAATGCTTTGTAAAGTCTTGAACATTGACATTTTTTGGTAATATGTTGATGTATAGTTTGCCTTCCTTACATTACTGAAAAGCTGCGTTAATGATTTCCTTTTTTATACTATAGCAAGACAAAAAATTTATAAGAAAATATCAAGATCCCGTTGTTAAGCTATTCATATATAGATATATATATACATCCAAAAAGAGAATCATCACCAACCCAACGATTAATTCTCTTTCTCAAATCTCATACCCAAATACATCAGGCCTACGATGGGTCAACAAAGGCATGTCCCTCCTGATGACAGCTAATCTATCTAAATCGATATCGGCAAGGCACAAATCTTCTTTACCTGCAGTGATATCACTCACCTCGCTCAAAATCGTACCCCAAGGGTCAATTATCATCGTATGTCCATAGCTCACCCTGGGAGTGATTTTAGCCTCGCCATTCTCGAGATCCTCTTGTGTCTGTGTCTTGTGTGTGCCTGCCTGTGCAGACATTACAACGTAGCATTGTGAATCGATAGCACGCAGCTTACCTAGAGCTGCCCAATGCAGTTGACCGGTCTTGACGGTGAACAGAGATGGGAACGTCAAAATCTCTGCACCTTGCTTTCTCAATCTCAAGGCCAATTCAGGGAAACGTAAGTCGTAACAGATACCGAAACCAATTTTGCCAGCGGGAGATTCAAACGGTTTTAATATCTCATTACCCGGTTGCACCGAGTCACTTTCTCTCATGATGGGACCATTCTCAATCTCAACGTTGAACAAATGAATCTTTTGATATCTCTGTTCAATCTCACCTTTATCGTTAATCCACAATTGCGTATTTCTCACTCTCTTGTCATTGGGGTCTGCTGTAGGTTCATGGATACCAACACTGACAAATAAGGACTTTCCCTCATGATTCAATTCTCTCAACTTCTGCTGTATTGATAATATGAATGGAGATTCTTGTACCGGTTGCACTATTTGCATCGAATGCTTTGCATTTTTCGCGATGTAATCGGCGGCCTCTGGTAAGAACAAGATTTTGGCATTAAGTGCCACAGCTCTACTTATCAATCTGACGGCTGACAATCCGTTCTCTGCCAATGAAGACGAAGAGCACATCTGTGCTGCAGCAATCAAAACCATTGTTTATTGGTGTTTGTATTCACGTAATTGGTCTGTTATGAACGTATACCTCCAATATATTCATGATCGTTATCGTTCTTTCAGCACAGACTCCTCTCTTATTATCAACACTCTCCTCTGTGATTGTTGCTTATCGACACGTGCCATATAACGATAAAAATGACAGTGGGATTGGCCACGGCTCTTCGTAGAGTCAGGTATCCGACAGCCCTAGATGGAGCTTGCAAAAAGACCAATTCTGTGACCGGAGCACACGACTTTATTTGAAGCTCCTCCCTTCTTTTCCCATCAGTTACCCCGCAAGAAGTAAAAAACTTATTCATCCATAGGGCAAAAGGTACACGGAGACATCGAGGAAGCTTATCTACTCAATGCCAAGGCAAATGGGCCCTGTTCTTTACGTAGAACGGGGTAAAAAACAGAGGGGCTGAAATCCCTACCAATATTTGTTGGCTGCAGTTACGGTATCAACATTACGTATTCTGAGGATGTCGGTAGGATCGGTAGCGAGTCGCGAAAGCGTTGTATTTGTTGTGAAAAAAAAAGGTGGAGCATCATGGTGATAAACAACTGGGCAAAACATTATCTCGCACACTACTGGCTCACAATGCAAATCAAAAAACCAAATAGTTAGCCACTCTATGTCACTCCGCCCCATCCTTTTTTTTAACTGCCGTACACGTATTTAGTAAGCGTATCAGTTTTATTTCATTTCAAAGAAGTAACAATAACACGTCTTAGGCTCAACTTTCTTTGCCAATACTTTCTGATAGTCAAACCCAAAGTCAGTGCCGGGTATGCGAAGACTTCTACACGATAGTCAAGTATTCAAACAGCAGCCGTTGAGGAGGATGCAGGGTAGCTGAAATAATAGATGTAATTTGAGAAAACAGATGCCAGAGTATCGTGAAACTGGACATTTATCTGTAAAAAGCGTATACTCGATAGTGGGGGAGGAGAGGGGGCTTTACACATCCCCACTCCGCCCTACCCCATAAATAAGCTTTTCCTTCAATCTCTTCTCGTCGACTTCCCAAAAAGGTAAAAGTGAAAGGCTATTTATTTTGCTACAATTACAATAAAAAAAAAATTTGCTTACTTATTGTTGTTTTTGTTGAAAATGGTCATGCTGCTTTTTTGACTTTAAATACCGTTGAGTCAGCATTTAAAACATAATTTTTACTGAAAACCTCTCTCTCTCAACTCTTGATTACAAACAATTTGCAAATCAAACTAAAGAAAGCTGGCGAGTTTGCTTCACTAATAGCTCAAATTTTATCGTTGTTGTTGTTATTCTTGCCATAAATAAATTGCAATGAGTAGTATATTATCCTTCGAAGACGATGTCGACAGCAGAAGATCGGATACAACCTCTATACTGGAAGCTGCCAGAATTGTCCACAAAGTAGAGTCGACTGCTCTTACGAAGCCAACATTTGACAGCAAGAGTATAAGGAACTATTTCAAAACGAGATTCACTGAGTTGATCCCGGAGAAGGAGAATGTGATGGCAAATAAGCATCTTTTGAACCCCTTCCCTGCTTTGAAATTGATCAATGGAAGACAATGGTTGTTGATGCTTTCAGGTTTTGCAGCCTGGACTTGGGATGCATTTGATTACTTCAGTGTTTCGTTAAATGTCTCCACGTTGGCTGACGACTTTGACGTCACTGTTAAAGACATCACCTGGGGAATAACGGTGGTTTTGATGTTACGTACCGTGGGCGCTTTGATATTCGGTTATTTAGGTGACAAATATGGACGTAAATGGCCCTTGGTTATCAATTTGCTGTTGATGTGCCTGTTGGAGATTGGTTCTGGTTTCATGAACACGTATCAACAATTCTTGGGTGTCAGAGCCTGTTTCGGTATCATCATGGGTGGTATCTTCGGTAATGCAGCACTGACAGTGCTCGACGATTGTCCACCAGAATGTGTTGGTTTCATCTCTGGCTGCTTTCAACAAGGTTACGCATTTGGATATTTATTGCTGGTTGTCTTCAAGAGACTGATCGCTGATAATACTCCTAAGCAGTGGAGAGCCGTATTTTGGTTTGCTTCAGGTGTTTGTTTTTTAATCGCTGTTGGTAGAGCGCTCTTACCAGAGACCAAGGCATTTCAAGCTAAAAAAGAATTGCTGAAATACAACAAAGAGATGGGTATCGTTGTGCCAACATTTAAAGAAAAAGCCAAAATTGCTTTCAGCGTGTACTGGCTTTATATGATTTACATGGTTTTGCTTATGTCTGGATTCAACTTCATGTCTCATGGCTCACAAGATTTATTTCCAACTTTGTTGACAAAGCAATTAGAATTCAGTGAGGACAGATCTACTGTTACTAACTGCGTGGCTAATCTCGGTGCCATTGCTGGAGGTGTTGTTGTAGGTCATTTATCCAACTTCTCGGGTAGAAGATTGGCTATTATTGTTGGTTGCATATTGGGTGGTGCCTTAATTTATCCATGGGCTTTTGTCCACAACAATGGTATTAATGCTGGTGTTTTCTTTTTACAATTCATGGTACAAGGAACTTGGGGAACTGTTCCAGTTCATTTGGCCGAATTATCTCCACCAGAGTTCAGAGCTATCATATCTGGTGTTGCTTATCAATTGGGTAACTTGGCCTCTTCAGCTTCATCAACTATCGAAACCATTATTGGAGAGCATTACCCGTTGACCAATAAGCAAGGTGAACTGATTTTTGATTATGGTAAAGTGATGGCTATTTTCATCGGATGTGTTTTCGCATATGTCCTTTTGATCACCTTGTTCGGTCCTGAGAATAGTGCTATAAGTAGAAGAAATCATGCCATCCACGAAGAGCACGAATTGGAGCCAATTAAAATTGATGATTCGGGAGACAAGACTCCAAGTGAACTGAGCTCCATTAGAGGAAAGGCTGGTACTCAGCACTATGAAGCCTAGTCATTGAATTGACCCCTTTTATTACTACTAGCTTTCTCAATCACCATTATTTTACGACCCTCTTTATTAGTTTATTTATTTTATCACCACTTATACTATATTCACCCCATCTATAAATCGAGCTGACAGTTTGTGTAGTCTTGTCGATTAAGAAATTATACTCTACTACGGACCTGTAGTTTGATCAACTTCACCATGCATTTAGCTTTCTCTGACCCACGTTTTTCCTTGATGTGTTTGATTTGAATCGCCTGATGATCTTTCTTTACTGCCAGATACGCTTTTTTCAACTCATCTTCATGTAATTTCAAATTTTGAAATTCATTTATGAATAGTGATTTGTTCTCCTGATGAAGTCTTAACATCTTTTCAACGAATGGTTGAGCTTCCCTCTCTAGTCTAAAACCCTTACAAGATTCTTTGTACAAAATTGACAACAACTCGAAGTTTTGATATATTTGGAGCAACTTCCATGCTAACTCACAGTTTGTAAAGGCTAGATGATATCTAAACCGGAAGTCCTCAAAGACACTGTTCTTGTAATAGCTTAGTTGGAAATTGGTTGTGTTTCCTAACAACGGGTCCTGATTGTATTTATGTTCAAGCGAAAGTCTCTCATCCAACAATTTCTGAAATCCCTTCGAGGCTTTCTCAAAACGAGATTTAACAGCTGGATAATGAATTATAAAATCCTCATCGAGATGTCTTACATAGCGCGATCTTTCTGATTCGTTGAGGAAAGTGTCAAACGACCTGAACTTCGTCAAAGCGTCCAAGCCAATGGAAACCATTTCGAATTCAAAAACTATCAGCAAATTGATCGTTCAGCAACCTGTCAGCACTAATCTTATCCCTTGAAAATCATGAGTATCCTAGAAAAATTCATCATATATCAAATCATAAAAAGACTGTAACTAAATAGCAGACCATAAAAAAATGCTTATATATATACAATTACAGACCATTAATTTTGAAGTTGTATTAATTCCATTTTTTACGGAGTCACATTTTTAAACACGCGATGGGGTAGTTAATCCATCATCACCATCTGACATACTTTCCAATTCAAACTCATTATGTACGGCTCTGTACTCACCAATTTCATCAATGCCAAATTCAGTAGCACCAACCAATCTGAGATACAACTCGATTAACAATAAAAACCAAAGAAAGATCAAGGAAGCAGCACTTGTTAACACCAAGATGTAAGCAGAGTGATCAGACCCTAATCTGGCCACCAAGAGTAATTGCTCCTCGGTGGCTCCCATGAACAACACACCTGACTCGATTAATGAGAAGGCTGGCAAATATTGAAAGGATATGATCTTACCCGGATATTCTCTCTTATCTTTCAAAAGAAAAGCGATCTCTATGATTCTTGTGACACCACCTCCCATCAACAGTATACCAAACAATGCATGGACCTTGGTGGAGATCAGCATGTGTTGTGAATGTTGGGACATCGAGTAACCAGTAAATATCAAGACTAATGATGGAATGAATGTTCTTCTACCACCACGACTTAAGTAAATTCCCAAGAGTCCCATAGACCACCAGATGATACCCATTGCAGTGTGTTGATAGTCTCCCATCGACCACCCTTCACGGCCCCATCTATGCTCAGTCCAGGTATTAACAAATCCCCACAGGGCGATGATGAGTGAGTCAAACATATCTGGGCTCATGCTTGTACTTGTACCTTGCCTTATCCATGGAACCACTAATATGACTGAGTAATAGAGTCCATAAAAGATAAATGAAGAACCCATGATACCGTGGGCCAAACATTGACCAGTATGTTTACCATAACAAAATCCAAACATGGCCACCGGTGCCATACATACTTTGACCCAACCTGCTAGTACCAACATTACTGATAATACTCTATGGGCAATATGTAATACTCTGGATCCTATAATGGCGATCCATTTGGACTTGAATTGTTCATCCAAGAGTATATCTTTGCTGGTGTTGGTCAAACTACCGACTAATACTACGAAAACGGAGAAAAAAGCCACAAACCAGGCTGAACCTCTTGAAGTCCTGTTTTCATGATCATTCATATCTGGAAAACGTAATGCAATAGCTTCAATAGTGGCATATATAGCTGAAATCCCTTGTAAAAAAGTCGACAAGCCATGTCTATTTGCAAAGGACAAAACTGCCGACACCGATGGAATCAAAAACAAAAATAGTAGCGACATGAGCCAATGAAATGTCTTGGAGCCAGCATGAATGCCTTCCATATTGACTGGATCATATTTCTCAGAGTCCATATCCATATCCGAAACTACAGTGGATGCCAATAAAGCCATCACCATTCCAAACTGGATCAATACGGAATTGTACCTAACCATTGTTCAGTTTCAAATTTCAAAATGACAGATTTCAAAATTGACTCAATACAGGAAGTATATAGAATTGAGCTGGATAAATGAGTTTCTCGATTAAATGCTATTGTAGATGGTGAAGCTATGTATACTTATAATATCGGCATCATCTGATTTTTCAGGTGCACCGATATAGTTTCCCACATTGATTAACGAAAAAAATCAAAAAAAGATAATTGAGGGCGGCCTGTTAACAAATGGCATATTTTTGGGGTAATTCGTTGAAGAGTTGAAGTTGATATCAAAGTTATTCACATTTGAAACAGATAAGGTTTGAATATCTTTGAATTTTACTGGAAGACCATTTGGTCTTCTTCTCGAGTAATAAATTGAAGGGAAAATTGAAGGGAAATGCTACGGGTTTTTGAATAATAAATACTATAATTTTATATTTTGACACAAAAGAAGACATCAATCAAAGTGGTCTCCCAATTTGTGGGCAGCAGAAGTCTGAACTCGTTAACAATTTTCCTACTCTAATTGAAAAGCAAAGTTGGATACCAGGTGAATTGATTATACAAGGGTCCAACTCTAGGGGATCTGAAATGAACATCATAGATCTAGAAGAAGAATACGGAGGAGTATTAAGTAAAAAATTTTTGAAATATATAATTATATAACTAAAATACCAACAAAGATATATTATTTTAACTTTTGATGTTGTTATTGATTGTCAAATCAATCATCCCGTCGAAGTAATTCTTAAAATCCCCGGGTTTTTTCTGTGTTTGTTACACAAAAGCGAAAACAGAAAATTAAAAGATATTTGTGAAAGGATCAATTTAAAATTCTTTCTTGTAACTCTTATATATCATTTATCAAAAAACCATATTGACTATCATGCTACAAATACAGGGATCGATAGCTTCTTAAGGGAAGTACCACATTATTACAGTCACCAACCTAATTCTCTTCTTGGAATCAATTCTAACCACTTTACACCTTGTTTCTCAAACAAGCGCCATTTCCAACAAAATCTTCTACCGCCCAACCACAACTTTACAGCGATTATTTCTATTGTAAGAGATGCTCGGGTGTTACTACCGTATTTAAAGCGATCTGATAAACTCAAATCATTACCAAAATGGCGAACATCCCCTAAATTTGAAATGAACTCATTTTTACAATGGCGGTAACCCCTATTATGAGGAACACTTTGATTTCGAATAAGACATATCAAAGGCACAGTTATGCAAATCACCATGGCGATATTCGAAATAGATCATCATTGGAGGAAGCTCCTGGAATTTTTGAGGAGAAACGAATATGGAAATTTACCAACGCTTACTGACACCCATTGATTATAGCCGCCAAACTGAACTCTGAGAACTCATGTGGGTATCACATCAGAATTATACCAACCCTTACTAACACCAATTCATTATAGCTATAAAATTACTAACACCAATCAATTCTAGCTTCCAACAGAACTCTGAGAACTCGGATGAGTATCTTGTCAGAATTATACTAACCGTTACTAACACCAATCCATTCTAGCTACTACATTACTAACACCAATCAATTCTAGCTTCCATACAGAACTCTGAGAACTCATGTGGGTATCCCATCAGGATTATACTAACCCTTACTAACTCAAATCCATTCTAGCTACTACACTACTAACAACAATCAATTATAGCTTCCACACATCACTCTGAGAACTCAAGTGAGTACGATTCTCAAAAATACTAACCCTTACTAACACTAATGCAATTATAGCTTACTTACACATACCAGTTATAGCTTCCACACAGAACTCTGAGAACTCGAGTGAGTATCATGTCAGAATTACACTAACCCTTACTAACTCCAATCAATTCTAGCTTCCACTTAGAACTCTGAGAACTCGTGTGAGTATCTTGTCAAAATTATGCTAGCCATTGCTAACTTCACCACATTACAGATATTTCAGTATGAAGGCATTGACAATTAGTGCTTCTGGTTCTCATATGTTCACTTATCAGGATTGCTCACAAATACCGCCCGATATAGAGATTCGGGGTGATATGTAATGGATGATATGATCTGGAGATAATTCTCATGGATAGATTAGAAACCATCCAAACAATACAGCCGAATTGACGGCAACCGCTATGTTCGCAGCGAATATTCAAGAGAAAACCAGAACGAAGCATTGCATTGTTTAGAGCTGGAAGTTTCAAAGAAACAACTTATCATTAAATGGAAAGTGGGGAGCAGTCTGGGATATACTGGAGATCGGTTACCTTCAATACCCATCATACTTAAACGATAGAATACCCAAGCAGTCCCGTTTAAAGTGCGCTAGTTGGGGTACCCTTAAAATTACTCCTTGGGGTATACTGAAGGAGCGTCAACTCCGATGTAGTATGCTTCAGGGTATTCGGGAGGTATACCCAAAGTATACTCCCCAGAGGTAGCCATAAAATGGCGGCTCCGAAAGCAAATCCCTGGAGTATACTGAAGGAGTCTCAACTCCGATGTAGTATGCTTCTGGGTACCCGGCAAGTAGACAAGGGGTGGCCCGGCCAGAAGCCCTAACTGGTATACCCCTAAAATTACTCCCTGGGGTATACTGGAAAGGCTTAGCTCGGAGATGGGCTTCCAGGTATTAGCCAAAGCTTACCTAAGGCGGACCCGTCAGAACTACGTAAAAATGGTGCACTCAAAAACCAAGTCCTGAGTATCTTAGACAAAGGCTGACGTTAAGCCAAGACGTATCTTACCAAATGTACGAGAAAATTGTAGTTTCCAATAGTTGCGAGCTCAAAAACGTATCTTGTCCGAACTAGAAATGTGTGTCTATGAGTATGATGGTAAAGGGAGCTCTCCTACCATTCTATTCGCGAATGCAAATTTTCAATAGGAACAAGATGCGCTTCTCTGTTTATCTGATTGGGATTACCTTATTCTCTTCTCCTTCCACAACCTGCATTTTATTCAATGCTTTATTGAAAAGATGTCCAAGGTGTATCAGTTTAAATCGGAAAAACAAAAAGATCTTAGATCCAATCATATACAATCGTGTATCTGAGGGGTTCTCTATTCCCACGATATTATATGAGTAATTGAGCGGCTTCTCGGCTTCTATAGTCTTACTACCCTGGCAACTCATCGAGTTGCTCAACTGGAATACTAACCTTTGATGAAGAGTGCTTGCACATCGCTTGTTATCAAAGCTATGATCAGTTGCAGTTAGCAATGACTAGTATTGAAACACCTGCCCTTTTTTTGAATTTTGAACTGTAGGTGAAGTAAGGCTTTTCGGTAGTGTCCTATTGAACGTTGCGTTGGCCAATTTAGACCCATATGACGTGACGGCGAAAGACAGACTTAACGCAAAGGAAAGCCTCCAAGTCGCCACTTCAGAATCATGACAACTAGGCATTAAACAACACTCTTTTCATTCCAACACACTATCTATCTATTTATCTATCTATCAAGCGTTACTCGACGACGGTACTTTGAAAATCACAATCTCATCATCATCTTCATCATTGTCATCATGATCCTCATCGAATGACCTGAATAAGTTTTGAGTCTCTTCTTCATCTTGATTTCGGAAAATTACCTCGTTACGCAGCGTAGTCAGGGAATGGTCATTACTATCCTTTTTCTCATCATTTGACCTAGAATCCTTGCTTCCAGCGTCACCCTGAGTGTCAGCTGAATCACCGCTCACGGCATGAGCGTCGCTAAATGGGTTTTCCAGTGTAGGTTCCCTCGTAATATCTGAATTTGTTGCTCTTGTTGTTGATGGGGTCACATCATCCGTACCGTCGGAAAATTCGAATGATCTGGTATCGAATGGGTCACTGATGAATCTATTATCTCTATCGTAGAAACTTGCATCATCTGCCGTGGTGGTATCGTCTTCTGTATCAGCATCATCTTCTGGTTCAATTATATCGAATTCGTACTCATCTCTTCTTCTGCGGCGCTTGTTTTTGTTCGACACACTCTTCATTATGGCAACAACAAGGATGAATCCAACAATAAGCAAGAACAGAAAGTATTCCTGGTAATGTTTGAAAGTTGATGACTGATTAGCGCCATCTTCGTTTTTGTAATCATTGTTTGAATCCTCATTGGCGCCCTTTTGTGGAATAGCACTCAGAGAAGCAGACTCAGAAGCTGAAGAAGTTGTTGGTGTTGTTGGTGCGACCACCGCCAATGAATTGCTAGATGTTATTGTTGTTATTGGGGTGTTTACTCCAATGGAAACGGTCTTGGATGCAACTTTCGAAATCTCAGACGATGAAGGGGAATCATTTTCATGCCCTGGAAGTGGGAATCGCTTAGCCTTCTTTGGATCTATCGACGAACCAAATATTTTCAATTGCCAATCAATTAGTTTGAAATGCACTATGTCTTTCCCATACATGGTTAAAATCCAAGGACCATTTCCAGGCTCTCCCCAGTGAGCAACGGTCATGAATGTCCAATCATGGAACTCATCTTGAGATTTATCAAGCTGTCTGAATGGGGCCAAGTAAGATCTCTTGCCTGTTGGAGATGTCAATTCAAAACTAACCTTCCCTCTCTCATCAGATTCTGCATTTACCGTCACTGTTATATGCTCAACGTTGGCGATATTTTCCAGCTTTAACAGTTCAGGTGTGACATCTATGGGGCTTAAAATTCTTTCGTTACCTCTTCCATCTGTATTAACCGTCTTTATAGGTGAATAATACCATGCTTGCGGATTGACGTTTTCCCAAGTCCTTGCCATCTCCACCATCTTGTAAGCGTCAATTTTTCCATACCCATATTTATGAGAGTAACGTTTACCCAAGGCTCCATCTTGCCATTCACCATCAAAATCATTGATCTCTACAGAACTCAACACCGACAAATACTGAACATCTCTCCAAGTCAAATCCGGATTAGCTTCGAGGACCAAAGAATATATACCAGCGGCCAATGGTGCTGCAGCAGAGGTACCACCGTGGGTATTCGTGCATTTGCCATGGAAATCACCTGTATTTATATGTTCTCCAGATCCTGATGAGTATGTAGTCACCAAAACCGCTGAACATGCCTCTGAGTACGGTGGATGCAAGCCCTTGTGATCTATTGCACCTACCGTTATGGAATATATGCTATTTGTATAGCCATCGAAATTACAATTATCGCCGTGGAAACCTCCGTTACCACTGGCAAATACATAAAGTGAACCTTTCCCATCTCTACCGTCCAACACCCCTTGTACCAACGCGGTCTTGACAATGATATCGGGCAGCTGCATCGACTTGCCATCATCTGGTGGACCCCATGAACAACTATAGATATCGTTCACATCGGATGCATAGATCAACGATGCTGCCTCATCTTCTGATGTGATTTGTCCACTCAAGATCCTGATACCGGCTACTTTGGCATTATAAGCGACACCTACACCACAGAAATCGTTGCCCTTCTCAGCAGCAATCTCCGAGGCACACCTGGTGCCGTGGTAATCGTCGTTTAACCTTGGTGTTGGTAGATTGGTGTTATCGTTGAAATCCCATGAACCTTCTTTCGAAAAAGCTCTTTGCAAGTCTTGACTCTCATAATCGAGTCCATCATCGACTATAGCGACGGTGACACCTTGGCCGGTGGTACCATTATACCAAACACCAGATACGTTCACGTCGTGGCCCGGATAGGCGGCGTTGATTAAATGCCATTGTGTTGGGAAAAGTGGATCATCTATACCTAATCTCTTTGTAGCTTCTGTCAAAGGTTCATATGCAGAGTCACTTGGGATTGACAACTCAGCGACTGGTGCTCTCTTATGTAACACCTTTGGTGGTAGAAGATGTAAGGCGTGTAGTCCCGAGTCAATGAGGTTATAGTACAACTGATCGCGTTTCATCAATTTGTCATTATTACTGTTCACGTTACCCAATTGTGACGCATATTGATGTTCCTTGTCGATGGAAAAAACATAGTGATTGGCGATTCCTCTAGCCTCATGTTCGTAGTGAAGATAGGGAAAATTCTTTGCAAATTCTTCAACGTTTACACCGGCCTTCAACTCGAGTGCAAAATACTTTTTGTTGTCAAAATCTCTTTCGGGTACTTTGAAAGATGAGGATATGACAAGAGTTTGTAGTAGTAATAATAATACTCTGAGGTTCATTTTGAAAGCTATAGGGTCTGGGAGTATCTATTCCGTGGATGTGTTGTTATGTTCAGGACAAACCTGGGTTAAGATGAACCGCTCTGTCTGGATGTGACAACAGAGATTAAAAAACAGTGGTAATGGGTTAATTATATAAACCATGCGACTACTGTTTTCCTTTTTTTTTTTGTCTCTTTTTTTGTTTTCTTTCTCGTGTGTGTGTACGGGTGTGGGCCCAACTCTATTTTTAGATGATTACGAAACAGAAGAGGCCGCATCTATGACAGACAAACAGTCAGAGGATAATGAAAGATAAAATTAAAAAATTGTTTGGTCAGTTTGAGACATAAATTAGAATAATCGTATACAGTTATAGGAGTCGAAAAATCATAGGTAATATAGCAGCAGTTTAAATAGCTTGTTACCACCCACCTGTAGTGTAGTGTAATCAAATGGAAAGGAAACCTCAATAAAGAAAAACAAAATTAACAAAACAAACAAACATGAAAAGCGTCAATTTGAGATAGAATCAAGGTTCTAGTTCGAACATAAGCTAGGATAATAAATAAATACCCCAAAAAAACAAAAATATAAAACCGGAGAGCAATGGTATAAAACTGTTGACAAAAATGCATAAATAGAGTAAAAATCATGTGGTGTGAAAGAGTGTATCTCAATAGAGGAGAAATGGCACTTGCACCCTTCCTTCTGAAAGGAGTGAGAAATGAAAAAGAAAAGATAAGATGAGGTGGTATCATTTTTCACTAGAGTATTCATCTGTGTGTTCGATATCACTTCCCGTCTTCACCATCAGCTCTTTGAATTCGGGATTCGATTGCGCTATTGTAATTTTCAATTCGTCTGGTTCTTCGTTCAACAAGGCCGAATTAAAAGGTTGTATTCCCAATCTCAGGCATTCTGCATCGGTAAAAGTTTTGCAATAGTCATAATCATCGAGCTCACCTGCATCTTGCATAGGCCATATGCGGGAGAAGATGTAGTAAAGCGAGAAACTGATGGCGAAACCAAATATGGAACTCCCATCGTAGAAATGCATCCAGCCGGACAGCATTTGAATGGATGGGTTTGCTGAGGAGGCCAAACCTGGTACACCCCATACAAACCCTAATACCCATGCAACTATGGCTCTTGGGTTGAACTGTTTGTTATAGTAATAGCAACCAGTAGGATCATTGGAGTACAAGTCTTTTAACTTCAACTTGCGATGTCTAACAAGCCAGTAATCGCAGATCATGATGGCAATCAATGGGGACATAAACACTGAGAAGGAAGACATAACAGTGACAAAAGTTGAAGCGGTGTTGTAAATCAACCAAGGTTGTATCACCCACGACAACAACATCGTTAAAAAGGCACCTCTTCGAATGTTGATAAACCTTGGGAACAAACCTGAAAAATCCATACCACCGGCAAAGGCATTACCCATAACGTTATAAATGATTTGAGAATATGTGAATGCCAGACCCGCAAAGAAGGCGCCGGCTCTAGACTTTGCTGAATAATTTTCTTGCATCCATAACATTATGATATCGTTGGGCATCCAATATTGGGTGTTATAAACACCCATCAACGCTGATGCAGTGATGATCCCCATCAATGGGATGATCAAATCTGAGATGTTTAAGCAAATCAACGTGCTCCAGATCTGTGAGTTTCTCTTTTGAGAAAATCTTGTATAATCGTTTTGATTGGCGATACCCGCAGTTAATGAACCATAAAACGAGCTGATACCGTACATCCAAGCCCAACCAGTGGCAGAGGATGATAATTCAATCTTGGTATGCATCAAGGGTCCATTACCTCCAGCAAAAGTGACAGCCCAACTAACGATACCTAGGGAGACAAAAAAAGTGACAAAGGAACAAATGATCAAATGCTTTCCCAAATTCTCTGGTTTCACCATGATCAATGTGGAACAAATGATCAAGTACAAGACAAAACCGAGTAATTGTTGAGAAGTCATATTGACCGAATCTGGGAAAGTGTTGGGTAGATAGAGATAGTGATGACTTAATGAGGACAAGACACAATTCAAACAAAGACCACCAACCCATGCAGTACTGGCAAACCATACAATACTCAAGATGATTCTGATGATTATTGGTATCATGGCCCCGAATCGATTCCCAAAGATGACCCTTTGTGTCATGGAATAACCAATATGGAAATCTGCACCACTTTGACCATTTATCACAGCAACGACGGATATCAAGAGGTTAGCAATGACAATAATACCCATGGTATGACCAACGTTCAAACCTAGGGACAACAAACTAGATGCTGCTGTCCAAGATGAGAGACAAAGACCATTCATGGACCAATAACCGGCATAACCTCTCCAAGTCCAAAGCCTTCTCGATGGAGGCATTGGGATCAAATCCTTATTGGATAATGTGTCTGATTCATTTAAAATGAGGAAATTCTTAACCAGTGTCAGTAAGCCCATATTGCTTTGCTGCTTCTAATCTCTCTTCAAGATCCAGAGGCCCACAGGGTAAGTGAATTGTATTAAATTCAAAGCTTATTTTCAACTTTTCGTTTTCCTCGAAGGTGAAACACAGCACAACACACCACAATTATAGCAAACTAAATTGTATCTTTTTTGCTCTCTCCACTTCAAAAAGAAAAAAAAAAATTTTAAAATTAGAAAAAAATACAACAAACAACCCACAATCTGTTTATTGTCCACGTTCGGCGGTTAAGTTAACCTATTTCTATTCTTCACTATATATATTCATATCTATATATATTGTATATTGAATATATATTTTACAATTTATATATATGTAAATATTGATATAGATTTAGATGCAAGAAAATAGTCAAAATAGAGTGTGAACTGTATACACCTCTTACTAACTGCTACGCCGTGTGTCATGCAACTTATGTTTTTTTTTTTCTTTTCTTGATAACAAAATCAAAAGAGAGAGAGAGAGAAAAGGAAAGCTTAGCAGATCAAGATGATGATCTCCAGAGATAAATTTGATCTATTGAGTATCATTGTCTTCTTAAATAAAAAATCTAAACACCATAATATATGAAAACAAATGTGTAAATGATCTCTCACTATAAAAATGTGATGATAAAATTTTGCTACTTGGTGTCATCTTTTTGAGGCTGCATTATTGAAAGATTACACAATTGAAAATTGCCAAAAGAGCAAAAATTGTGGGGTGTAAAATTTACGCATGTAACAACCAAATTGCAAATTGTTAGCACTTTTCTCTAACAGCTAAAGGGTTGTCGCGAGTAATAGAGCACCCATTTGAGTAAACTTCTTCTTGAAATGGGTCCTTCTCAGGTTGATTACTCCAAGAGACTTCGTTATATAAGTGGTTGATATTCCAAGCACGACAAAAAATATTGCAACACGAAATGCGTTTACTCCATTACATATTATTTGACATTTTTTCGCTTATTTTTCTCCTCATGCTTATCAATTGATCTCCTTTTCATAACGGTAATTGTTAATCAACATGTCTAATAGAAGAGCAACAGGGTTACAAACTGATTTACAAAAAGATTTGAAAAAGAAGTTGGATGATGTCAAGGCTGAAGTCAAAGATTGGAGATTGTTTCAACAAGCGATGAACTCCAAGGCTTTCAAAAAAGCAAATAAAGGGTGTACATCCTTTTCGAAGATTGCACGGAAGGTGAACGATAACAAGTATAGCTCAGCTGTGGAATTCATCGATGACTTAAATAATATTGCCACTAGTGTAACTTCAATTTTTGATCGTGATACGAAGTATTACAAAATTGGCGAAGCATTGTTAGGATCAGTCCAGTCCTTACAAGGAGACGTTACAGGAAGAATGCAGTCAAATGAACCCGAGAGAGGTGATACACAACAATCTATCCCAGCTCCGGGAGCTGGTACCAGCAATCAACTGGACTCGACTGTGCAAGGGCCTGGTGAATCTAGTAATCATGAGCAAGAGGAAGTTGTTGAAGCGACGCCACCAGGGACGAATAGAGCTGGTCCGCAAGGGGTTGAACGAGAAATTGTATTGACAAGGGAACAAATGATAGCCAATCGGGATCACAAGTTACGTGATAAAATTGAGCTGGATAACTTAGGATTTCGTGCTGATTACCTCTCCGTTTTTCATTTGGAGAATAATGATATGGACTCAATTGAAAACATGTCAAAAAGTGACAGACGTATTCTGGCTCAAAAATATTTGTTGAAAGCTCATATGCCCATGCCGACTAATTTATCCAATTTGATGTCTTCTTCCAACACCAATCTCAAGTCTAAGGTTGAAGACGAGGGAAAACCCTTTAAGCTCAAAATTGATAAGATGACTTTTAAGATTCTGGCTAAAAAATACGCAGATCTATTCAAAGGCAACAATGTGATCGAGAGGCAAAATGCCATTGATACAGAGATTTTTTTTGAGCGGTTTGTAAAAACATTTGTGAACACATATCGGGAATTTTTGGACAAGGCATATGCTGAATGTAACTCTGTTGAGAACCCTCAAAAAAATGCGTCTGCAAGTAATGAGGCCGGCATCGAAGGGCTACTCGACAAAAGCTTATATTTTCCTTTGATCGGAATCTTAAATGACGTGTTAGAATCTCAACGCGGACTGGTAGATGACGCATTGAAGAGGTATTTCAATAGAAACGACTCGCCCGTGATAAAACTTCTTAATCCCCCATATGAACAAATTATCACCACAGTCGAAGTTTTTACAACACAAACAAAGCTCAAATTTTTTGGCACCGACGCAACCCCAGATTTTGTCAACGGTTATTCGTCGAACGCTAAATGGGGGAACAATGAAGCTTCGATATTAGTATACCCCACATCACTTGGCGAAGTAAAATACGTTAACTTCAACCTCTCTTTGGCGGTAGAGATGCTTAGGAGACTGAACGATAACATAAACGTGAAAAGAACGTCAATAATGAATGAGGTCGAGAGAACCATCTCAAAATATGTGACTCTTAGCCTACACTCGGGCGTGCAAAGATTCGTCCTAACTGACTACTACTGTTATTTGATGGTAAACTTGCAACCTTTCCAGACTCCAGAGCGGAATAAGGACACCATCATTAAAAATGCGACTGGGATTCAATCAGAATATTTTGTTTGCTATCACGATGATGACTATGTTCGTCTAATGGTTGCAAGCTTCTTAGCACCAACCGCCGAGTCAATTCGAGAACAAGAGCGTTTCAAATCTTTTTGGGGCAATATTGTGCGTGAAAATACGCTGGCAAGATTAGCTGAGCAAGAACAGAGAGAACCCGATACACGTTTTCCACATGATTTCCTCGCTGATAATGACCGTCGCGATCATTCAGTACCTCAAGGTTCTCAAAGTGGAGCTTTTTCCCCAGGTTCAAGGCATGTATCTTACACGAGAGATGGCTCCACACCGGCTCAAATGAAGCTACCAACTCCACCTTCATCTAAATCTCTCGCCACAGATCACGAGACGAAGCTGATGAAATTTGATCCAAAGCAATTTCGATGGTGCTACTTTGTGATGCTTGGGGAGATGATTGTGCACGGGATCTATGTCGATAAAGGTATTGCACAAGTTGTTGTTGTGAAATGCCCAGAATTCTTAGAGAAGCTATCAAAGGAAAACAAGTTGCCTCTCATGGAGTCTGAAATCCCCAAGAACGCTTGTTTGAAGGTCTACGACCCAGTGTGGTCAAGTTATCATGAATACAAATACGACTCAGATCTCGATGATAATTGTAAGGTCGGTCTAAGTTATCAAAGAGCTATAGACTTCACAGTAACTGAAGTGAAAGCATATCTTCAACTCCAGGACCTCTTCGGAAAAACTGTACCTCGCCTTTATGCATTTGGTCGTTTGATGGATGTTGAGACTCATGTGGGAATACCTTCTTATCGATTGCAAGGTGGTTATTTGATGATGGAAGAATTGGTTCCATTCAATAGGGAGGGTGTCAACGAAGAAATTGTCGACAAAATAATTGTCAACGAAGTAATTGATGCGATTAACGCAATCCACGCGAGACAGGTCCTCCATGGAGATATCCGTAGAGAAAACATAATATTTACTGAAAAGGGTGTCAGGATTGTGGATTTTGGGTGTTCCAAACTCTCACCTAGTCAAGCTGAAATAAACGAGGAACTCGATTCGGTATACAAGTTATTTGGGCACAGTCCACCGGAACGAATCCTAGGAGTATAACAATGTCTGAATTTATTGATTAGGAATTAATTGAGTGGCCTTTTTTGGATTGATATCAATTCAATCGCATCAATAGATTATACTGAATTTCTTATAATGTAAAAGATTTTGAATAAGAAAATGAAACCATTTATGATTTTCTGCTGCTATCTTGTCTGCTAATTGTGATGAAGTAGTTCAAACTCAAATTGCATTCAGTCTTGACCCGAGTTGAACCTGCATTCTAAACAATACCTTGAGCATTTTTTTGAATCGTTCGTTTCCCATACTCATTGATAAGAAATAAATCAATCTTGAGCACCATACCCTCTGATTGATCATTTACCCATGTCATTCATTTGATTCAAAGTTTAAGTTGTTATTTATTCTCTGAGTCCGTCAGCTAAAGCGACGTCGCTGGCAATAGATCATTCGTTTTTATAAACTTCTTCTTGTCATGGTCCTTCTCAGGTTGGTAACCTAAAGACTTGATCTGCTTTACTTTGTTCACTTTGGAAGACATACTGGCGTGCTAGCAGTTGTTGTTTAATATTTATATTGTGTTTTACAACTTGTATAGTATCAAATTAGTACTCTTAATATAGGGGGGTTTAATCTACCCACCTCTCAATTAACTTCTTGGTTTGGATTTTCCCATAGCTATATGCCGGAGAAAACCCTCCAAGCATAAAATCATCCCCCTTCTCATTCTATGGTACTATAGCGGGCCTGAGCGGGGACGTTCGCTTATCTCTGAGTGACTAGCTCTCCGGTGCAGAGCACAAATTCGTCATTACTGTATGTGATTGATGTTCCACGAAAAACACATATTTGACATTTTTTCGCTTATGTTTATCATAATGCTTATCAATTAATCTCCTTTTCGGATGGTTATTGTAAATCAACATGCCTAAAAAAAGAGCAACAAGGATAAAAACTGCTTTACAAAAGAATTTGCAAGAGAATTTGAAAGAGAAGTTGAATTATGTCAAGGCTGAAGTCAAAGATTGGCAATCGCTTCAACCACTGTTGAACTCCAGGGCTTTCAAAAGAGCAAATAAAGGTTGTACATCCTTTATGGGGATTGAACTGAAGGTGAACAATAACAAGTATAGCTCAGTTGAGGACTTCTTCAAGGACTTAACGAAAATTGCCAATAGCATATTTTTAAGTTATGGTCCTAGAATGGAGTATTACAAAATTGCCGAAGCATTGTTAGCAACAGTCCAGTTCTTAGAAGGACCTGATACAGAAACAATGCCGTTACATGAACCTGAGAGAGGTGATCCTCAACAATCTATTCCAGCTCTGGGAGCTGGCAGCAATCAACTGGACTCGACTGTGCAAGGGCCTGGTGAATGTAGTAATCTTGAGCAAGAGGAAGTTGTTGAAGCCGCGCAACCAGAGACGAATAGATCTGGTCCGCAAGGGGTTGAACGAGAGTTTGAATTGAGAACCGAGCAAATAATAGAGAATCTGACACACAAGTTACGTGATGAAATAAGGCTGGATAACTTAGGCTTTCCTGCTGATTACCTCTCTGTTTTCCATCTCAATAGTGACATGAATGAGATAGTATTAACGGGGGCGAGCTCGGATTATAAATCAATTCTTACTCAAAAGTATTTGTTGAAAGCTCATATGCCCATGCCGACTAATTTAACCACATTGAAGTCTTATTCCAACACCAATCTCAAATCTAAGGTTAAAGGCGAGCTTACATCAACGCTCCAAGTTGATCAGATGGCTTTTGAGCTTTACGTTAAGAAATTCGCAGATCTATTCAGAGGCAACATCGTCATTAGTGAGCAAAATAGTATTGAGCCACGGGAGTTCTTTGAGCGGTTTGTAAGAACGTTTGTGAACACATATCGGGGGTTTTTGAACAAGGCATATGATGGATGTGACTCTGTTAAGATCGCCAAAAAATCCAAACATGCAGAAAATGAAGGCGATATCGAATCTCTACTCGAGAAAAGCCTCTATGTCCCTTTGAGAGGAATTTAAGATGACCTGTTAGCATCTCAGCAGAACGTGGCAGCTGATGCGTTGGTAGATTCTGTGAGAAGAGACCACTCGTGCCTGATAAAAAATTATACCTCCCCTGATGGAGAAATTAGAATAGAAACGATAGTGGATTGTTTTAAGCGACACGTCCAGCTCAAGTTCTTTGGAAGTGAGGCAACTCCCGACTTTGCTAGCGGTTTTTTTTCAAAAACTATTCGGCAGTCGGGAGTAGCTTTCTTATTGGTATACCCCACATTACTTGGCGAAGTGAAATATGTTAATTTCAACCTCTCTCGAGCGGTGGATGCGCTTAGAAGAAAGAACAATAATGAAGATGTGGAAATAAAGTCATTAGCGAATGAGGTGGAGAAAACCATCTCAAAGTATGTTACTCTTAGCATGCACGCTAGTGTGCAAAGATTCATCCTTACTGACTACTTTTGTTTTTTAATGGTAGAATTAAAATCCTTGCCAATTGCAGAGCCGAATAGAGACACCGTCGTCGAAAATGCAAATGAGATTGAGTCGGAATATTTTGTTTGCTATCGCGATGATGACTATGTTCTTCTAATGGTTGCAAGCTTCTTAGCACCAACCGAAGAGTCAATTCGAGAACAAGAAAATTTCAAAGGTTTCTTGTCCGGCTTTATGAGTGAAAATACTCTGCAAAGAGTAAATGATCAGAGACGGAGAGAATCCGGCACACGTTCTTCACATGATGTCAATGCTGATAGTGACAGTAGCTCCGATCATTCAGGACCACAAAGTTCTCAAAGTGGAACTTTTTCCCAAGGTTCAAGGCATGTATCTTACACTAAAGATAGCTCGACACCGGCTCAAATGAAGCTACCAACTCCACCTTCATCTAAATCTCTCACCACAGATCACGAGACGAAGCTGATGAAATTTGATCCAGAGCAATTTCGATGTTGCTACTTTGTGATGCTTGGGGAGATGATTGTGCACGAGATCTACGTAGATCAAGGTATTGCACAAGTTGTTGTTGTGAAATGCGGGGAATTCTTAGAAAAGCTATCAAAGGAAAACAAGTTGCCTCTCATGGAGTCTGAAATCCCCAAGAACGCTTGTTTGAAGGTCTACGACCCAGTGTGGTCAAGTTATCATGAATACAAATACGACTCAGATCTCGATGATAATTGTAAGGTCGGTCTAAGTTATCAAAGAGCTATAGACTTCACAGTAACTGAAGTGAAAGCATATCTTCAACTCCAGGACCTCTTCGGAAAAACTGTACCTCGCCTTTATGCATTTGGTCGTTTGATGGATGTTGAGACTCATGTGGGAATACCTTCTTATCGATTGCAAGGTGGTTATTTGATGATGGAAGAATTGGTTCCATTCAATAGGGAGGGTGTCAACGAAGAAATTGTCGACAAAATAATTGTCAACGAAGTAATTGATGCGATTAACGCAATCCACGCGAGACAGGTCCTCCATGGAGATATCCGTAGAGAAAACATAATATTTACTGAAAAGGGTGTCAGGATTGTGGATTTTGGGTGTTCCAAACTCTCACCTAGTCAAGCTGAAATAAACGAGGAACTCGATTCGGTATACAAGTTATTTGGGCACAGTCCACCGGAACGAATCCTAGGAGTATAACAATGTCTGAATTTATTGATTAGGAATTAATTGAGTGGCCTTTTTTGGATTGATATCAATTCAATCGCATCAATAGATTATACTGAATTTCTTATAATGTAAAAGATTTTGAATAAGAAAATGAAACCATTTATGATTTTCTGCTGCTATCTTGTCTGCTAATTGTGATGAAGTAGTTCAAACTCAAATTGCATTCAGTCTTGACCCGAGTTGAACCTGCATTCTAAACAATACCTTGAGCATTTTTTTGAATCGTTCGTTTTCCATACTAATTGATAAGAAATGAAGTCAATTTTTGAGCACAATACCCTCTGATTGACCATTTACCCATGTCACATTCTTTTGATTCCAAGTTTACGTTGTTATTTATTCTCTGAGTCCGTCAGCTAAAGCGACGTCGCTAGCGGTTGTTGTTTAATATTTATATTGTGTTTTACATCTTGTATAGTATTAAATTAGTACTCTTAGTATAGGGGGTTTAATCTACCCACCTCTCAATTATCACTAGCTCTCCGGTGCAGAGCACAACTTCGTCATTACTGTATGTTATTGATGTTCCACGAAAAACATATATTTGACATTTTTTGGCTTATTTTTCTCACAGTGCTTATCAATTAATTTTAATAACGGTAATTGTTAATCAACATGCCTAAAAAAAGAGCAACAAAGACACAAACTGCTTTACAAAAGGATTTGGATGAAAAGTTGAAATATGTCAAAGCTGAAATCAAAGACTGGCATTTGCTTCAACCAGTGTTGAAGTCCAGGGCTTTCAAAAAAGCAAATGAAGGGTGTACATCCTTTACGGAGATTGCACTGAAGGTGAAAGATAACAAGTATAGCTCAGTTAAAGACTTCTTCGAGGACTTAAAGAAAATTGCCACTAGCGTAATTTCATCTTTTGATCGTAAAATGGATTATTACAAAATTGCCGAAGCATTGTTAGGAACAATCTGGTTCTTAGAAGGAAATGATACAGGGACAATGCCGCCACATGAACCCGAGAGGGGTGATACACAACAATCTATCCCAGATCTGGGAGTTGGTACCACCAATCAACTGGACTCGACGGTGCAAGGGCCTGGTGAATCTAGTAATCATGAGCAAGAGGAGGTTGTTGCAGCGACGCCACCAGGGACGAATAGAGCTGGTTGGCAAAGGGTTGAACGAGAGATTGTATGGACAAGGGAGCAATTGATAGCCAATCGGGATCACAAGTTACGTGATAAAATTAAGCTGGTTAACTTAGGATTTCGTGCTGATTACCTCTCCGTTTTTCATTTGGAGAATAATGATATGGACTCAATTGAAAACTTGTCAAAAAGTGACCGACGTATTCTGACTCAAAAAGATTTGTTGAAAGCTCATATGGCCATGCCTACTGTTTTATCCAATTTGGTGTCCTCTTCCAACACCAATCTTAAATCTAAGGTTGAAGGCGAGCTTACACCAAGGCTCCGAATTGATGAGATGGTTTTTGATGTTGACGTTAAGAAATTCGCAGATATATTCAGAGGCAACATAGTTATCGCGAAGCACAATAGTATTGAGCCACTGGATTTCTTTGAGCGGTTTGTAAAAACATTTGTGAACACATATCGGGGATTTTTGGACAAGGCGTATAAGGGATGTGACTCTATTGAGGGGTCTCAAGAAACCGAGGCTGCAAGAAATGAGCACCAGCTCGAAGAAATACTCCGCAGTAACTTCTATCTGCCATTGAGAGGAATTTTAAATGACGTGTTAGAATCTCAACAAGATATAGTAGCTGAATCATTGGAGGAGTCCGTCATGAGAAACCACTCGGGCGTGATAAAAATTGATAATCCTCCTTATAAACAAATTGACACGACAGTTGGTTGTTTTCAAACACACATGAAACTCAGATTTTGTCGGGAGTGAATCAACTGCCGATTTCGTCAACGGGTACTTTGGAAACGCTGAGTTAGAAACGAATGGGGATTTGATAGTAGTATACCCCACATCACTAGGCGAAGTAAAATACGTTGACTTCAACCTCTCTCTGGCAGTAGAGATGCTCAGGAGAATGAACGATAACAGAAAGATGGAAAGAACGCCAATAATGGATGAGGTCGAGAGAACCATCTCAAAGTCTGTGACTCTTAGCCCGCACTCGGGCGTGCAAAGATTCGTCCTAACTGACTACTTCTGTTTTTGATGGTGCAACCTTTCCAGAATACAGAGCAGAATAAGGACACCATTATTAAAAATGCGACTGGGATTCAATCAGAATATTTTGTTCGCTATCACGATAATGACTATGTTCGTCTAATGGTTGCAAGCTTCTTAGCACCAACTGCCGAGTCAATTGGAGAACAAGAGCATTTCAAATCTTTTTGGGGCAATTTTATGCGTGAGAATACGCCGGCAAGAGTAGCTGAGCAAGAACAGAGAGAATCCCATACACGTTCTTCACATGCTGTGGTTGCTGATGCTGGCAGTAGCTCCAATTATTCATGACGTCAAGAACGTTGAAAGTTCAAGACAGGTATCTTATATTAGAGATAGCTTGACACCGGCACAGACGAGGGTACCAACTGCATTTTCAGGCAAAGGTCTCACGACTCATCAGAAGATGAAGCCGACGATATTTGATTCAGAGCAATTTCGATGTTGTGGATTTCGGGTGCTCCAAATTCTCACCTAGTTCCGCTAAAATGGGTAAGGGCATCAGGTTGGTATACAAGTCATTTGGGTGTAATCCGCCAAAATGAATCTATTCTTTAAATCATGATTTTTTGCATTTGTGCTATGCTTTTTTAATGGCTTTTTTTTTAGATCTAATTCCCATTGAATTGTGCCTACACTTATTTATCGATGGCTGTTAAAGAGCAGTCGGTGTACTAGTAATTGAAAGATGATTGAGAAGTGAACGAAAAAAAGAAAACACAGTAAAGCATTATTAGAAGCTTGTATATGTAACTCTTATGTAATATGTATAGCTTTGATCATGTGATCAGTTGAACTGACGTATTGATTAAAATGTATTCTTTTAGAACACAAACATTTAGTAGTAAAAATTAGAATAGGTGCCAAGTTTATGATGTACGAGACTACAGCTAAGTCTGATAAAAATAAGACAATTTTTTTTGTTCACATACATACACATACATGCATGCTACATATATACTATATATATACATGCATATATTATGTATGTGCATCTGAACCAATGAATGGTACTTAAGCTAGCGAGATGTTAATATAATCCATGTGTCAAATAAAAGAGATGGTTGTTTGGTCAAAGGTATTGGACCTTGTTTTGTTTTGTGTTATCAACTGTGTAATGATAGCCAATATCGAACACTTTTTCCAATACACAACAACAAACCAACCAGTACCAAACACATCAGAAGAGTCCTACGATATCTAGATCTGATTTTATATGAATCTCTCACCAGATCGACGATTTAACTACACACAAACGTATTTATCTGAGAAATATCATAATATTTTGTTATAGTCTAACGGTAAAACAGTCTCTCTCAAAACTTGTTTGAATCGAGATCTCTTGTTAAACATCATCATTATCATCATTTTACAACTTATACAGACAACTAACTCCCTTCACGGCCGCGGGAGGAATCATCACCCGATTAGGAAGGTGATATTTTATCTATTACAAAGCGCCATTTATTCCTAAAAGGGTAGTCATCGGATCTGTGAATCTGCAAAAAAAAAAAAAAAAAAAAACATTATTACAAGGCAATAGAATTTAGATTGGAATGGAATGAAAATTATTACAACAATGCTTGGGGGTTTTTTTGCCTTTATTTATTCTCTCTGTTGCAAATATTCATAAATTGATTGATTGATTGATGCGCTCTCACTTTCCCTTATAATATGCGCTGATTATTTCTTCATTGATTAGCTTTATCACTTGTTTACAAATTTATTCCTTGTGTTGATTTTTTTATCTATTACTCAAAAATATACTTAAATACATCGACTTTTGAAGTTGAAATTTTTCTTTGCCATTCATATCGATCACCAGTACGGGGGTGAGCATTGTACAGAGAGTGGATGACAATTTGCAAAAAATATCTTATAGGCATCGATGTTGGCGGGACCAACACCGATTCCGTGTTACTAGATCCAAGGAGTGCTTCTCAACCAGACCATGGGATCCTCTCATGGCACAAATCGGTCACGACACCCGATGTGTCCGTTGGTATTCAGACGGCCATTGCCAAGTTGTTCGAACATGACAAGAGTAAGATGAACCAAGTGATGGCTGTCACAATTGGCACAACCCATTTCATCAACGCTGTCATTGAACAAGATAGGGCTCGATTGGAAAAAGTTGCCGTTCTTCGTCTTTGTTCTGCATATTCTAAAGACACACCTCCATTTTGTGAATTTCCTGAAGGGTTGGCACAAGTGGTGAATGGTTACATTGGGTATTGTAGAGGTGGCATTCAAGTTGATGGACAGGAGATCAACGATTTGGATGAATTGGAAATACGAAAACATTGTCAAAAGATCAAATCTCTCGATATTAGACAAATTGCAGTGGTAGGGATTTTCCCAATGATGTCCCCAACGCAAGAATTGAGAGCTGCAGAGATCATCAAACAAGAATTACCAGATGCAGATGTCGTCTTATCGCATACAATATCAGGTATTGGATTCCTCGAACGAGAAAATGCAACCATTTTAAACGCTGCCATCAAATCATTCGCGAAAAAAATAATCACTTCATTTAACTTGGCCATCAAAAGGTTGGGACTCGATTGTTCTGTATTATTGACCCAAAATGACGGTACCCTGTTGACGGCACAAGAGGCAATGTCAACACCAATAAGAACTTTTTCATCAGGTGCCACAAACTCAATGCGAGGCGCTGGATTCTTATGCTCTTCTCATCCACAAGTACAAGGGAAAGATGTATTGGTTGTTGATGTCGGTGGTACCACCACTGATGTAGGAATGCTTTTGAAAACTGGATTTCCAAGACAAAGTTCGACTTATTCCACAGTTGGTGGGGTACGCATGAATTTTTCCATGCCACACGTTCAAAGTATAGGACTTGGAGGTGGATCCATTGTGAGAGAAGGAGGAGAAGGGGATGAAAACGTCACCATTGGACCTGACTCTGTTGGAGCAGAGCTTGTTACTAAGAGTTTGGTGTTTGGAGGTGAGATTGTAACGGCAACTGATGTGACAGTGGCAAAGATGACCGAAAACACTAATCAAGATTACGATGAATCAATTTTTAACATTGGTGACATATCAAAGAGCCATGACAAGTTTTCAAATTCTTATAAAAAATCATTTACAAAGGTTTTGACTCAAAATTTGGAAAGAATCCTCGACAAGACAAGAACTTCACCAGACCCCATCGCCGTTATTCTTGTGGGTGGTGGATCCTTTATAGCTCCTACAGAGTTGAACGGTGCCTCCACGGTGCTAAGACCCCCATATTACCAAGTCGCCAACGCTATTGGCTCTGCATTGCCAAAGATCTCTCACACCATCACGAAGATGAGATCGATCGAGAATGCCAAGGAAAGAGACACATACTCAGAGCAATTGTGTCAAGAGGCTAAAGAGGCATTACTTCTGAAAGGTGTTGTGGAAGAGTCTATAGAGATCATATCCCTTTTCAACGAACCTATACCTTATGCTGACAGAATCTATAGATTCGAAATCAAACTCGTTGGTGAGATAGATTACGACAACGTCAACGAGTCGTTGAGTTTTGGCGGTGTTGTTGATACTGCAATGATAGGTGATGATCTCTTGTCGTCGTTGACCACGGTCAATAATGAAGTTCACAAAAATTCGATGTTAAAAGAGACAAAGAAATATTCGCCACCACAGGAGATTGATTATGAGATCTACGTGCCAAATGTAACCAAGGACAGAGAATGGATCATCTCTGAGACTGATGTCGAATTCATTGCTATTGGTGCCTACATATTGGGTTGCGGTGGAGGTGGAGATCCTCATGGAAGTCTCATTGTGTTGCGGGAATTGCTCAGGAGAGGCGAAACAATCAGAATGGTCACCATCGAAGACGTCCATAATTATTGTGTTGGCGACGGAACCATTTTGAACGTTGGCTACTGTGGTTCCCCAGCCATCAGTGGTGAGAAACTTCATGGCCCAGAGTTGAAACAATCAGTGGAGTTGATGTCAAGATGGTTGGGGAAGAAGCCAGATGCCATTTTCCCATTTGAGATTGGTGGTGACAATGGTTTACAAGGTATGATTGCTGGTGCCTCTGGTTCATTGAACATCCCCGTTGTTGATGCCGATCTTATGGGACGTCTGATGGCGTGTATCTTTCAAACACTTCCATCCGTTTACAGCTCAACATTGACGGCATTCCAAACCACTGCCTGTGTAGACGGTAATGGGAATTCGATGTTGTTAACATCGACGAAGAACGATTACTTTACAGAGACCATTCAAAGGGACGCGTTCAATTACCATGGTGTGCAATTTGCCTTTTGTGACCCACCAATGACTGCCAAAGAGATGGTTCAACAGACTGTACATAACGTGCATTCATTATCTTGGCGAATAGGTAGAGCTGTCAAGATTGCAAGGAGCAAGTCACGAATTGAATCGTTGCCACAGACGATCATCGATAGCGTTGGCGGTGCAAAGACTGCCAAATGCATTTTCAAAGGCAAGATCATCAAGACTGATAAAAAAATTGAGAGAGGTTATAACTATGGAGAGTGTTATTTCGAGAGCACATCATCACAGGATAAATTATTTTACAAGATCCTTTTCAAAAATGAAAATGTTGTATGTTATTCCGCTGACAATATCGATATGAATAATGCCAAAATTGTTTGCTCCGTCCCCGATATATTCACCGTGATCGATGCCGATACCGGGGAGGCCATTGGAACTCAAGATTATAGATATGGAATTCAATGTTTCCTACTAGCTATAAGTCCAAGCTCTCAATGGACTTCTTCTGAAAGAGGGTTAGAGTTTGGTGGTCCGAAATCATTTGGTGAGGCGTTCAAGGACATTGAGTATGTCCCAATAGGACAATACATCAAACCTGTTTCTGTCATCGATGAGTTCGCTCCGAAATAAAGATGGTTCGTATCGGGCCCGTCTCGGTTGTCAATGAGTTCGCTTCAGAATAATGCCAAAGTGGCTCAAGTTTGGTAAAAGTTATTAATTTTCTTTTATTCTTGCATTCGTTATTATGTACAAAACTAGACAAAACTAAAAAGTTTTACTCAAATGAAAAAATATCCTTGTGTTTGTTTTTTACTCTTTTTTGAAGTACTCATCTTTCCAAACTGTGGATTCCTTGTGTAACAGTTTAGATCCTGGGTATAACTCAAACATATCTTGAGTCGACTCAGGAAATTCCCATCTTCTCCCTGGCCATTCTCTTTCGTTTATTGCATGATTCGCATTTTGTAACTCTTCAGCAACCTCTTCATTACGTCTCCACACTCTCATCAAGTTTCCACCGATTAAACCTTTAATCTGTTCATCGGTGGCACCTCTCTCCATACATTTGTAAATTAAATTTGGATACTTAGAAGTGTCTTCCAAACCCTCTGTCACAATTTCAACACCATCAAAGTCTGCTCCAAAGCCAACGTGTTCCCATCCAGCGACTTTCGCAATATGGAAGATATGATTGACGGCATCGTCGATGGTAGCCGAAGGTTTTTCCGTAGGAGTGATGAAATATGGGTAGAAATTCACTTGCACTACACCGTTGTTTTCCTTCACCAAATTTAACACATCATCTCTAACGTTTCTTTCATGGTGAGTCAACTCCCAAGCGGATGAATGTGAAAAAATGACAGGGGCTTTAGTTATTTTCAAAACATCCTTCATCGTTTTATAACTGACATGGGACAAATCAACCATCATTCCTAATCGGTTCATTTCATCTACACATGCAACACCGTACTCCGTGAGTCCCTTATCCAGCAACCCATGCAGGATCGAACTAGCTGCAGTGGCAAATGGGTTATCACAGTTATGTGTGAGAGTGATGTATCTAACACCCAATTTAAAATACTGTCTCAATACCGCTAAGGATGTATCACACTGATGTAAACCTTCCACTCCAAGGGCAATGGCAATCTTATGATCTTCATGATATGCCTGTAACGCCTGTGATGTAGTTTCCACAAATTTCAAGTCCCTGGAATTTTCATTGATAACACGTGCGGTGACATCAATCTGTTCCAAAGTATCTCGCACCATGGTGTTTTTCAAATTAAAATCCTGGTACAAATAATTCTCTTCGGGACAATCAAGAAAGCAACTGAAGAATTGAAGTCCAATCATCCCTTCTTTCAATTTGGGCAAGTCTGTATGGGATGTCAACGAGTTTGTGAATTTGAACTTGTCATTATCAGCGTGTAACTCATTGTGCAATTGAGTTCTCAACAAGTATGGGAAGTCATTATGCGTGTCCGTAACGGGTTGCTCTTTGATGATGTTGGATAACCTTTCTATAAACTCAACTGCTGGCTTGTAAGACATCTTTTTGAGCATAATACGTTGGATCAAGTTGTGGTTCAATTCTCCTATTTTATAAATATATGGTCTGTTCTGCCGAAAAATGCAGATGATTTCTTCCCTGTAGTGACGTCGTGCATTTTCTTCCTAAAACAAAAAATATTTCCCGAAATTGAAATTAAAAAGAAAGTAAATTAAGCGAGGAATTTTACCTCAATTAAGAAAGAACAAGCCTTACACACACACATATTTGACAACAACGGCTATCGATATCTTACAAATGAGCACGCGGTATCGCAAGTCAGGTTGTCTATCTTGCAAAAAATCTCACAAAAAGTGCGATGAACTCAAACCAAAATGCTCGTACTGTCAACGAAGAAATTTGAATTGCGACTATGGATCTTTGTTTGTATTAATGAATAATGACACTCCTCCTACCCATGAAAAAGCATCCAAACTGAAATCATCATCAAGTGTATCACCTCAGGCGGGGAAGAACCGTCACCTTGATCAAGGGCTGAAGTCTAACCAGAATAATGTCAAGCCCGGTATGATGTCTCTGCCAATGCTTATACATACGGCACCATTGAAAGTTAAATCACCATCTTCAAGTGATCAGGCCGTTCAACAACAGACGTCATTTACATTTGATTTTGATTTCCAAGATTCTGAAATCGATTTGAAATATCTTGACTCCATATTAAATGATGAACCGCAAAGAAATCTCACCCCTGTGATCCCAGCTGAGGAAGTACTATCTGATCGCCTCGTATTTGATTGGGATTCGATATCACCGGAAGATCTATCAAAGATAATTGAGTTGAACGATCCTTTTTTGAAAGATTCAACCTTATCATTTGATGATCCGAAAGTTTTCAAATTCATTCAGGATTACTTCAGACAATCGAAATGTATCGGGAACTATATTTTCAACCCAAAGACCAGTGAAAATGTGTTGATTGACTGGATGGAACTGTTGGCTCCTTCATATCCTATTCTAACATATGTTACATACGTGATGACCTCATATCATATTTCGGTGTTAAGATCACAAGACACCCACTGGATACTGATGAAAAATGAATATTTGAAGAAATGCATAGACACCCTCACAACAAAAATCAATACCCATCATCCATTTGAATTGGTCAGCTTGTTGACTGTTGTTATACTTTTTTTACTCCGTTGATACATCCACAACGTCAAACACCTGGAGAAAACATCTCACCTGTGCTTTCGCATTGATCCAAAGATTTGACTCCTTTTTCCCTTCTAAGGAAGACATTGATAAGTCTTATGATCCGAGACTTGCAGATGTTTCATTCAACTTGTATCATTTTTTGAAAGACAACTTCTTATACGCAGAGTGCGTGGCATGGATCTCTTCACCCCATGGCGGTATCCTGAAAACGCTCCCAGAGGTTGACTTCTTGTTTGCCCGTGATAGTTACTGTGAGCCTATCTTGGTGGATCATTTGGTATTGGTCAAGGGATCTTCGAGATACGTGACAACCGTGTTTGGCAAGGTGATAAGGATCATGATAACTTTGAAAGAAAAATACAATATCAACATATCAGGATCTAATTGCGCTTTTGTCTCAGTGCCACATAACGATTTTTATCAAGCTGGCTTGGCGTTGATCGATGAATTAACTGAGATAGAGTATAAAAATCTTGACTTGACATCCATCGAGGACACTCATCTCAGAGCAACTTTAAGATACTCCAATAGAGCGTTTATCTTGGGTCTAAAACTTTTCATCATGGTGACATTGTTAAGGGAGCCTATATACTCTCCCAAGATACAGGAACTAAGCCAAATGATTGCCGACTGCGTGACAAATATGCCCTATGCCGAGTCTCAGAGCGTTGGTATCCATTGGCCTTTGTTTATTGCTGCATTGTGTTCGCTGCCAGGTCCATTGAGACAAGTGTTCATAACCCACATCACAAATATCGTTGACAAGGGTTTGACTGTGGCTACATACACATTGAAAAGGTTGAACTTGGCTTGGGACTGCATGGCCAAAGGTCAATTTTTTGACGAATCCATGTACGACAACATAACTTTTTAGTTCGGTTTATTACTTCTCTTGACAATACAAAAATTAGACAAATCGGACAATTTAATTCCAACCTATTTTTCAAGTTTTCCTGTTGTTAGACAGTTATCGGGGGAAGTTCTTTACATATAATCCACGTGTATTCCTTCTGGAATTAACTGATTTGGAGTACGCAGAACTGATACTATATTACTGCTATTTATATATCTCAAGAAAGAATATCGAAAGCAAGCTTTTTAATAAGTTTTCTTCATTCTTGGTGATTTTGTATATTGAATGACCCACAATGACCCATAATATTGGGAGTAGTTGACCTGTTCGGGGATTTAAATTGTATTCATCTGTGCTCACCCAGTAAAGTAACCTTAATAAACTACAAAACTGATCTGGAACTATATTAAACCACAAGTCACATAACAGAGAAACAAAGTCATGTTCTTTCCAGTCTCGGCGTACCCATTTAGGAAAATGGCTCTTACAACCTCATCATTTCAGGAGAAAAAGCTTCTTTGTGGCCACGAATTTGTGTAGATGGATAGACTGTGACCAATCTAGCTACTGCAGTTTAAACAGATCAGAGCAAAGAATTGGTTAGTATAGCCAATTTAGTGAGTGAGGGGTGTTGTACTAACATTCCAGCTCTATCAGCAAACCCAAATCTATTGAGCACGATGGGAAACATACTCAGTAGCAAATTTGACTTGCCATTGGTCCAAGGTGTTGCAATTGAAGCTTCATATTCTTCAACTCTAAAGTGTGCACCACCTACTCAAATGGTTTAAAATCCCACAGGGTCAAATGATTTGCTAGCTTGACACTCTCCATTATGAAAGTCATCTTATCAATGAGTGACATCTCGTCTTCTGAGTGATGGCACGGCTCTTATTTGTTGTTACGAGGTGACTAAAAACTTTGCTAATCATTTTGAAGGACTTGCAAAACGTTGCCAAACAATTGATTGTCGCAAGGTAAAATTGAAGATATCATGTCAGAGTCACCGCAAATTGCACAAAGAGGACAAGATTTTTATTCTTGCTCAAAAATCTAGGGCATCTCAGCATGGGTATTTCGCCATTCAAGTAGTCGATTTGATGAACTATTTGGCCTTTCAAAAGTTGCTAGTATCGCAGTGGTTTTCATTCAGTCTTCAAAGTGATGACCCCAATTGAAAAATTTCAACAACACTAACTCGGAAACATCCGGTTATAACAAACGGCAGGCATTGAATAGTCTTAGCTGAAGTCAAACTTCAATGTCCAAGACTTCAACTTCAAGTGTGCAACTTTTTTGGTGGTTGATTATTTATTTTTTTAATGCAAGAAAATTGAAAGAAAGGCTTTTCACTTTATCAACAGCGACAGAAAAGTTTAACTTGAGATGAGATTTGCACCTCACAGAACAGCAAGTCTTCAGTATTCACTGGAAATTATAGCGGATGACTTTGACTCTGGTTATTCTTCCGATTCATCGTTGGAGACTGAACATTCCACCACGACAAGAGAGAAAGGCACATTATGTAGTTGGTCAAATTCACCCGACTTAGAGATCGCTACTATCAATGATGTACTAGATGACTTACACATCAACGAACGTTTTCAAATCGTAATGGAGAGTGCTTCATTATTAGAGCAAGAGACAGGTCTGGAGACAATGCTGTTAAAATTTCACACTTCCTTGGCTCAGTCACACAAAGCACCACAGAAAAACATCCCCGATAATAAATCAAGTAAACAAGTTGATCAGTATAAACTGATGATGATTGCAGGCACACGACAAATTGAGAACACCATAAATAGCCAGTTTGCAGAGCTTGGGATGGAGGTGCACAACCTTGTTAAGCAAATTGAAGACAATCGAGTTAAGAGACAAGAGGAAGAACGAAGAAGGTTGGAAGAAGAAGCTAGGCTCAAGGCAGAGGAGGAAAGGAGATTGAAAGAAGAGGAGCAGAAACGGATGAAGGAAGAAGAGAGGCGTAAGGAGGAGGAAAAGCAGAGAATCAAACTCGAAGAGAAGCGAAAGCGGATCGAAGCAGAAGAGGAACTGAAAAGGAAAGAGGTGGAAGCAGAAAGAAAGCGAAAAGAAGCCGAGCTGAAGAAGTTGGAGGAAGAAAAGATGCTGGAGGAAGAAAAGAAGCTGGCATCCAAGAAGCGGATAGGGTTGCACAATGAAACGAGAATTCAGAGAGAGTTTCTCAAGAATAAGCAAGACATCGCTGACATCAAACAAAATGTAGTTGAGCCACTCTTAGCAAACAAGGAACTCAAACAACTGACGAACAAAATCCGAAGGAAGATCAACCCTAAATTTGGTCAATTGAATAATAGTCGAAACAAATTGATGACAGTGTTCAATGAGATTATACAGTTGGTCACCGAGGCAAAGAATTTCAATGAGCTCAGTTACAAATACATTCTTAATTTCATAGCCAAGGAGTTGATCAAGCAAGCAGAGCTGGAGGTAACAGTATCACCACAGCATGCTGTATCATTGGGTCTGTTGGCTTCCTTCTTATTGCAGCTGTTGCCCGACTTGTCTTATTACTTGTTGGCCAGATTTTATAAAAAGTGCCCTTACTTGATAGGCTTCACCTGCGCAATTGATACAGAGGAAGGAAGAGTTAGAATGGGCTGGCGGAGATCTAATAACAAGTGGGAAGATGAATCCAGGTATAACGAGAGAGTTGGTGGTATTGCCACTTTATACTCGGTGATGACCAGGTTCAGTACTGATGCAACGTGTGTAATACCAATATCAAAGAGCTGGTTGTTCGTGTCGAGAACGTTGAATACTTCTCCCGAGTTATTACAAGACGTTCATTATATTATTATGGCGAATTGGTGGGAGGCCTGTTGCGTTGAATTCTTGAGCATTTATGGAAGGCAGGCGCAAAAATTGCTCCAATTGATGGTCACAGACTGGTTGCAAGTCAGTGAGGACAAGAAGTTCAGTGGATATGTGAGGTTGAGATTATTAGCAGAGGACTGGACGAATGGGCGTGGACCGCTGAGCTTTAAAAATTTGGAATATTGACGTAAAATCTCCTCGCTTAAAAACGCCATATTTAAAATAAAAATAAAAATAAAATAAAGCCAAAAAAATTAAAAAAAAAAAAAAGTTTCAACTTGACACAAAAACTGTCTCAAAAGTTAGTCCCGTCGCCCTGCTATCGCATACGCACACGTGAGGTACGTTATACATCATAGGGATGTTCCATAGACGACTGCACGATACAAGTAAAAATGACATTTTTCAGGGGTTTCACCAAGACTCTCCGAGGCTACAGTATCGTGTGCTCTATAAGAAATCATTGCAGTTGATGAAAAACAAATTAATCGTTTCAGTTGCTTACATAGTGTCCATATTTGTCGTATACCATTATTTCCATCTCAAGCTGAATACATACCAGGTCCACCAGGACGCTGACACGATAGAAAGCCCACATTATTTCATACCAGATCATACTCTAAAGAAAGAGGTACACGTGGAAACGTATGATCAATTTCGATATAAGGCTGACTCAATTTTACTCCCTAATGCCCCATACAAGCATATTAAACGTTTTCCGGATATGAGGGCCACGCAATTAATATATTTGGATGCGGTAAGGCAGCAGTTGGAGAAGACAAGAGAGACATCCGACAACACTCCACCAGTCTTTGATATTCATTGGATTGACTGGGTCGATATGAGTGATCTAGAACCCTTGATCATTGAGAAGCCAAATTGCTTCGTTGCTGGAGTGTTGGGTTCCAATGTGAGAACAGAATGGAATGACTGCATTGATACAGGTGATAAATCGCCTGATGGGTTAAATTTTTACTTCACTAGGCCAGCAACACAACACGAGTCAGAGTACCGATTGAGGTTGAGGGCAAAGACTTATCTTCACTCGGTGGCCCCCATCCCCAAAAAATTAATTTTCATCACGGGTGAACTGGCGTTCGTGGTGAGGACAAAATCTCGTGTCAGTTTAAGGGATAATGGGATGGTGGATAAATTTATTTCTTCACGATTAGAAAGTCATAAGGACATAAGTTTGACCAAAGAGCATATAAGAGCACAACCAATTTCTGCAGAAGCTGTCTTTGAATTGATTTCAGAGGAGTTAGGCAGAGATTTGAGGACCTTTAGTACACCAGCTGCGCCATATGTAGATGTCCTGATAAGTGACTTCGATACTTTGGGTAAGAAGATCAGAAAATCAAAACTCGCCTCGCTGGCTGCTCGAGATGGTAAAAAGTTCTTTCACAACGCGCTAGTACTGGGTGAACACGACAGTTTTGAAGCACCTTATGATTGGAGATTTTTCCACATAACATTGACACAGCAAAGACATAGAGCAGCATTGCATCACACTGTAAGAGCATGGTTATCATTCTGTGCTAATTTGGGCGTCACCTCTTGGCTCGATGAAGACTCCCTGATGAGTTGGAGTTTCAACGGTATGCTACTGCCCTGGGAGAAGGTTGTTAAATTCAAAATGCCATCGAAGGAATTCCTGAAACTTGGCACCTACAATTACTCTTTGATAATAGATGATCCCTTGCAAGGACACGGTTCATATCTTCTAGACCTCAGCCCTTTCTTTCTCGAGAGAGCTAGACTAAATGATCCATCAAAATCACCAGACACTGTTGATGCAAGATTCATCGACACTAGGACAGGAGTATACATTGAATTGAACGGATTGATGGTTAGTGATGCAACAGTACCATCCGACTTGATAGATGAGTTTGGCAATGAGGGGTTCGTCAATTCTGCTGACGGTAAATTTTACCACACAAGTGACATTTTGCCGGTAAAGAGAACCATATTTGAAGGTAAAGTAGCAAATGTGCCAGGAAATGCATTGAAACTCATCGCTCATTCAAATATCGATACAATGAGATCTAAGGAATTTGAAAATTACAAATATCAAGACCATTTACGGCTCTGGATTCCGAAATCGAAATGCAGCTATGTTCCACTGGAAGACGTGCTCATATATGATAATGGAGGCTCTTCTTTCATCGGCGCCTGTCATGACTTGAACATTTGGAGAGAGTTTAACCAAACAGCAAAGGTCTCGCTGTTCAGACTAACCGAGATAAACGCCAGTGAACAGATGCTGATCGGTTCGAAAAATCAATTTGAAACTTTCTATCCCGATTACAGTTTGATGAATAGATTTGAGAGATTAAATAAGGAATATGGTTATCCATTACCTTGAAATACTTTAATCAGCTTCTGTTGCTTTAAAAGTTAGTTTATATTATACAGTGATATATACAGAATTATGAATTAAATGCTCGATCTCATGTCGTGTAAAATCCATTCAGCTTTCGTCGTGTGAAATCTTAGCGAGTAATATAGATAGGTCTCCGCTGCTTTCACACAAGTGATAAAAAAGTGATGCTTGATCTTCTAATAACTTTTTTGGCTTGTCAAATTCAATCAACTCACCATTATCTAAAACCACAACTTTGTCGTAGTCAATAATCGATTTCAAACGATGTGCTACTGTGATAACCGTGCTTTGCAGAAAACTTTTTCTAATGGTCAGTTGAATTAGTTCGTCAGTTTCGTAATCTATCGAGGAAGTGGCCTCGTCCAAAAATACAATCTTAGAATTCCTCAAAAGTGACCGCGCCAAGCAAAGTAATTGTTTTTGGCCCTGAGAAAAGTTGGAACCATTTTCTTGAACAAGCTGTTGGATGTAGGTTTTAGCATGTTCCTCTGAGGTCACTAGACTTACATCCATTAAAGCTTTCGAAATCAGATCATCCTGATACTCGTTAAGCGGGTCTAAATTGGATCGAACTGTACCTTTGAACAAAGCAGGATCTTGTGGAATCATAGAAATTGCGCTTCTGAGTTTTTTTAATCCAAGATACCGAATGTTGATTCCATCAATAGTGATCTCAGTGCCTTCTTCGAGCTCCAAAAACCTGAAACAAGCAGAAAGTATGGTGGATTTTCCAGCTCCAGTACGACCAACAATTGCAATTTTTTCCAGTGGCTCAGCCAGAAATGTAACGTTTTTGATAACAGGATCCAACTCCTCACTGTACTTCAAAGTCAAGTTCTTAATCAGTAAGGCTCCATGGCGTGGCCAATTGGGGTCGACAAGCGCATCGGTCTGTAGAGAGAGGGGAGCTTCTAGTTCCAACCTTGTGTATTCTTCAAGTCGCTCCACTGAATTCATAGCCATCTCTACTGTCACAAAGGCTCTTATGAGCCACACAGCAAAGGAATTGAATGTCATTGCATATGTCAAAGAAAGACCAGCAAGACCCGCATCTAAATTCTGGACGTTCAAAATGATAAAGGATCCTGCAAGCAACAAAATGAAAGCTCCAACGAAGTCTGTCCTAACAGATAACCATCTGTTAGAAATCCATAAATAGTAATATGCTTTGTTGTTCTGATCTAGTTTTTGTAAATTCTGTTTGACATATCGGAGTTCATCACCGTAAGCTCTGATCGTTACAAGCCCACTCAAGGTCTCTTGAAATTGTGAGTATATGGGTGATCTCGTGATGGAATCAATTCTTTTCAATTCTCTGGACAATAAGAGATATCTTTTCCCAAGAAAATAGTACGAACCCACTATAAATCCCACGAACAAGAGAAACATGGGAGTCACAATGCATATTATGAAAATAACACAAACACAGTGTGTCATATACATCAGCGTCACTTCTAAGTAGCGAATAAGTTCTTGATCAAGGGACTGAGTATCTTTTGAAAATCTGTTGATGATACGTCCCTTAGGGGTGGTGTCAAAAAATCGAGATTTTGCATTCAAAATGCAAGAAAACGCATCATTGAAGATCAGACTAGAGGCTCGTAGACCCCTCAATGAGACGAAGTAAACTCTTGCTGTAGAAACTATGGAATAGATGCCACCTATGAGGAGAAAAATGTTGATGAAGTACACCGCCGAATGAACATGAGACGTCTGATTGCTGTCGTCAGATGTCCAAATTCTCAACCATAATGTCTGTGAGATGAAGAGCGCTTCTGAAACAACATAAAATCCCACGATGACAAGCCATACTACTGGACCACCTATCAGCTCCAAGTAACTTTTATATGTTGATAAGAGAATAGATCCCTCGTTTTTAGACTCTGCTCCAATCAACTTGTTGATCTTTGGAATCGCAGCATTTAAATCTTCCACTTCATTACTATCATTCATTTTCAGTGACGAAATTTCATTGATAAGCAAGCTTCCTTTCGAAATCAATTCACTGGTTCTACCTTGGTCGGAAATTCTTCCATTTTTCAATATCACAACCCAATCGGCCTTGGTCGCCGTCAACGAGACATTATGACTTGTGAGTATACAAACTCTTCCTTTCATTAAGTCACCCGTCAAGCAATTCTCGTATATCAGTGAAGCGGTCCGTGAATCCACTGCACTCAAACAATCATCCAACAAAACGTATTTAGACTTAGAGTAAATGGCTCTTGCCAATGATAACCTCTGCTTTTGTCCCCCCGATAAAATATTGCCGCTTTCACCTATGTCAGTTTCCTCGGATATTGTCTTGAGGTCTTCATCTAAGGCACATGCCTTTAAAACAGCTTTGTAGCGGGTATCGTCAAATCTCGAGCTGAAAATCACATTATTCTTGATAGTATCGTTGATAAGCCAGGCTGACTGAGAGCAGTATGAAACAGAGTTTTCCAAAGTAACTGTCTTATCTATTTGAAGTAGTTCTCTGGGTATTTTTCCAGGCAAATTCACTTTGCCATCATTGAGGAGTTGCATCTCTCCTAAAAGTGCTAGGAGTAATGATGATTTCCCCGAGCCTGTCGCGCCGATAATAATGCTCAATCCAGGTTGAAACATAATGTCAATATGCTCAAGACTGTAAGAGTCACCACTCCATGAAAAACTCAGATCACTGAAACCAATTTTTCCCGTCACCGACTTGTCCATGATGTCATACTTTCCTGTTTCCTCTTCGTAGAGAAATAACTGTATTCTTTGAAGTGAAATCCAAGCCTGATATAATTCAGTTGACCACGCAGCTAAATCGATGAGTGGCTGCCTTAAAAGGTTGAACAATGTCAATGATGTGAAAGCAACAGAGGTCGTCAATCTTTTCTTTTCAATAATTGTGTAAAAAAAGAAAGCACCAAAAGTCACAAATGTTGGAGTAGCAGATGTCAAAAGACTTTGTAAAGAACTAAATAAAGCCTTGTTTTTTAGGCTTTGAATCTCCAAATTCCTCCAATGCATCACAAATCGATAAAAATTCATTTCCCATGTAAACATTTTGATAGATTTGATGTTATTAAAGACTTCATTCATCTGTGAAATCCTAGCGTCACCTCTACGAAGAGCCTCCTTTTGGTAAAAGCCAATTTTTGAAGCTGAACCATGATTCAAAGGTGCGAGTACAATAAGACATCCTGCACCAATTAGAGCACTCCAACCCAAGTTTTGATATAAAAGGGAAATTGCTATCACTATCAGAAAAATGGACACAGGGATTGTGATCATGTAACCGGAAACTGAACCAATGTTGTAGGCATCTGCAGACATTAGATTTAGTATTGCTCCAGGATCTCTGGGTGAGTTGAGACTTTTTGTGAGAACTTTGCAGTATATCTCGTTAATTAACAAAGTTCTTACACGAAGATCAACTCTTTTACCAAGATAGAGGCTGAAGGAGCCAAATATCGACTCCAGAATTTTCATAAGGAACATCAAAGACAACATGTACCAACCAGCTGGGGTCCCATTTTTTTCTGGATTAGAAACGTAGTCCAAAAATTGCCTCAAAACTACACTCGGGACAAACGTCATTGTGGAGCTTATGATTCCACACAATAGCTGGCTTAAAAGCAATTTTCGGAGATAGTTTCTCAATCTAACAATAAGTGATGTGTTTTGATCATGTGAGTGTTTTCGAAATGCTGTCACGTTAGTTACAGCGTAATCCTCAGCAGGGAGACCCCATAAGTCGGCTGAAGTTAGCGGCCTAATTGATGCCACACTAAAGAGGCCATTTGTCCAGGAGTAAGTAAATTTCAGAAACAAACTCGAAACCGATTCGGAACAAGGCTGATCATCATCCTTTCTGTAATTGACCATTCGCCCATTTTGGAATCTCAACAAATAGATAATTATCAACAACACAAAACTGAAAACAGTCGTGACAATAATATAAATCGAACTGAGATCTTGTATAGTGTCATGGCGATCAAGCAAAATTTTCAATTGAATCAACCCCAGTAACACAAGCATGTGATAAATCAGGAGGGAGTTCTTGAATAGAATTTTCTGCCTAGTCTGTGCAATATATGTAATGCTATTGAGGGATAATCTGAGAGCGCATATGAGAGTCAAATAAAGTTCGCTTGTTATCTTAATAAGCAAACTCAATTCGAAACCAGACAACTTCATCATTATGACAGTGGCTATCAGTTGAGTCATTAACATTATGAGCTCAAAATAGGCTAAGAACTGATCCCATTTCGTCATTGAAAATTGTTTAACTAATCCTTCAGAATTGAAGTCAAATAGCAACCTATCAAAATCGAATCTCATCTCTTTGGAAGTTTTGGAACTCGGGACTTCACAACCGTACACTTGCTCCTCTGTACAGCTCTCATAGTCAAGATTGTTTCTGCTGGAGATGCCGAAAGTGTATGCGATGCACACAACAGAAGTCAACAAAATTGCTAAAGGAAACGCTATTTCCAATTGCCATTGCAATGATGATGAGCCTGGTACTGAACTCAGGCTACCGAATTGAATTGAAACCGCATCTTGAGTCATGGAATGTTCATTGGTATCACACCACCATTTGACGACGAATCTCTTGATTTGGATTGAGCTGTGATAGCGTCTAGGAAAAGCTAACTTGTCGTTCATGAAATATCACATCGCTAAGTCGTTTCCAATTTACAAATCCTATCCATATTAGGAAACTTCCGAAAATGAATGGTCGCCGCTATCAGTTCAGATAACGAAACCACTCACAAAAGATAATAACACTTTTAACAAAGTCTCTATCAAAGTCAACATTGAACAAAAGTACTGTCATTGATACGGTGCAGATCAGGTGGGTTCTTTCAATATTGTCCTGCTAGCGAGAAGTTTGCCGATGGCTATATAGCAGTGATTGAGATGTTTTCCACTTTCACATCCACCGATTTTGATCATCCACTTGAATCAAAAACAGTTAAAATTGAGAGTTGTCGAATCGATACACTTCTGCATAGCTCAGAAGAGGGCGTGGGAAAATCTGGGACAAGGTCGAGATATGGGTGTCTAACTTGCCGTAAAAAGAAGAAGAAGTGCGATGAGAGAAAGCCTGTTTGTAAGTTATGTCTGAAGCAGAATCATGAATGTGTCTGGAGAATTCCCGGCACAGAGAGAAGAAACAGAAGAAAGAAGGAAAACAGACTAAAGGATGCATTAAAAGAGTCAAATGATAATGTGAAAAGCTATGAGATCAATACTCCGGTTCAAAACATGCCCGCAGAACCAGTCAACTCAAACACTTGTAGTGATGTTTCTAATCCTGAAACAATCACTGAGGTGGCGATATCGCCCCTTCATGGGTCACCCTCATTGATTAGCTTCCTGGATAACATATCAAAATCACCTTCTTTCTTGCTCGGCATACAGGATCTCTTGAATCCTGTATTTGACGACAATAGGGCTTCTTCAAATTCGGAAATTCTGAGCCAGAAAATTGAGAAGGAAAGGATACAAACATCAGAACTCACATCTTTGAGCTTGCTGGAATCTCCGTTCAAGACCACTGAGCTCTTCATGAAATATTATGGCTCACCGCAAATCTTATCAAGTCCTAGCAACAACTTGACCAATGAGCTTGATGAACAGGCAGTATACTACTTTGACTACTACAGGACATGCGTTGCCACTACAGTCTCGATTGCTCCAGTTGAGTCAAATTATTTCTTAAACTTCTATATCCCCATGGCAAACGTTGAAAAATCAGTTCTTTTTGCCATCATTGCTTGGGGAGGAATGTTTATGAACGGATCAAAAGACAATGTAGCGTACTCATACTATATGAAAAGCTCCATGGACTTATGTAAAGAAAAATTGAAAAGTGACCGCCTAAGCCAAAACGATGTTCTTGTTTTGTTAACCACATTGACAATTCTTTTGGCAGCTGAAGTTTGTGTAGGTGATGTGAAACAGTGGTATGTGTTCTTTGAGGAGATCTACAAGATCATCAAGGCATATGGCTTGAAAAATCTTATCAGCAGCTTCGGACACCCCAATGAGTTGAGATGGCTTGTGCTAAATTTCTTATATCATGACGTTTTGGCCAGCCGATCTTTGAAAAATGGAACATTTTTCAAGCCAGTCGAATATCGGGAACTGCTTCATGGTGATCATGAAAACGATGATGATGTTGAGCCATTGCCTCAATCGGATATGTCATCTTTGAACTTTGCGGATTTAAGTGGTGGTGCTGATCCATTGCAAGGATGTGTCAGGCCGCTTTACTTGATCATCGCAGAAATAATCAATTGCTCTGTTGAAATAAGGCGAGGTCTCAAGCAATTAGACGAAGACGAGTTGAAAGAAATCGAAGATTTTGGCTCTTTGGAAGATTCCAACTACATGTTTACAAATTTCAGTTGTATCACAATAAAACAAAAGAGGTATGATCTTTATAATAAGGTTGAGGATGATTTTCAGAAGCTAGATGAAAAAATTATAAGCTCGAAGCCAAACGATATTGCATTGTCTTATTTGGACAATGACTCAGATTTGGAGCTTCATTTGACGTTGTTTGAATCTTACCAATTGACAGCGCAGATTTATTTACGAATGCTAGTGCTTCAAAGACCTCCTTGCGCTACAGACATGCAAAGATTACTTTACAATTTGACCAATTGTATTGATATCTTAATTGGCTCAAAAGTTCAGGCCTCATTGTGCTTCCCGTTATTGGTGGCTGGTTTGCAATGTGTCAGCAAGCTAGATAGGGCGATCATGTTGAAACGGTTTGAGTATATGATATTGCACTTTCCTGTCATGAATTTTAAGTTGGTGAAGAAAATTTTGGAAAAGGCGTGGAGCAAGAATGAGAGGGGAGAGCGATGTGTTGACTGGTCAAGAATAACGGATGAGTTAGGTTGGGATTTGTGTGTTTCGTGATGGCGCTTTTCCACAAGTAGAAGTGCAGACTTTGTGGCTCAATGACGTTCCTAAGTGCTGTGCAAATGTCTATTTATTTTTTGTTTCTCTCTTTGCATATCACGTTTTCACTAATCAATCAATCAATGTATTTGTGTAATTAATCTACAGTTATATGAAGACCCTCACACTTCTACATACCGATTAGATGAATCTAATTTAATATTTGACTTGAATATAAATAAAAGGAAATAAGGAAATTTAATGGTATGGTAGGCTAGGAAACTTGGCAAACATTAGCTCTCTTCTGAGTTCAGCTGATGCGTTACACTCATTCTGAGTTGCGATCTGTTTTGATGAAATGCTTCTTGTTCCTGTAAAAAGTAATTCATTATGACAAGTGAATAGAGTTTCAATTTTGCAAGCCAATCTAATTCACCAATTTAGAATAATTTAACCTCATCATTACTCGGAGTTCCATTTGTAAATTAAATTCGTAAGTGACGGCAACTATCTCTCCAGTAAATTGACAGCGATCCTGTGAATGGATCAGAGCATGTTCTGTTATAGATATCATTGACTACGTCATACTCAGCTTCTACAATATTGAGGTCATCATTCAAATATCTGATGATTGATAAACGCGTTTCCTCTCTTGCAAAGATAACCTTTCAAAATTAGTCAGTTATATAGCAAACCGAAAAAACGCGACTTGGAGGAGCCCTCTCCAGCATTAGTTACTCGCTAAAATTAAATTCAAACGTCTAAATTGATACAAACATAAAAAAATGATATAAACCCCATAAAAAGTTATTTGATGTCTATTTGGATGATTAATGTAGGTGGAGTTTTGGCTCCAGCTTCTCAACAGCTTTTTAGCTGTTGAATTTGAATTTGAAATTCACTTTGATCGTTTATTGGGTCTTCTTTTTCTCCAATGGCTTTTTAGATGACGAAAACATTTGCTTCAAAATCCTAATGGCAACTAAAATCATTCTATAGAACCAATAGATATTTAAAACGTCCAAGACGAAATTGCAAGTCAAGATGATTAAGCTGAAAGCAATATTGGAGCTAGGATCATTTCTGACAACATAGAAATCATAAGCCAAATTGATTACTTGATACCAACCCCAGAAAAGTCTGGCAAAGAAAAAGACAGTGATCAAAACGATGTTGTTAATCAATTGGAATGTCTCACCAAAAACACCTGGGAATTTGATACCGAACCATCTGAGATTCAAGAATGGGTTAGATAGTTCGAACAACAAGAAAATTGGTGCATAGTACAGAATGTATGGGTAACATCCAATGCCAAAAACAATGGTGGAGACCAAGCCATGGATAAAAAAGCCAAATCCAGAGTACATCAATGAAACGGAAGCGTCCCAGATAAAGTAAGCTGTAGCAAAGGCTACCAACATTCCTCTATATGGAGTGTAGCCGAGTACACGCTCGAATGGATCATCAGAATATTTCAAAGCAGGTAACGAAAGTACAACGATGATGAGGGATTGGATCAATGAGACCATATGAATGCCCAATTCTCTGGTTAAACTCAATTTGATTTTTCTTTGAGGGAAAAGAATTGGGTAAGCGTAAATGGTGATCAAGTAGACCAAATGGTAAAACAAAATAACACCAATAATCTCGTGGATATGAGTTGACATGTTGCCAAAAATTGACATGTGTGGTACGAGATACTTCTCCACGAAAGGTATCTTGAAATCCGCAAACGGATCCTCAGTTCTGTAGTTGACAAAAGGTGGTTCTGAAAATAATTTTTGAGTTAACGACATGGTGGACTGATGATGACGGTGACAAACAATGGATGGAGATAAAGACAATGACAAAAGAAGAGAAGTTACAATGCTTGTAAAAACACTGATGTGTATGAAAAGCCTTAATTAAAACAAATCAGTTCAAGAGAACTTCTTGTTCCAGATGAAATATGTCTTCAAAGTTGATACTGAGTAGATAACCAAACTCTTTCAGTTTCATTTGAACTTCTGTCTCTCTTTCTCTTTTGTTTGTGTTTTCTCAGTGAAAAAAAAAAAATAACCAAAATTGTGCGATGCACGATCATTCCGTTGTTATTATCCCTCCCCTCCCACAATTATTCTAACAGCAGAGCAAGGTTCCATGGAAATTTTCTGAAGTAAGTTTCAATACTTTGTCCATACACCTGATCTTCCATTATAAACATAGTTGTATTTCAAGCCCAAAGTTTTTTACGAAGCTGAAGATTCATATTTTTTACTAACACCCCACAAAGACACGTGATCTTCAAAGGAAAGAAAAAAAAATTAAGAGCAATTCGAGTTCGTATGCACTACTAAATCTACTTTGTTAAAAAAATTTCAACACTTTTTCAAATAACATGAATAACATATACATTCAACTTCACAAGATGTTTCACACTCATAATGTCATCACTTTTGGTATAGCGGTGCGTCTGTTCTCATCTACTGCAGTGGCCTCAAGAGTAGGTTGTGCAATGAAAAAGCCAGTACATCACAAAGTAAAGATTGACAAGAGACTGTTGTCACCAAAATATCCAGAGTTGAAACTTTCACCACTTGACATTAGAAGTCCAAAATTCAAGCCTACAACCACACATCAAGACCGTGTCGAAGAGCACTACAAGTCCACATTACAATCCGATATATTGCTTATCAATTATCAACACAATCAGCAGGATGTGCCAGGTAATCCACGTAGAAAATGGGATTATTCTTCACCATTCCACATCAATCGTCCTGACAGGAAACCTGTTGGCGTTCGTGTCCCAACTCCTAAAGTGAAGGCTAGGACTTACAAGAATATTCCGAAATTGGAGCGTATCACTATCTCTTCATACGTCAAGGAAGCCCTGAAGGATTCTGGATTAGTGATCTCTGCTGCGTTACAATTACAACAGATCACAGGTGTCAAGCCAAGGACTATATATTCCAAGACTAATACACCAGTATGGGGTGTCAGATTAGGTATGGCCATGGGTGCACAAGTGGAGTTGAAAGGTCGTGACATGCACCAGTTTTTGACAACGTTGACAGAGTTGGTTTTACCTAGGATAAGAGAATTCGAGGGAATTTCCAATAGAAGTGGTGATAAACAAGGTAACATTTCATTTGGGTTAGAACCACAAGATATGAAATTGTTTCCAGAGTTGGAGGCCAATTTGGATTTGTGGTCAAATAATTTTGGTGTCAGAATCATTCTTCACACCTCAGCTCAAATTGATCCGGAGGCAAGAATTTGTTTGAGTGGTTACAACTTACCATTCGTTGGTACAGAGAGAATCTCAAAAAGCTTATTATGAAGTAAGTTATGTATATAGTAATAAACTAATGGATGGAAAAAGAAAAATCGTTTATTTTCTTGATTTTATAATGGACGAATCCTATGTACCACTACATCAAACCGTTGTCACTTTAGCTTTGTTTGATTTCTTTGCAACTGCAGCAACTCTGTCACCCAATGACAACAGCAAACCTTGTCCCTTTGATCTGATTCTAACATGGCCTATAATTGGACCATCGGCCTTCTTTTCAATACATAAGTTAGCCAAGGCATCTTCACCAAAACTTGATTTCGAATATAAATTGGCACTTAAGAATTGACATTCCTCACCAATAACAGCACCGGGTGTCAAGCAGTTCATGTTTGTCTCTTTTAATAAGCAGTCCAAATAATCTTTCAATGTGGCAAATGATGACTTAACGGTAATCTTATTCTCCCATTCAAATTCATTCCACATTTTTCTAAATTGATTCTCCTTGCAGGTAGCAGGCTTAATGTAGTCCATGATATCAACATGTATGTCGTTCAAAATAACAATAGTACTGTTATCCGAATGCTGTCCGTCATAAATGATGTTACCGAATATAACACCGGTATCAGCAGATGTGACTCTTATGGTACTGGATACTTTATAGAAACCATGTGGTCCAACGTTGGAAGAAGATGGTTTATCAACAACCTTCAAGTCACCTAATGTGGCGAACTCAACAGACATATTACGTAAAGTTTCAGTTGTTTGATTGACAATCAAGACATCTAACACCACATCAAATTGATGTACCTTGACATAAGCCTCTGCATAAACAGGATCTGAAAACCCAGTCAATTGAATGATATGATTCAATCTCGAAGACAAATCTTCCTTTCTTGTGGCGTTGACATCATTCGATTCAAGTTCATCATCAACAATATCTCTAATAGCTTCTTTAGAAAATTGTCTGAACAGAATTGAATCATCCACTTTTTCAGCTTTCGCTTGTAACAAAGCAGCATCTTTTCTGGCCTTTTTCTTATCTTCCAAAATCAATTGATTTCTGAATGCTTGCTTGGTGTCCTCCAAGAACGCAACTTCAATGCTCTTGAATTCAGCAATGCTTTGATCCTCTGCCAATAACTGGATACAACTCATGATTCTCTCACTGGAATCTTCATCGATTCTTTGTTTCACTATGGAACTTTCACCAACTCTTACGATGGAAACCATCATCAACATTGCCTCTGCTTTCAAAGCATTCAAAGTGGCCTGTTTGCCCTCGGCTATAACTTCCTTCAACCTCAAGATCAACTTGACCAATGTAGAAGCCAAGACTGCACCAAGGTAGAAATCACCTTCTAATATCAAGGCTCTCAATGGAGGCCTGTTTGCTTTTATTTTCTCCTTTTCAGTTTCTGAAATTTCAGGTGTAGTCAAGGCATTTTCTGTAGCATAAGTTCCATCGGGCAATACTACAGGCTTGTGGCCATTTCCATTTTGATGTGCCTCAAGATCGGCTTCTTTTACCTCTTCTGGTTCTTGCAACAACTTCTTCTCAGAAGCAAGTATTGGAATTTCTCCAATTGCACTTCTTATATGATTCCAAACAGCTAAGACATCGGCTTCTGTCAAAGAGTATTCACCAAGAATCCAAAGAGAACCTCGGTAAACTTTCCCACTTTTCACAGTGGTCAAGGCTAGGAGCAACTTAGAGATGATTGTGGTACGCAAGTTTGGGAATTTTTCAACAACTTCCTTGACAAATACAATAACATCGACTGCAGCAGTGGTGTTTAACTCTGGAATGAAACCTAGCAACAATTCAACGACACTTGCTGCTACTTCTCCAAACTGGATGGCGCACGTGTGAATTGCCGTGATCAACAATTGACGGTATTCGACTGCCTTGTCATCGTTAGATCTGGCGGCTTTTTGTAATTCCTTTCTCAACAACTTGACGACATCTTCAACATTTCTGCTGGAGATTAATTGTAAAGTAGTGTCAATAACTTTTCTGCGAACTTCGATATTTGGTGTTGACAAGATTCTCAAGATGTCCAACGCAATCTCTTCAGAGATGAAACCAAATGATGTATGTAATTCCAAAACTCTCTCCAAAGCAATCAATTTGACGTTATTGTCAGGCTCCTTATTGGCCAATTCAATAAACTTCGAAGCAGCAGCAACGACAGCAGTTTGTGAGCTTGATAAAATGGTTAGCGCTGTAGCGGCCTCATATACGACTGTATTGGTGACTGAGTCTAACAAATCTGATACTATGCTCAAGTATTGATTCTTCAATTCGATATGTTTCGTAGCGTCCTTTCTGATAAACTCTATGAATGCTAATTGTATTAATGGATCAATTGAAGTAACAATTTGCAAGTTTTCTTGGATGTAACGCAATGCAGCATCTCTGTCCAATGATCCAAGTGAAATAAATGCATTTCTTTTGCATGCCGAGTCAGTCTCCACAGCCAAAAAGTCAACAAGCAAATCAGCAGCATCAGGAATTAAATGGTCGGAAACGTTGAAAATTGAGAAAATAGCAAATACTGCATTCTTTCTAACATAAGCGTGGCGATGTTCAAGACACAATCTCGTTGATGGCACCAATGGTTCCAACAACTCTGGTTCTTTCAACTTGGATAAAAATCTTAAGGTATTACCTCTAATATATTCATTTGGATGTTGCAAGTCATGTTGGATAGCATTACAAACCAAGATCATCTCTTGCTTCAATTTTCCTTGTGCATCCAACTTTGGACAAATCTCCCAATAAAAGTATAAAAGTTTTTTCAATTCCTTGTCTCTGGAGGGCATGACATAACGAATAATGTGCATCAACAATTCAGGCATTGGGTCACCACTAATCATGGTCACTAATATTCTTCTCATGGCCTCAACCTTGTCTTCATCTTTACCTTTTTCCAACAAGGTTCGGAATTCCTGGATTGAAGTTTTCGTTAATGCATTGGTCTATTTGTTCAGAATAAAAGTTAGTATTTTATTGTTCTTGTTCATTTATTAAAAAATTAGTTGAGCACTCACATCATTGACAATAGTGTATGTTACTTCCGACATCTCGAAAAGAATAGAGACTCAAGTCTGCTATATCAGTTAGTATATATACTCTCAATTCCTCTTTGTTTCAACGATATGATCCCAGATAAACAAGAAAGTAAAAAAAAAACAATCGACGAACACGTATGTTCTCGAGGTAGATGTTTTCAAATAACTTTATAGCAATCCCTGAGAAAAGCTTGTGGATTTGGATACCATCAGAGAACCATTGATTATGAAGCAAGTAAATTGCATATACTCACAGCAACAACAGTGATTTTTAACGATGTAAAGCACGAAGTAGGAGTATATACTTCAACTTCGCTAATTCAACTTTTTTTAATTTCTTTCCACGAAAAAGTTGTTTTGTTGTCAATTTTTTGTTGATTTTGTATTATATATATAGGGGCTGTCCCAGACAACACAACTTTACAAATCTATCACTTCAAGAGGAATCAAAGTTTTACGACGAAATACCAACTGATTTTTTATAATAACAAATCAAACTGGTATAAGTTGAACTGTTGGATTAAAAATTTATGATGCAATTGATTCAATCCCGAATTTTTTAACGTTATCTTCAAATTTAACCTTCAAAGAGTTGAAACAAAAAAAATTTGAATTGAGTACAGAGCCTTGTATTTACATCAACTAGTAGAACCGACTGATCGTAGCCTGATTTTTGCTCAGTTGGAAGATATTTACAATAGAATTAACTGGCATGTCAATAAGAGTATATACTTGAGAATAGGTATACATATGTATAAACAATATACATCTCAATTTAAGTGTTTGTAATAATATCGTTTTCTATGATTGATCCACGAACAAATATTAAAGAACATTCCCCAATTTTAGTTTTTGGTGTAATTTTGTTTTTGTGACACAAAAAGAGAAACACAAAAAGGAAAATAAAAATAAAAAAGGATCGATTCACTTTTTGTGTAATCCTTTTATTTTAACAAGTTTACAATTATATATTCAATGGATCATCATCATTAATCATTATTCAGAATGATAATAATAGTAAGAGTAGCCGATGAGTTCCACCTTGAGTCTATGACAATCTCTTCCCAGTTTGAAGATTCATTTCTAACCCCTTATTGCAGTAAACACTCTGGCGGTCATCATTTGTTTAATCGCTGATAGGAAACAAAAGTCACAAAGTTGAAACAAGAAATATAGAATCTTACAGAGTTGACAACATCAGATCTATCTTCAACTCATGAACACATTCATCAACTTCTTTACCTAGCCCATGAATAATGCTTTGCAAATGGCAACAATCCCTAATTTCAACATATGAGCGGGAATCTGGGAACATTGAGGCTGTTATTGGCGGGAGTGAATTATTATTGGTAGCTTCCTATAGCAGTAGATTCTCATTCTGCTGAACTTTACTAACACTAATTCAATTATAGCTTACTTATACAAACCAATTATAGCTTCCACATCGACTCTGAGAACTCAAGTGAGTATTATTCTCAAAAATACTAACCCTTACTAACACTAATCCTATTATAGTTTACTTACACACACCAATTATTGCTTCCACACAGAACTCTGAGAACTCAAGTGAATACTATTCTCAAAACATACTAACCATTACTAACTCCAATCATTCTAGCTTTTACATTACTAACACCAATTGATTATAGCTTCCATAAAGAACTCTGAGAACTCATGTGAGTATCTTGTCAGAATTATACTAACCCTTACTAACACTTATCGATTCTAGCTTTTACATCACTAACACCAACCCATTTTAGCTTCCACACAGAACTCTGAGAACTCATGTGGGTACATTGTCCAAACTCTACTAGCCCCATATCCGATTTCAGCATTATTATCGATAGATTCAACTTGTCGTTGGCGAACAGACATATTAGTCTATATCAATGTTTTCAGTATATTCATTTCATGATCGGGGAGAAAGTGAATGTCACATCCATCTAATTCCCATTTGTCTGTTATAGTTGGATTAAGCAAGAAATACACCCACACGCTAGCTCCAGTCAGCAATATCCTACACATATCATCACCACCTTTTCACCAACTCATGTTTAACTCACAGCACTTCCATATGATATATATGTATATATGACTACATAGCTGTATAGTATGTAGGTATATAGTATGTAGGCGTATAGTATGTAGGTATATAGTATGTAGGTATATAGTATGTAGGCGTATAGTATGTAGGTATATAGTATGTAGGCGTATAGTATGTAGGCGTATAGTATGTAGGTATATAGTATGTAGGCGTATAGTATGTAGGCGTATAGTATGTAGGTATATAGTATGTAGGCGTATAGTATGTAGGCGTATAGTATGTAGGTATATAGTATGTAGGCGTATAGTATGTAGGCGTATAGTATGTAGGTATATAGTATGTAGGCGTATAGTATGTAGGCGTATAGTATGTAGGTATATAGTATGTAGGCGTATAGTATGTAGGCGTATAGTATGTAGGTATATAGTATGTAGGCGTATAGTATGTAGGCGTATAGTCTGTAGGTAGTGATGTAGGCTGTTGTAGTATCTCAAGTGCACTTTTACAGGTCACTTACCCAGCTAAAAATTCTTTTCCAGGGATATTACGGCTAAGATTAATTTCTAAAAGTGATCATTACATTACGAGTGTTATACATTAATCATCATCTCCATCAGGGTTGACAACAAACAACCTCAACTTGCCATCAGGCCCAGCACCGGGCAGGTAGCTCCTTACGCTTCCAGCTCTATTCAATTCACTGATATCATTCAACTTGACATTGGTCAAGTGATTTTGTGGATTGCCTTTAAAATCTTGTACCATGTAATCTTCGAAATCTAGTTCATCATTGAGTGACGAGTCCATTAATGACGACTGTCTTCTATGTTTGAGACTAGCATTGCTAGTGGCTGAATAAAGTGAGTTGGATTTCGAATATACCAAGTTCAAATCATTGGTTGACTTGAACCCTGGTGGAATCATTGAACCTAATTGAGTATGTGCTAGTGAACTACCAGATGTGATCGTGGTTGGAGTAGACAGTTTCGAAAGATCTTCATCATCCACCTCACTAGCTAATAATCTTGGCCTCAAATTACCATGCTTAATATCAGCACTGGAAAGCACACCTTTTTTGAAAAGTGACATTGTTGTCTTCGAATATTTGGTGTGTAATGCGATTTTCTTACTCTTCTCGCTCTCCGACTTAATTGCAATTGGCAAATTCCATTTCGGAGGAACAATATCGCTATATGCGGTGCCTGCTTTCTTTCGAATAGCCATGACATAAGCAGATTTAACACCTTCATCAGGATGGACCAATTTCTGTTGTGGTACCAGTGAGGCCCTCGATGATGATGATGCTGTTTTGGCTTGCAGCTGAATCTCATCAACTATTGGAGCATTCTCGACAAAAGCTGGCAGTTGTTGTTGATTCACAGAGACTGACCGACCACTTCTCCCCGAAACTGGAAAGTCTGGCGGAGGTCTTCTTTGTTGTTGTTTTACAGGTTTAGCTGTAGTAGCAATTTTAATACTTGTGGGGTCCGTTAAATGATTGAAAGTGACCCCGGGAGAAGTTGCTGGATTAATTGCACTGCTGGTCGGTTGTGAGTAAGCAACAGGGATAACAATAGCTTCCTCTCTCCTGTCATACATGTGTGACAAAGTCTGGCCCTCAGTTGGTGTTATCACAGGAGAAATAGGTCCCGTTGCCGATGTGGAATGTCCCACTACTTGGGATACTCCCAATGTTGAAGGTAAAGAAGATTTGGATGGGGCCAGTGCTGGGAGTGCCGGTGGTGGGTATGATGGAACGTCTAGATGACCCTCTCCGCCAATTGGGCTCTTGTCGGCAGTCAGCAAGTAGTCATCAACATCGAGACCTCCAAAATAGGAATTTCTCTTATTGGCAACGTCTTTCAAGTCCAGCTTTACTTCGCTTGACTCTTCCGAGTCCAGGTCGCTGACGTTGTTTGTGATTATCATTCTTCTGGGAGGGCTATCATCTTCATACTCAAATGGAGAGTAAAAATGTGAACGCGGTGTGAAACTGAGTTTCTCTCCGTCCGATTCATTATCACCGGTTCCGCTTGATGACAAATCTTCATATTTGGAAGTGACATTGTTTGTCATGGATCTATTGTCAGATACATATTCTATTGTTGGTGGTCTTGTTAGAGACGCTCCATCCTCAGAAAGGGCGGCTTCGTTGTATTTTGGTGATGTAGTGGCATGGAAAGATGGTGACAAGTTGTGATGATTTTGAATCATATCATCATATTGAGATATGTATCTATCCTGAGAGTCGTTTTCCTGCTCTAGCAAATAATCAGTACCTTCATAGTCAATACTATTTGAGTCATTTTCTTTATCATCATCTAAGAAACGGTTGTTATAGGCATCAGAGATATCTGACCCATGACCATTGACTGCGTCCATGGAAAACTGATTTCTTAATGTTCTTGGGGGTTGCAAATCTTTAGATTTTGGAGTATCTTCTCTACTTGACCTGTCTAATATGGGAGCGGAGTCAGTTTTTTCTTCAACCTCTCTACTTGACTCTCTTTCGGAATTCACAATATCAGGAGAGCCATTGACAACTTTGAAAGCTTGGTGTTCAATACTCTCTTCGCTTCCATTATAATCAGAGTTATTATCCAGTGTGGTTATTGAGCTTTTAACTTCTCCATTGTCCGCATCGAAGAATTCTTCGTCAGTAGTATCGAAATGAGCGCTGGTATTGAAGTTCGAACTCAAAACATTGTGAGGTGATCCTAATAACGACAAATCTCCTGCCACTTGATTTTTCAGCGTACTTGGTGGTGGCACCGGTAAAAAGGATGATTGATCTTTTACAATTGAATTCAAGTCTGTCATTCCAGGATCTTTCCTTATAAACGAAGAATCCTTTTCTCTTTGGAACTCTGAAGAGTGATCATCACTTGCGTCATCAAGATCACTGTTCTCTTCCAAATCAGACATTTCAGAGTCACTGCTACTAGCGGACACATGATTCTGAATGACTTTAGATGGAGTTCTGCTGTGAGAAACAAGACTGTCTCGTGTCTTGATCAGTTGCATAGGGTAAGAATCTTGCATGAAATTTTCACTCTCAACGTTAGATGTGTGACGGCTATGAGATAAGTAATTTTCCACTTTTTGTTTCAATTGCAGGCTTTCCTTGTATATGGAGTCATCATCACCTTCCACAATAGTTGAAGCTTGTCGACTATGTGTTAGATGATCATCTACTTTTTCATTCAATTGCACGCTCTCCTTGAGGAGAAGATTTATTCTCTTCATATTCTCATCGTCTGTGGTATCCACTGGTGATCCTGGTTCACCAATTCCTGTCATATAATCCAGATTTTCGTCATCGACTACTAATTTCAAGTTACTAGAAGTTCTCACGTTCGAAGTGCTACCGCTATTGTGGTAACCATATATGAATGGAGAATGAGTCGAATAAACACTGGATGCAGCAGGAGATTCAGTGGTTGTTGAAGTGATGTTGATATCTGAATGGTTGTTGGCTCCGAGATTTGTGACCAACTTGTTCAAGTCTGGCTTGGTTGTAGTTGGTGTTTTATTAATAATTACCGAGGATGTGTCTATGGCACCCAAAATACTTGGAGTAAACTTGACTTCTGGCCTCTTAGCAGGAAGCTCGGGTGGTGGCTTCCTCTTCAAAGTACGCCTCACTTGTGTTGAAGGTGAATTGCTTCTGAGCGAATCACTCAGATTGGATTGGATCGACCTCACAGGGTCCAACATTGGTGAGATATTGTTGGACGACTGTATCACTTCGGGCTGCGGTGAGGATGGTATCACACTTATATATGGCTTTGGTTGCAGTGGTAATGGTGAGGTTGTTGCTGGTTGCAGTAATGTCAATGATGGAGACTTTGATGTTGTTGTTTGTGTTGCAGTTATTGAGGGGCTTTTTTTCTCCCCAGAAAGAGACGGTGCAAGCAGCTTTGTCTTTGGTTTCAGTTGAGGTAGTTGAGGAATGGCACTCGAGGTACTCAACATTGCACTACGCTTGGGTACGTCAGCTTCATGTATGACATCGTTGTCCTTAGGTAATAGTATTGTCCTGTGTTTGGAATTGTGTGTCAGGTTTGGCTTGTTGGTGGTGGTAGTAGAAGACAGCAGCAGGCTTTTGTTACCTGTGGAGCCAAATCCAAAAGTGTTGAGTAGAAGCGATCTTCTCTTGTCCCTTGAACTCATCGAAAGATGGGGTGTCTTGCTAAAGTTTGGATATAATTGGAAAACAATTGAATGAAGACTTAAGTGTTTGTTGATCGTTTTAAGTAAATTTTTTTTTTTTTTTAATTTTTGGGTTTTGGGCAATTTTGTATATGTCAATTGCACTTTTCGACTTCATACACACAAAGCTACACTACATATCATCAAAGAGAATAAGCTTGTATTAGGTGGATGAGCTTATCGGGTGTCAATATGTAGTGACAAAACACAAGATTGAGATCAAAAGAAAATGAGACATAGCTATGAAGCAGGGCATCGGTGATTTGCATTAGCGCACGTCGTTCCTGCATTTCTAATAGAATATCTCGAACGGTGTATACATTTTGTTGCAACTCAAGAAAGAAAGCCTGAAATCAATTAACTGACGATGATTTTGTGATTCTCTGCAAGATGCATTCATTTATGGGTAATATGTCAAAATTCAATCGTGCATCACTTTGAAACCAAAGTGTATCATCTCCGATAAAATTAAATGCAAAAATGTTGCTGTTCTAAATCATTCTTCTAATTCCTTTTTATACAGATCAACCGAGGTATGAGATTCTTATATATATATATATATATCAGGGTTTTGTCTTCTACGAGATACCTTGAAACATTGTCAGTTGTGTGTTTATCAAAAGATATATATATATATATATATATATAATTTTAAAAGGCAGGGTAATCTTCTACTAAAGAGAAAAAAAATTTTAAAAAACAAAAAAATTTCACTTTTAAAGAAGAAGAAGAAGATCACACAGTTATATCATTCTCCTATCAGCTCTATAAGATAAAATGGGAAAAGATAAGAAGGAAAAATCATCCAGCTCTTCCAAGACTGAGGAAGCTGATAACTATGAAAAGAGAATGCCAGCTGTATTACCATTCGCCAAACCATTGGCTCCAAAGAAGATGAACAAAAAAGTTTTGAAAACTGTCAAGAAGGCCTCAAAGGCCAAACATGTCAAGAGAGGTGTAAAAGAAGTCGTCAAGGCCTTGAGGAAAGGTGAAAAGGGTTTGGTCATCATTGCTGGTGATATCAGTCCTCCAGATGTCATCTCTCACTTGCCTGTGTTATGTGAGGATTCATCTGTTCCATACATCTTTTTACCATCGAAGGAGGATTTAGGTTCCGCTGGTGCTACAAAGAGACCAACTTCTTGTGTAATGATAGTGCCAAATGGGGGTAAGAGTAAGAAGGGTGGTGACTCTAAGGCTGCTGAAGAGTACAGGGAAGGTTACGATGAAATCGTCAAGGAAATTCCATCTTTATAAACATATGTTGTTGTTGAATGTTTTTCATAAAAAAGGGTTTGTCGTTGGGATAGCAATGAGATAAGATTTGTTTCGAGAAATGATGAGATGATGAAGAGAGAAGAAGAATGGGTCATGTGTTAATCAAGTCTGCTTTTACCGTATTGGTAAGCTTGTCTTCTGTATATTGGTTTAGATATTAACTAGGTTGCTTTGTTTGTATATCACTGCTACATTTGTAGATCTGTTCGCTCACAGTTGAATCCGTTTTTTGAATGAAGAAGGTTCAATGTATAGTTTACCATAGACGTACTCTAATTGGTGTGTGAGGCGCTCACTTTCCCGATACACAAATTATTTACTTTTGGATCGACATTAACATGCAACAAGATTCTTCAAAATTGTAACCACCAATTATCAATTAAGGTGGCTCGTATTTACCAGGGAAACCAAATTTTCATGCATTTGCTAAATGGTCTCACTTCAGCAAAATTCTCAATTTGAATGGACAGTGAACTGATTTCGACAACTTTGCTGGAATGTGGCTGTATACCTACTATTCATTTAAACAGTAACAAAAAATCAATCAGGCGAATTCTTTACTTGTCCCAACCCCACCTCTTTGAAGGTTCTTCTTGTGAGTTTGAATAAAACCCAATGGGTGTGATAACGATTTTTGAAATCACTTATCTCTTATATAACTCACTTATTAATATAGCCGCAGTTATTACAATCAAAATTCGAGTTACTATTTAGTTAGTTTCTCTTTTGGTGTAAGCGTGTTAGCTAGAGTGAGGTGATGCTCTTTTGCTCAGTGCACCTGCTATCCTGCAAGACGTACAACAATAAAAAGAATTGGTGATCATATCTCTGTGACAAACGCTATATATATATATACAAAGAGCTTTGTCAAAAAAAACAGTTATAAGGGAAAACGGCGCGAGATGGTTATAGATCATCATACATATATATGTTCTGAAAATCATAAAAAAGTTGGAAAAGCGTTGTCTTTAGTTCAGAATTTGGATCCAATGGTACCGCCCAGCAATGTAAAGCTTACCTTAATGAATAGAAGATAAGGTAGTGAGTGACTCATTTCATTCAAACAAGCTTTGTCTAGTGAAATAACATGTTGGCTCGGCATGACATGGTCAGCTGTTGACGTTAAATTTACCGTCCTTTTCATGGTTATCTGAAAATCACTTATATACTTGAGATGACATAATAAGGCGATATCATTGGTGGAGTTGGTTGAATTGGCCGGTGAGTGAGATGCGTCCTGTTAAGGGCCGGAATGTTTTTTTTTTTTTTTTTCATCACATTTTTTTCTTAGGAGACATGTAAAGGTTTTATAAATATATTTGAAATGGGATGAATTTGTTCATATAGCTTTTGGCCAGTCATTCAATTATATATATATATAGATAAATATATATGAAAACAGTGGGATGTCTTTGCATATAATAAGCAACTCTGTTGGCTCAATTTCGAGCAAAAGGGCGCTATCAACAACGTCCCTGATTTGGGCATCTCAAAATTTGACTGAAAAGATCGCTCAAAGATATGCTGTTGGATTACCTGATGGTAAAGTGGTACAGAGTGGTGACTACGTCTCCATCAAGCCAGCACATGTCATGTCCCATGATAATTCATGGCCTGTTGCCACTAAGTTCATGAAGTTGGGGCTGTCAAAGGTGAAGGATAACAGACAAATTGTCAACACATTAGATCATGATGTTCAAAATAAATCAGAGGCCAACGTTAAGAAATATAAAAATATACAAAAATTTGCTGAAGAGCAAGGCATCGATTTCTATCCAGCTGGCCGTGGTATAGGACATCAGATCATGATAGAAGAAGGTTATGCATTCCCACTTAACATGACTGTTGCCTCAGACTCTCATTCAAATACTTATGGAGGTATTGGCTCATTGGGTACTCCCATTGTCAGAACCGATGCTGCAGCTATTTGGGCAACGGGACAAACTTGGTGGCAGATACCCCCAGTGGCAAAAGTGGAATTGCTTGGTGAGTTGCCTAAAGGCGTAACGGGTAAGGATGTCATTGTGTCGTTGTGTGGTGTCTTTAATAATGATGAGGTTTTGAATCATGCTATTGAGTTTGTTGGAGATCATGTTGAAAAGATTCCGATCGACTATAGATTGACTATTGCCAATATGACTACGGAATGGGGGGCTCTTTCTGGATTATTCCCTGTAGATAGCACATTGATCAAATGGTATCAAGATAGATTAAAACGAGTTGGTCCAAATCATCCAAGAATAAATGATAAAACTATTCAACTGTTGATTGACAACACCGAAGGAGCCGATCCTGATGCTTATTATGCCAAGACTTTGAAAATAGATTTAAGTTCATTGTCACCACACGTTTCTGGTCCTAATTCTGTCAAGATTTCTAGCCCCGTTGACAAATTATCAAAGGATGATATGAAAATTAACAAAGCTTACTTGGTTTCATGTACAAACTCCAGATTGAGTGATATTAAGGCTGCTGCTGATATTGTTGGTAAAAACAAAGTTGCACCAGGTGTTGAATTCTACATCGCTGCTGCCTCCAATTTGGTCCAAAAAGATGCAGAGTCTATTGGTGCATGGCAAACTCTTATCGATGCTGGTTGTATCCCATTACCAGCTGGTTGTGGTCCATGTATCGGATTAGGTGCAGGTTTATTGGAACCAGGAGAAATTGGTATCAGTGCTACAAACAGAAATTTCAAAGGTAGAATGGGTAGTAAAGATGCTTTAGCATTCTTAGCTTCACCAGAAGTGGTTGCTGCTTCAGCTGTGATGGGTAAGATTGCGGCCCCTGAAGAAGTGTTGGGCAAACCAGTAGAGAAATCTAAAGATTTGATCAAGGAAATCATTGTTCACGAGAAGTCAGCTTCCATTGGTGATGATTCTTCGAGTGATGCTGCCACAGAGGTGTTAGATGGGTTCCCAGAACGTATCGAAGGAGAATTGATCTTGTGCGATGCCGATAATATCAACACCGATGGTATCTATCCAGGTAAGTACACTTACCAAGATGACGTCACCAGAGAAAAGATGGCTGAAGTATGTATGGAGAATTATGATTCTGAGTTTGGTGCAAAGACTAAAGCTGGTGATATCATCGTTTCAGGTTTTAATTTCGGTACCGGATCTTCAAGAGAACAAGCCGCCACTGCTATCTTGGCCAGAGATATGAAATTGATCGTTGCCGGTTCATTTGGTAATATTTTCTCCAGAAACTCTATCAACAATGCTTTATTAACATTGGAGATTCCTAAATTGATCAACCTGTTGAGAGAAAAATATAAGGATGCACCAAAGGAATTGACAAGAAGAACTGGTTGGTTCTTGACATATGATGTCAGAAAAGCCACTGTGATTGTCACCGATGGCGTTGATGGAAAAGAAGTTTTGAGAGAAAAGGTCGGAGAGTTGGGTACCAACTTGCAAGATATTATTATCAAAGGTGGTTTAGAAGGATGGGTTAAAAGTGAATTGGCCTCTGCTACAGCTGCCTGATAAGATTGTGTAACAAAAAGGAAAAAAAGAACAACAACATCATTATTTATTATTATACGATTAATTTTATTTTTGGCTTATAGACAATAAATCATTTATTTATCATTATCCTCTAGTAAAATGTAATTGTAAAGTTGATCCTCTTATTAGAAGAATTGATAAGAAAGTGTCATCTCTCAAACACACACACGACCTCATCTTACAAAAGAAAAGAAAAAAATTGTGAAAAATAAAAAAAAAAAATTTTGTGAAAAAAAAAAAAAAAAATTATATAGAAACAGAAGAAAGAGAGATAATAATTATATATATACATCTGATACCACAAGATTAACAACTATGTCGTCAGATAAGAAAGAATTCAAGCCAATCACAGTAGAAAAACCAATACCTGTTGACTATGATCTTGGAAATTTGGCTCTTTTTGATCCAAATCCTTTAGACCCTTCCAGAATGACCAATGATGAAACCACAAATGCATACTTGAACGAACTCACAAGAGATAATGCTCAATTGATAATCAACCAGATATTGTCCTTGCCTGTGAGATCTACAACAGAGGGAAACTCTGCAGAAGGTGGATCGGCTTCCAATATCACGTTGGTACAATTACCACAACCAACAACTGCATTGCCAAGAGAGAAAGCATTGCCAAAAGTTAAACCACCAACAAAGTGGGAACAATTTGCTGCTAGAAAAGGTATTCAAAAGAAAGGTAAAGAAGGAAAGATGGTTTTCGATGAAGACACAAAAGAGTGGGTGCCTAAATGGGGGTATGGTGGTAAAAATAAGAAGATTGATGATCAATGGTTGGTGGAAGTAGATGAAGAAAAAGTCAAGAAACCTGGAGATGAGTTGATCGATCCAAGAAGTTTGAGTAGACAGGATAGAAAGAAATTGGTGAAGAAGAATGAGTTGCAACACAAGAGAAACTTGAAAAAAGCTGAGGGACATTAAAGATAAAGGAAAAGGCTAAAGAGTAAGAGATTGTAAACGTTGCGTATTATGTACATTATTATATTTTGATTCCATATGATCTTCTCTAGTTATGAGAATAATCACCATTGCATGTTGCAAAACTTCTATAATTGTAGTGGTCAAATCTATATCTGAATCATTTGTAAATGAATTCCTTCTTGGGTCTTACTCTTTGGTTTTATTAAACAAAAGATCAAAAAAAAATTTTGGCTCATCGCCAGCGAATTGAAAGGGTTTACCACAACAACATCAAACACAAATCTATGGAAATAAAGATGGCAAGCCTTAACAATGCAAGTTTGACCATCTTAGACAAGGACCTGGAGCACTCTGCATTTTTGATCAGGTCAAAGTCTCGACAAAATCTTCACAGAATCAAGATTTTAGGAACAGGAGGTACCATTGCTTCTAAAGGAGACTCGTCCTCACAAACAGCTGGTTATAAAGTGGATTTATCAATTGACGAATTGTTGGCGTCAATTCCAGATACGTCAAGCTTAGTTGATCTCGAGTATAAGCAAGTGATGAATGTCGACTCTAAAGAATTCGACCTGGATCACTTGATAACATTGTACAACGCCGTTGTGGAGTGCATTGAAAATGGGTTTGATGGTATTGTAATAACCCATGGTACAGACACAATGGAAGAGACTGCCTTCTTTTTACAGTCTTGTATCGATACTGAGATTCCTATTGTAATCTCTGGAAGTATGAGACCTTCGACTGCTATCAGCGCTGATGGGCCAATGAATCTATACCAACTGATCTGTATCGCAGCACTGGATACAAGTCGTGGAAGAGGTATACTTGTGTCATTGAACGATCAAGTCAGTTCAGGTTTTTACATAACAAAAGCTAATGCCAACACTTTGGACTCTTTCAATGGAAGACAAGGTTATTTGGGAAATTTTGTCAATAATGAAATTCACTACTATTATCCACCTGTCAAGCCAGTGGGGCTCACATACTTTAATTTGAATCAAAGTGAAAAATTTGAAGAAGTAGCCATCATTTATGCTCATCAGGGTCTCAACGAGAAAATATTCGAAGTACTCATTGATAATTTAAAGCTCAAAGGAATTGTGATAGCGACAATGGGTGCAGGTTCATTGAATGAGGTCACCATCACTGAGTTACTGTCAGTTTGGAAGAAACATGAGATTCCAATCATTTTTTCCAAAAGGTCGATGGATGGTATGGTGCCAAGAATGAATATACCCAATGATTGGGCCATTGCAGGTGGTTATTTGAACCCACAGAAGCTGAGGATCTTACTCCAGTTGTGTTTGAACAGCAATATGGATTTACGTCAGATAAAGCAGACTTTTGGAAGTGTTTATGGTGGATAAAGAAGATGATGATACAATTTATTGAATACTCAAATTATAGATCTATAGAATAATTCAATATAGTATTTGCTCTTTTTGCTCTCAATTGATCGTAATCAAACCCTTTGGTTTCATCAACTGAAATTGGGTTTTGGAATTTCAAATATATAAAACTTTCAAACTCATTTTAAATCATTGGTTTTTGATTTAAGAAAAGCCATATAGAAAATTAACCCCATGTACAACGGCGTATCTCTGGCCTCGGAAAAAAAAAAAATCTCACTCCCACACACACATAGGAAATTGATAGCAATTTAAGTGTATGTGGCAAATCACCATAGATCTGTTCAACAGTTGGAAATGTTCAAGAGGTCAATTGGTATATTCAAATCGCCTCATCCTCGTGTTGGGTGGAGAAGATACCAGTCTGTAATCGCCTCTGTGCCACCGGGCCTGGAAAGTGCCACTGATGCAGCAATGAAGAATGACACAGAGATTGGTGAAGACGACGATACTGCAAATACCGGTGTCATCAAAAAGGAGAGACAAGAGTCATTAATATATTTCGATCATATCATTCCTTTCACATCATCGAAATGGTCTCAATATCTTTGGCTGATATTCTTCCGCGGTGGAGACAATGCTATCAAATCTAACATCACTGCATTATTGGGCAAGGATGAGCAATACACCATTAAATCTATTCAACCGATGAAAAGAGATGGTGGTGCCTTTGTCAAGTTTCAAGTTCCATGGAGGGAACCCATTCAAGATTTTAACAAGCAACTTTTGAAAAGGGTCAATCAACTGCCACATTCTGGATTCATTAATCTCTATTTCAAGCCCAGATGTTTCCCCGTTAAGGGTAAACCTTGGATCGAGGATTTGAAGAGATTTCCTTCTCCTAAAGTGAAGGTGACTTTCAATGGGCCAGACTTGACTCAGGAAGAGATGTACTTATTGTTCAGAAGATATGGTTTGATTGTTGACATTGAGCCTCCAAAACCAGATTCAAAGGATTTGATGAAGAGTGCATTCATCACATTCAACTTGACGCGTGGAGCAATCACTGCTAAGAATTGTCTTAATGGTTATCAATTGAATGATACAACTTTGCACATCCAGTTTGTCCCAATAGTGAAAAATAGTCCGATGTTGAATGCCATTGTCAATCACCAGAGAATATCAATTCCTATCATATTGACAATTTTGACACTGATTCTGTTCTTCATCTTTGAACCTATCAGAGAATTCTCTATCAAGGAAAAAATTACTCAACGTTACTCTTTGAGGAACAGCTTGATTTTCAGAAGGTTTATGGATTTCACCAATTCTACAACTTCAAAATTTAAAAGGCTTTTGTATCAAAATAACCGCTCCCAAGGAGACAGTAAGATCAATACACTTTGGTTAGAGAGGTATGAAAAGGTGAAAGAATTGAAGTTATGGATAGAAGAAAATGTCAATACTTTTATCGTAATTCGTGGTCCACGTGGCAGTGGTAAACATGAGATGGTCATTGATCATGCTTTGAAAGACAGAAGCAATGTCTTGGTCATTGATTGTGACCAATTGCTTAAATCAAGAAATGACCAGCGTTTGATTCTGAACTTAGGACAGCAGATTGGGTATTTCCCCAGTTTCCCATGGTTAAACTCATTAACAAGCTTCATCGATTTAGGATTACAAGGTTTAATCGGACAAAAATCAGGTATTAGTGAGTCCAAAGAGCAACAGGTGAAGACCATGTTAAACACAGCTTTACTGAGTATTAGAGATTTGAGTTTGGAACAGTATGGACACGAGGAAAATGATGGTGAAGAGGAAGAGAAAGTATTAAAAGAAGAAGATTATTTACAGCAACATCCAGAAAGAAAACCTGTTATTGTTATCGATAGATATCAACCATCAAGAAAGCTGAATGAGCGAAATGCTTTTGTATATAAAGAGATTTCTGAGTGGGCTGCTAATTTGATTTCAATGAACATTGCTCACGTCATTTTCATCACTGATGACATTGGATCCCAAGGTCAGTTGAGCGAGTCACTACCAAATCAAGTCTTCAAGACATCAACTTTATCCGATGCATCACTGGATAGTGCCAAAAATTACATCTTGAGTCAATTACAAGATATGACAGCCTCTTCCAAAGTGTTGAATAATTTAGATCAAACAATAAAACCACTTGGTGGAAGAATGTTAGATTTACAAGCATTTGTCAGACGTATCAAGAGTGGTGAGAGTCCTGTGGAGGCTATTAATGAGATGATTGTACAAACATCTGAACAATTGACACAAGTGTTCTTCAACAAGGAGCATGAAAAGTTTGATAGCTCTCATGTTTTGGGTTTTGATGAAGAGATTGGCTGAAACTGATGAAATTGACTTCAATGAAATTTCATTACACCCATTATTCAAATCAAATCCAGTGGATGTGTTGAGCGCTTTAGAATCAACCGAATTGATATCTTTGATCAAAGATCGTGGTTTGATCAAGACGATCAAGCCAGGTAAACCCTTGTACAAGTCAAGTTTTATCAATTTGACACAAGATCCTCAAATATTCAAGGATTTAGAGATCAGATATAATTTAGAGTTGATTGCCTTTGAAAATAAAAGAATATCGAAATGGGTTGATGAAATTAACAGATTTGGTGAGTTTAGCGATTTAAGTGCAAACAAAATATTCAAGCCGCGGTTGGAGTACCTTGCAGATAAGATAAAACTGAGTACTGATGTTATCATTACTTCTGAGAAACTGGTGAAAACTTTGGGAAAGCCATGAAAAGAAATTTTATGTAAATAATTGTGTAATGTTGAAAATTCTAATTTTAAATCATGTTCTTTGTTTATTTTTTCTTTTTTTGCAGCTATCTAAAACATATCTACAAATGCATAGACTCTTTCAAGCAACCATTGATTGAACTCATGATTGAACTCAACTTGTGTTTTTGATTGTTGTTGCAACTCCATCCTATTTTTCAAGTTTTTCCAGCCAAGTATAAAATTTATCAACAATATTCCAACCAATCCCACAGACAATACGATAGGTCCAAATATAGCATCAAGATGCTTTCCTGATCTCAGCTTGATCAAAGACATACGTTTATTCCATATGTAATAACTCCATCCGGTAATAAATATTGTCAATCCCAAATACATCAATGTGATATAGTATAATGCGCTTGAGAAATTTGAAGCGTTTAATGAGTTCAACAATGTAATTGTTAAAATCGTCAAATAAGTTACAACATGATTCCACCTCAAATAAGTTCTCTCATTGGCCAAGAAAACTTTAGGTTCGATTTTCAAAGGACCCGAGAGTCTCAATAATTGTGTCGGTTTGGTTACACCCGGTGGTAAATCTACTTCCTCATCGGACTCATCATAAGATGAATGGTTAGATGATACCACAGGTTGTAAATTGTTAGCAATGTCATTACTATCATTGATCGTGTTGTTATTATTTGTTGAAGCTGATGTGGCTCTAGTTTCCGTCTCAGAGTCGGTGATATCATCATCAGATGAATCGTTGTCCTCTAGATCAAACTCATTATCATCATCCTTGATCAACTCCTCGATCTTACCAAGGTACATTGTTGGTGAAGCCGGAGATTTCAAGAGCTTCAAATTGTTGGTTTCTTTAGCCAACTTAGCGCTCTTGAGCTTAGAATCTCTATAAGCATCTTCCGGTGCCTTTCTGATATCGTTTTCCAATTCTGGCAACCAGAATGGTAATATGTCGAGATTGTCATCTTCTAAAAACAATGATGAAACACCTTGTACAAATTTACTGAAATTTGGAACTTCTTTCACCAAGTGAGAGTTTGTCAACTCATTAACCCACTTATATGTCTTTGATGATTTATTCCTTAAAATAGAATTCTTCACTTTCAACTCCATAACACAGTATGGAAATTTGGTATATTCACCTTTCCTCAATACCGAATAGACATCTTTGAGATTAGAGTCATCTAAATCTGTTCTGTGCCAACTTGACAGATTTCTAATTGGTCTATCTTTGTCAAAAGAGTCTTCCCTGATAAACAAAATGTTGCTGTCAATTGTAATTCTTAAATTGTTGTCATCTCCTGGAATCTGGAATGCAGTTCTCGTGAAAACTGTTCTTAAAACCGGTTGAAGATCATTTTGACTTATGAAATCATGAATCAGTTTGAAATCATTCTCATATTTAGTCAATATATCCTTTGGTAAATTTCTCTTATTCATCTTCTTCATAAACTTTGCCAAATCATATTTATCTTGCTTGAGTTTTGTGTCACCCACATCCATTGCGTTATGATCATTGTCATCGTCGTCATCTTCGTCGTGCTCAATATCAATAAAGTCATTAATGTATTTCTCTTTCAATTGTAATCTAGTGTCACTCGATTCCCCCGTGTCATAATTGAAATATTTTTTCTCTATAGTCAAATCTGGGTTCTCATTTAATTTACCCGTCCACTTAATTCTCAATGACGGCGTCTTGTTCAAGTTTCTCAACAACTTCATGTTGTATAATTCAAAATTACTATTGTCGAAGTAAAGTGAAGTAATTGTTGGATCTTGAGTGCTGTCCTCATCGAAATCATCCCTATTGTTGTTATTGTAAACCAAAACTGGTAAATGTCTCAATATTGTGGTTTTGATTTCCATTAAATTTTCAGGATGAACCCAAAATTTCAAAACTTGATACGAGTTATCAAGAGTTGTCGTGGTCGGTGTCAGTGTGGACGATGATAATCTTCCCGAAGACGATAACTTGTTGACCGATGTGTTCAATGAAGTGGACAATGACGAGGATTCAAAATTTTCTCTCAAAAATTGATACAATATACTCAATCTGTAAAGGTATGGACTGTAATCTTCTGAATGGAAGGGAAGGTTTTTCAACCTCACGTTGAGCAATGCCTTCACTGAATAATGTTTGTGCAATCTGTCATGCTTCTTGACAATTTTGAGAAATCCCGTAAAATTTAATCTTGAAAAACGATCCAATTCCTGCGTGAATGAAAGCAAATTCTCCAACGATTTTTGAAAAGTTAACAAATTAAAATCTTGTTGTTGTTGATGTTCGACATATGATTCAACTTGAGTTTCTAATTCGGTGATTTTTGTGTCCAATTTAGCGTACTGAGTCGATTCAAAATTGTAAACTTTCTCCAACTCTGAATCTAATAGGCTGACAAATTTGTTTTCATCATTATCGCCCCATGGTTCACTTAAGATGATGTTTTCCTTGAGTAACTTCTTAAGCAGTTCATAATTTATGTAGTACTGCTTCCAAGCTGGAAATATCTCATTTTGCAACTTGACACCAAATAACATCTTTCTCTTCGCTTGATGCTGCTCCTGTTGTTCTGGTTTAATATTTGTGTCCTGTGCAGAACTTGACATTTGGACAAGTTTTCTTAGTCTTATATCTTTCCGCCTGCTACTGGCTGCTGCTGTCAAGAATTTTTTTTTTTTTTTATCAGTTTTTTTTGTCTCGCTTGAAATTGAACGCACGTGCCAAATATTTGACTATTTTCAAGTGTTGGGCCGCATTCAATCACCAAATTGAGCTATCACGGTTAACTATATAAATCAGAAAAGTATAGAACATTCAAAATAAATCATCAACAACTGATGGGGACAGTGTGATTGGCTTTTCAGTAAGCTTTTGTAGTACTTTAAAGTAGCTCAACTTGAACTCGTTAAAGTCATTCTGTGTGCCCTTAGCTGTATCTTCCCTGAGCAATAATTCATTGATGAGTTTTACATCGTATTTCTCAGCGTATGCCAAATTACCATCCTTCATTCTCTGATCATGAATTTTTTCAATCTGTTCACTGAGGAACTCTTTTATGAAGTTTTTCAATATTTTATCTTTGATCCTTGCATCACCTTCCAACTTCACAGACAGCAGTTGAATAATCGGCTTACCCCTGCCACCATGTGATCTTGTTGAAGTGCCATTCCTACCATTTTTGGCGTTCGTAGTTGACGAGCCATTGCCAGTGCGAGTGCTGTGGGCAACAACGGCTATTGCTGGAGGACCATCGTTTATTATTCTTTTCTTTCTTCCCTTTTTGTTCAACTTCATCTTACCATCCTTAGCTGCACTTTCCTGATTATCTGACAAGTTTTCCACTATTTCCAAAAAGTTCTTTCTTTTCAACTTCATTTCCTCGGCAAATTCAAGCTCTTCTGGTGTATCTTGATTGTACGCACCGTCATCACCAAGGTCAACATTTGGTATTTTGTTTTCACCATCAATGATCTCACCAAACGGGTTGTTCGAATTTCCCTCCTTCGACAAATCAGTTTCAGTGAAAAGATACACCAACCAAAGAAAGCGTTTTACCTTATTCTCAGGTTTGATATTGTTGAAATTGAATATCTCGTAAAATATGGTACATCTTTTGTCAGTTTCCAATCTACGATCCTTGACACAGAAATCCATAACTTGTTCTTCAAACAGTGAAAGAGAAAAAATCAAGCTGACCAAATTGAATTTCAGACTAAGATTATCCTGTTCGATCTGATTAGTCTGTTTACAAGTCTCGACAAAGACATCAAAAGTTTCGCTATGTAGCTCATTGTTGAAATCGCCCACGCTCTTTAATATGGTCTTCAACCTTGGTGTATCTTGCAATTGTTTTACTGAATTCAGCGTGTACCCGCTACCTCCACCATTATTCTCTACAACATCATCAGGTTCTGAGGCGATGCCGAAAATATCGTGATGAATTTGTAAAACAGGAATACAATGATAAGTTCTTAATTGAGATCTCATTTCATAATCGAAGTTGATTGTGGTGTTCAACCTTCCAAAGTTTACCAACAAACATAGTATGATGAACTTGAAGGCATAATTCAAATCACCAACAAGTCTATCTTTCAAAATTTTGGAGATTCTATTACTTTTCAATATTGATAATAGGTATAATTGGAAAAAAGTTAATTTACCACTGTAACCCATTGACAGCTCTTGATCCGATATTTTGGACCAATATTTAATGTCTTCATCAACTTTGTCAAATGGATTTCTGAAAATCTTCAAATCATTGGTCAATAGACTTTGCAAAAAATCGTGTTGTATGTCCAGTCTCCATAATGGCTCACTGTCGGGCTTCTTCAAATGCTTTGATTTGTAGACCATACCATTGCTGCTGTTGGTTGGCTCAGAGTCCTTGACTTCTTTAGAGTCCTTTCTACGTCTCTTAGCAGCTGGTGTCTTCTCCGAAGCCGTGGTGACGTGGTGTTGATCTTTGCTCTTCCGCTTGTTGGCCAACAATACCCTTTTGGAAGGTGTCTTAGGGTGTTCTTCATACTCCTCGTCTTCGCCATCTTCTTCTGGTTCCTCTTCGTGATCCTCGTGCAGTTGTATCCGGTTTTCTGCTAGTAATGACGATATTGATATCTTATCAGACTTTTGGGAACTTTCGTCCACCACAGGAGTGGTATTTATGGGGTTTGAGTTCAGACTTATATCATGAACTGGATCATAACGTAGGTGAGACATGATTGTTGATTTGGTGGGGTGTGGACGCAATTATAGTCTGTACAAGGTATGGGTGTCCTGTTGATTATATTATTCATATCGAAATCTTTTTTGCGTGTTGAATTGATGCGTACAATAAATATTGAATCGGACATTGTGCCACCAGCAGATCGATAAAAAATCAGTTTACTCAATCCAACATGCTCTTTATTTCGAGTAGCTCCACTTGATTTCTTGTCACTCTTAAGTTTTGGTGTACGAAGCATATTTAATAGTGGTAGCTGGTTTGGTCGCCATCATCTACAGCACGTCATGGTAAATCTATACTTTGTAAAGCAATTTCGGTATGCGATTTTCTTCTTAACAGTCAGTAAATGCCAAACTCTTGATGTCATTTCATTGATCATCATAAATCACAAATATTTCAATAAATAATAGGTGAATTGATCTGTAAAGTATATAATAAATAAATAAATAAATAAAAAATACAATAAATAAATAATTGTGTATGATAATGCGATATCAACAAAGCCAAGAACTAAACTAACTTTCAAATTGAATTCCCCGTTCATTCATGAATGAAATTCATTTGGTCAATTGAGTTAGTGTTTCATCAATATCTTTGAGTTCCATTCCATCCAAACTCTTCTTGATCTCTTTACCAAACTCATACCTAATGGTAACTGATGGTGGAATGCCGCTACTTTCACGAATCATCACTGGTATAGAAGGGTTATTCTTTTTCAATGCTAAATAGTTATTGACCAAGTAATTTCTATTTTAGTTAGTATGAAAAGATATCATTAAGATGATGTGGCTATCTTTGTGGGGAAGTTACAGCTCTTACTTTGCGATCGAAACACCACACGATCGACTTGTAACATACTTTAAAGGCTTGGAAGCTTCCCCTGATTGGGAAAGCAAAAATCTGAGCTCCTTGATGGTGGAAGGTAGTTTTGACATGTCTTTGTTGCCTTTTGGATGTTGTTCCTCTGTCAATTGGTAATTTTTCTTTGCTCAAACAATCGATAAGTTGAAGGAAAAAAATCATACAATCAAGGATGACAACTCTTTACATAAATATTCTTTGACACTATATTATCTCCAACATTAGAGGATTGTGAATATTTGATTAAGAAGATATCACATGCTCTCCAATCAATCTCTTCTTAGTTAGAGAGGCATAATTGAAGTGATAATAGCATTATAGAGAGATAAAAACAGCCCCCACCATCAATAAGGCTTAACTAGATAAACACTCACTGATTCAGGATTTATCACAAATGCGTCAACGAAAAGAGTTATTATTACTGCGATACAAATTGACCTTTACTTACAAATGTTGTCTAAAAGAAGATTGCACGTTTAAAAAGCAGAATTCTGGTTGCAAAATTGTCACTATCAATAATAATCTTGTTTAAGGATCTATAGATTTCTTTGCTAGCACAGCTCAAGCTTCTTTGAAGACTCTGATCACTCTTATTAAGTCAAACCTTCTATGCCTAGAGGAGAATTGTGAACAGCACATGAATGTGGAGCAACAAAACGACAATCAAAAAATAAAAAAACATAGCTCTATGTGAACTGCCACAAGTTGGCTAGCTATCCCTCTCTCTATTCACTTTGCTGGTACCTTTAACTTCAATTTTCCAAGGACGTAAGGATCTGCAGACCATAGCTTCATGTCTTGTATTCACATTGAGATTTCAAATCAAGAGGATATTAGCCCCTTTGTTTTATTGTAGATTTTTCTTTCACAGGAGTTCCTCTTGGAAGACACTTGAGTTAGACACATCACGGTATTTTTATTATTACTATTGTTAGATTTACGGTCTTGCAATAACAGCATAATTACCTTACAATCACTTATCTGTTATAAGGTCTGGTACTCTCTTAATCAATTACCCAATTTAGTTATTATATGTTTCGTCGGCTTTAGTGAGTCACTGCTATAGTCCCTTTGACTTGTGAAACACTTTTTGATCATTTTGATCAATTTTCCAACACTGCACGTTTGAAACTGCCAACATCAACAGTCGAATTCCAACTCGATGATGTCTAACACATTCCACCAAGTCTGCTTCCTTAGCGGAACAGCTCAATATACGAAAGGTTAAGATGTTCTACCAATTTCGATTATAGGTACATACTTTACAATAAACTCTTTCTACTTGTAAATCGAAAAAAAAATATTTTGCCTATCGCGCACTACCATTCGGAATCAGTAACGCCCCGGAAATTTTCACACATTTGTCGAACATTGCACGACTATAACTTGATCGTCAATATTTTTATTTTCTTTTGGGTCGTTAATTTCAAAGTCAAAATGACAAAAATAGTGGTTGCGAGGAGGTTCGAACTCCTGCCTCTTTCGAGACTCGATCGCACATGAAAACTTAAGTTTCCATAAACTTTTTAAAGCTTGAGTCGAGCGCCTTAGACCACTCGGCCACACAACCTATTTATACAAAAATTTTTATTCGTGTTTATAACATTTTGATGACATATAATTAACATCATTACACCACTGTGTTTTTTTGCACTCACACTACTGTTTGCCTTGAAGATCCAATTTACTGAGATCCCTTTGAAACTTTAAGCGCTAGCTTACATTATAAGGGTTTGATATACAATTACACATCTCTAGTGATATACAGATATTTGTTTAATTCAGCTATATATGTACAAATACACCTTCTAAATGAGATTTTCGCTCAAAATCTCAAAACACATTTTTAATCTCAAATTTGGCATATCAGACTGATTAAAATTCAAAAAAGCATCTCTTGATAGAAATTCCACTGTTGTACATGTGAACACCCCACAATCTGAACCATTTTTTTGCTGGGGAGATTTTATCACAGGCACTAATTGATATTCATTTTGAAAATCAATTGTTTGATTACCATTGTTCAATCTTTTATCCTCTTCTTGCATGTACATCACTAGATTTTGTAATATTTTTGAATTACGCCTTTGATAAAATTCAAATCTCTCAGCTTTCTCCTCGTTATCACGATCGTCATCTGCATCGAACGATAATGAGTCAAAATATTGAAATTTTTTTTGTTTATTATTGATCACCAGTAAAGACCAATGTGTGTTCATCGAGTTTATAGGCACAAAGACGTAGTCCAATTGAGTAACATCGATCTTTTGCCTCTTAGCCCAACGCTGGACACCTTTATAACCTTTGGAAGACAAAGTTGAATAAAAATGTGTGGTAAAAGAAAAGCTGGATGACTTCACCTCTCCCAGACGTGACCGTTTCGTCACAAGACCTAGGTAACAATCGATGATATTATCATTCAACCATCTTGAGTTTTCCAACGTTTTCAAATCTTTCACTGTTATATCGATACCGTTTAAATTGCTCTTCACCACTTTATTGAAATCTGAAGAGCCCATGTAATTGTGAACAATCAGTAATTGAGTTGAATCGAGCCTTTTGACTCTGGATTCCTTCTGTGTTTTCAAGTTTTTAATCAACTCCTGCCTTCTTCTCTTCTCCTCGATTATAGATTGATACGTCTTGAATTCTTCTTCGAAAAGTAAAAGAGACTCGTCATTCAATTTATCAAATCTTGAGATATCAAACTTTGATGTAGGATTAACAGATTTAGTTTCTCTTATCATCTTGAAATCTTCGTCAGAAATATTGCTTCTCTGTTGATCCTCGCCAAGAGCGTTGCGAAAGGTTTCGGATAAATTTAGAATCTTTGAAAAGCTTGGCTGCATCATTGACTTGTCGTGTGATTGTATCACATCTTTGTTATAGAGTGGTAGTTCGAATTTTCCATCGTGGTTGAAGATCTTTCTAATGTATTCCAACTCAATGTTCGGCTCTAGTGCGTTTTCTTCTTCTTGCTCATCTTGATCGATTATGAAATGAGATCCATAGTCAGATTGACCTTTAACAGCAGGCAGTGATACCAAGTTTTTTTCTCCCCAGTTCAAAGAGCTCACGTTAAAGCTAGTATTGCCTACTTGCCATGAAGATTTCTTAGCAAGAGGAGTATCCACCGACAGCCTCGAGCTCTCTGGAGAATCTATCTCCATGGCTGAAAAGCTGTGTGAGAATGACTGAGTCAATGATGGTCTTTGACTTTGCTGAAACTGTATTTGATTTCCCTGCCGTTGATCATTTTCTTGTTCTTGTCCTTGTTGTTGTTCTTCTAGTTGTACTTGCTCTTGTCCTTGATGCTTTGTATGAACATTCCCCGTATTGAAAATTAAAATCTTTAGCTTCAAAAGTAACCGGAATCCCAAACTTAAAACAAATATTCCAAACTTTAATATATTAGACAATGTTCTTGTCATCACCTCCATTGAATCAAGGTCGTTCCGCTGCAATTCATCTTGTAAAATCGCATTTTCTTCATTGAACGCTTGCATTTGTTTTTTAAGGACTTCCTTGGCCATCGATGTCTTTCTTTGTAATGAATTGGTTGTAGGCGTCAGTGGCACTGAAGGCGCTGTTCTTTTGAAAGGGCTTTCAACTGTATCTTTGACGCTGAAGACATCCTTCCTACTATTTGTTCTATGTCCAACAGTTGATTTGTTGATTGCAGTAACTGGTTTATCAATGTGACCAAAATTGTTATAATTGTGATACTTTTTCAACTTTTTCAGAGGTTCTCTGGTTGCTAGAATATCAAAATTCTCATCGTCTTGGCTCTTCAAAGGTGGTATGTCGTCATCGAGATCATTCAAGCTATTGACATTCAATGTATGCACACTACTCGACCTCTTCACCGGAGACCTCTGATCGGCAAAAGGTAGAAAACTAGGCAATCCATTACCAAATGAGATGCGTGGCTTCTCTTGCTTTTGTTGATGGGATGGCAAAAATTGTCTTCGCTTCTGTACCGCTATTGGTTGCTGTGACTGCCGCTGTTTCGTAGTATCGAGCATTGTGGATCGCTGCCTACTCGGCAGTGTGTTATTAAAACTCATTGTAAGGTCACCGTGACATAAACAGCTTCATAAAACTAAGTGATGTTATGGCAAAAGTGGCGGAAAGATCAAAGGACACAATGTGAGGGAATATTGAGTAGCTGGGTTGTTTTGGTGTACTATGGATCCTCATCACATTTTTTTTTACTGTGATTTTTATTTTTATTTTTTTTTTTTTTACATCCTAGCGGTTTCATGTTACCATTCCAAACTTCAGAGACCCTTTGGGTCCATAATTGGGACAATCCTTACAAATCAAAACTTTGAACTGTCCTTCGAAGCAGCAAGACAGCAACTGTTGGAATCTTAATCTTCTGAGACCGCTGAGAAGCCATATCCTCTTCAAATGTCAAATACGGGCCAATGTTTGCACATGTTATATTCTATACATTTTAACAAAGCCAAATGGTCGCTTGGAAAAGTCTTGTAATTGCTGTATCTTCCTCCCGTATCGCCGGTGTTAAATCTTTCTATTGGACAGGCAATATGCTACTTGTCCCAGGTCACCTGGTGATGTAAACCATCTGTTGGTGAATCCTAAACCCTATTTCTGCCATGAAGTTTAAATTAAATCTATTAATAACATCATCGTATTACTTGTAGTGACCTTTGATTTTGAATTGATGCTAAAAGCATTCTCATGAATTATTGACCTATATGATTGTTTTTCACAGATTGTGATACCATCGGGAATGTTTATTATATGATTGACATTCTTATCTGGTAAGAACACAAGTTCATTCATTGACTTTTTTTTGTTGTATTGAATTCAATTTCCGACAAATCACAAGGAGTTGATGTTATTGTGTTTGGATCTAGTTATCTATGTCTCGGGATGAACAAATGCAGACAAATGACAAACTTCGAGAACAGTTGTGCTCAGCCTGTATTCAAAAAAGTGACCGCTCTAACTTTTAACCGCCAGTAACAATAAGCTTAATCAGTTGCGGCTATTTCCTATTGTCACAATCATCACTGCAAGTATTATAGATTTCGAACGTTCATTATTGATTGGGTCAACTGTTTAAAAAAAAACTCATAACTCTTCGCTATAAGATGGGTGCAGTTCAGTTGAATTGCAGTAGTTGTCCCCAGTGTGAATATCAATAGTTAAATGTTGAGACGGCCAAATTTCCATAAAACACTAATGGTCCGTCCGTGTGTTATCAAACGGGATCAATAATTTTGCTCCTGTTTTACTCGAGCTGCTGCTGTAACAAGAAATTGTCTACAAATAAAAAAATGTTGAAAGTTTTGCCTCTATTTTAAAAGAATATCTCAACTATTCGGCAAGAGATCTGTAAATTGAAAACAAAAAAGCTCATATGGACAAAAAGTCAAGCAAATTTGATCAAAATAATCAAATACATAGATATAAATTCATCATGCACAGCTAAAAGGGGTTGAATATAAACGAGTCATATCGTCTACTAAAAGTAAAAATAAACCTGATTCATATAAGTATTACTCTATAACTTTACATGCAAAAAACACAAATTATACTTTAATTGATAAATAAGCCACTCACTCACTCACTCACTACCACAATTCCTCAACTATTTGTGCTCCAGAAATGAGTCAGTCATTTCACTTCTGAATATTGTTCGACTTGGTGGATGAATAATGTAGAATGTGAGATTAGAAGTATCATCTTCTCACGGCAGACAACTGGGACTGTCAACTGAGTTAACTTTATCAACCTCTGTATTACTGGCAGGGGAAACAATGACCGGATTAGGGGACGTGTGAACAGGGATCAAATGCTGTGGTGCTGGTGGTGAGATCAGTGTATGCAAATATGTGGTAGTTGCGGCAAGTGGTCTGTTGGGATAATTGCCGGGGGAAGGTACTAGCATCCCAGGAATCCACAATGACGGTTGAGGTTGTTGTAAATGTTGGGGATGTGGTGGTAACCGTGGAGGAGATGATTGCTGATATGGGATGAATGGAATCGGCGGTTGAAATTGTTGATTGTTATGATAATTTCGTTGCGAAAAATATTCATTATTTTCAGGAGGTTCCAAGATTATCGTTTCGTGATTCAGTATACGTTGTTGTAATTTTTTATACTCAATTATTTTCTTAACCTCACTAAAATCTTCCAATTTCTTTCTCAAGCCATGCTTTTGTATAACTCGATGCTCGTTCAAATGGGTTAAAGAACCATATGATTTCCCGCAATTGGGGAAATCACAGATGTAATATCTATCGATATCTTCAAATTTTCGCCGTTGCCGTTTCTTTTTGATAATTGGTTTAGATGGTTCAATTAATGTTGTTGAAGGAAGCTGGGTTTTACCAACTTCTTCAACGGCGCTTGACGATACTGTATCTGGATTTTCAAAATATGGCTCTGGGTTTAACAACTCCTTGATATTGGAAAGGTGGATTGTTCTTCTTGGTTGTTGTGATTTGTTTCCATTGGAACTGGTATCATCATCATCATCATCTAAGAATTTACACTCAGACGGCTTACCTGCAGTTGACATACTATGGACCCATTAGAGCTCAAATGGTGCCATGCCAATTGGTTGACAAAAAAGATATTGGAATAAGTGTTTATCTTTATTATATAAAAAATTATTCACTTGATAAACGTTCTCGTTTAAAGTTGCTGCCTTTCAATGCGTGCCCTTGTGATCTTTATTTTTTTTTGTATTTTTGTTTTTTTGGGTCTCGACAATAATAACAAAATCAATAATTGCAATGATCTGAATATATATAAAAAAAATCAATAGGTGTTCATTTGCTACTTATTATCTTGTAGATAGGTAGATTATCAAGATTCGTTATTGTATAGCACAAGGCAAACTCACGCGTAAAAAGATACCCGCTGTGCACACAACAGAGGGCAGATTGGAACCTCCGGTGATTGAGACACAACAGTAGTCGGTCGTCTCTTAATTAAGCTTATTAGACCTACAAGGGCTTCTCTTTAATAAGTCGGAACTTCACTTAGTAATTCCTTATTTCGTTGGTGGAAACGAGATGTAAGCTCTCTCACGTAATTATCTTAAAATGCTTTGACTACTGCGGTAAAGAGAAGTTGTCATGTATTCCTCTATGCAGATATTGCATTGCCCTCAAAGAAAAAAAAGCGATAAATTAACTAACTATTGATGGGGCGGCGATTTGGTTGTGGCTACCCGCAATAAATAAAAAATAATCTTACTTGGGGCTTTTATTCTGATCAAGTGAAATAAGAGAAATGATCTGGTCATGTGTGAGACACAATTTAATTTATTAGAAGATAAATAGCATGTGTAGACACCGGAAAGTTAGTAGTTTTTACATTTCCTATTGCCATAGGTAAATATGGTGGGCATATAAAGTGTGTTTGACTAAATTTGATGTGCCTTAAAGTGGGCCTTCCTTTTTTTTCACTTATTTTTTTCTTTTTTCCTTTTATGAACTGATTTGATAGTGAGTATAACACATATCTCTCTCAATTTTACCCCTTTAAAACCTGGTAAATAACACTCTCTGCCTTATTGTTTAACAGCCGTAAACGGTTATGGTTTTTTCGAGGACAAGCTGATCAGGCTGAAGCGATGATGGAGGTCCATATACATGCTTTGCTCTTTTCTTTTCTTTTATTTTATTTTATTTATTTTTTTTCGGTTTTCGTGCTTTTTTTAAGTTTTTTTTAAGGACCAACTGCTAATAGCTGTCATTTGGGCGCCCACGAGAAAATAAAAATGTTAAGGTAACCAATCTTGCATGAAGCACATCCGAATCAAGTAGACGACCAAGTATTGGTCCTCAAGGCTTTTATGATCATTTGTTTCCACATCTCTCCCCCACTCTTACATACTAAAGCTTACACCATACCAGGTTCAGCTGTAGACTACAATGTGAATGATGTTATGATAGAAAGAAGGAGGACATAATTGCCACAAACGCGATTCAGATGATACCTTCTCACTACATCAATTGAAGTTGTAGGAGAATAACTTAATTCGTGAAACCAAGTTGCTATTATATCACCTTTGTGTTCCTGAAAATCAGCAAACACCTTTTAACACGATTGCCCTGCCTACATCGCATCCAGTAACTAGGTTTGTTTTGTTATTATTTTTTTTTTTGTTTTTTTTTGCTTTTGTGAAGTATTTGCTGTTGCTCTGTGAAGGATTTGTAATTGGCAAATTTAAAAGTTTTCAGAAGCTTCATGATGATCCTGGCTTTCCTATAAGTTGAAGAGTAACTGTTGACGCGCCCAAGAAATTGTCACCGTGACGTCAATTGATCTTGCCTCTTCCACCTAAATGCGCAAAAATTTTCCGATCTAAGAAAAGTGTCGTATAAATGCGCGGTTATTACACACGAGTGACAAGTTTAGTGGTGATTATTGAAATCACAAACTTTCAAATTTGACTGTTTTAGTCAAACATCTTAACCAAAATGTTACAATCTAATAGTGTTCTATGAGTAGAACCGAGTACAAACCAATCATATCTGAGCAGGTCATATAACAGATCATAATAAACAAGCAATTGCTAAAAATAGATGATGTCGCAATTTTCTGTACTAACGCCGCTGATTCATGCAGTGTAAACTCCTTGCGTTTCACAAGGATCAATCGAATTTTTTTCAGAATTTTAAGCGATGATTTTAAGCATTGAATTGTCAACAACATCCTTCAACTACAATATAATAAGTCAGTTTGGTACATTTTTGAACTTGAATCGTGACATACTTGAAGTAGAAGTCTCTGCATCTATGTGTCAAGTGATAAAATTGCAAAACTATTTTAGTTATGTGATCCAGATCCTGTAATGTGAGCACATCTCCGTAAATTTGCTTGCTGAAAAAGAAAATCTAATTCAACTTTTGAAGACAAATGTAATTAGCTGCACAACTAAGAGTAGTTAGCCTATTAATTCGCTCTCTAGTATGTATATACGATTTTAATCCATAGCTGGCATAAAGTAGACCTGGAATTTATAAGCTGATCTCCAATGGCACTCATCTAACTAACTACCTTTAGACTCGGCACGCAGCTTAGTCAACTTAGATATCCAATCTAGCTGTTTTGATGGAGACAATCTGACAGAATTCCTTTCTATTTTGTGGAATCCACTTCTTCAAGTGTATACAGGCCAGCAAAAATCAATTGGTGTAATTGGTATCCGTACTATTCATTTTATAGGAAGCCAAAAAAAGCCGAAAAGGGTCGTGTTTTGATTATGCGTTGCTTTTCCCTACATACCAGGACTCCAGAACTTGAGAGCTAGTTAACACAATTCTTACAGAAATTACCGAACAGAGTTGTGCTATGGCAAAAGAGGAAACTTATGAAACTGATCAAGGTGAATAAGAAATGAGAGGGATGATTAAAATGGAAAAGTGATGAAAATTCACTTATCAAAGATATCTATTTGCCTGATATATATATTTAGTTAGTACGAATCCCACTTGATATTATTTAGATTCTCGAGTTGTAATTGATTTACAGACAAAGTTGTTTTTGTGTAATCTTGCTTTTGTGTAACTTCGTTTTGTGTAATCTTGTTTTTGTGAGACAAAAGAGAAAGAAAAAATTAAAGATATTTGAAAGGATCAATTTTTGAATTCCTTTCTCGTAATTATCTTATATATCATTCATCAAGAACCGAATTTGCCAAAAATTATATCATGCTACAAATTCAGTGGTCGATAGCGTCTTATGGGAAGTACCACTTTATTACATTCATGAACTTATTTCTGTTCTTGGCTTCAATTCTAACCACTTTACCCCTTGTGTTTCTAACAAGCGCTATTTCAAACAAAAGTTTTTACCACCCAACTACAATTTCACAGCAGATCTTGCAATTGTAAGAGATGCTTGGGCATTATCACTGTATTTAAAGTTATCAGATGAGCTCAAGTCATCACCAGAATTAAAGACATCTCCCTGAATTTGGAACAAATTCATCTTTACAATGGCGGTAATCCCTAATTTGAGGAGCACTTTTATTTTGAGTAAGACAAATAGATGGCTCAGTTATGAAAGTCACCATGGCGATATTCGATATAGATCATCATTGAGAGAAGTCCCTGAGACTTTTGAGGAGAAACAAAATTTGAAATATACTAACGCTTATTAACACCGATTGAATATAGCTTCCACACAGAACTCTGAGAACTCATGTGAGTATCTTCTCAGAATTATACTAACCCTTACTAACACCAGTCCATTCTAGCTTTTACATTACTAACACCAATCAATTCTAGCTTCCACACAGAACTCTGAGAACTCATGTGAGTATCTTGTCAAAATTAACCTAACCCTTACTAACTTTACCACATTACAGATCAGAATATACTATGGAGGCATTGATTCAAACAATACAGCCAAATTGACGGCAACTGCTAATTTCGAAGCGAATATTAAGAGACAACCAAAAAGAAGCATCACATTATTTAGGGCTGAATGTTTCAAAGAAGCAACCTATCATGAAATTGGAAGTTGGGAGCAGTCTGGGATATACTGGAGGATGATAACCTTCAATACCCATCATGCTTAAACGAGAGAATACAGGCAGTCCCTTTAGAGGTATGCTAGTTGGGGTACCCCAGAATAACTCCCTGGATTATGCTTAAGGAGGATCGATCACAAAATGGTATGCTTCCATTTATTCGGCAGGTATATCCGAAGCATACTCGCCAGAGGTACGCCAAAATGGCGAATCCGAAAGCAAATCCCTGGAGTATACTGAAGGAGCCTCAACTCCGGTGTAGTATGCTTCAGGATACTCAGCAAGTAGACCTGAGGGGGACCGGCCAGAGGTGCGCCTGAACGGTGGCTTCGAAAGCCAATCCTTGGGGTATACTGAAGAAGGCTCAACTTCGATATAGTATGCCGCAAAGTGTTAGGCGAACAAAGCCAAAGTATACCACAAAAAAGTCGTGCACTCAGAAAACAAGTTCTGGGTATCGGGTATTGATCAGACAAAGGGCTATACCTAAGGTGTATTGAAGTAGAGGGAGGAGAAAATGGTTGTCCTCGAAAATTGCAAGCTCAAAAATGTGCCTGATCCGAACTAGAAATGTTTACTAACAACCAACTTTGAATTTTGAAACCCTTTTGACTCAATCACCCGTCAAAATTTTCAAATCGAGTATATACAAATGTCAAATAGCCCGTCAATGATAGATCAAACCCTTTTCTTTGTTTTCATAAACAATGAAGAACACATCTCCTCTAGATAGAACTTGAATGGATTTATCAATTTACCGACAGCTTGAACATTATGTGGCACTGAAGAATTGGGAGAAAGGTATATTGTATAGATGGGTGCTGCACTTGAAAACTCGTATGATTCTCTCAGAAACTTCCCTTTCTATACACTAATATACGGTGGCCGTGCAGAGTGGTCTCTTTATAATCATTGTCGTTAACATTGTTATCGTATAACTTGGCGTCGTTACATCGTTATTATCATTATTATTATCATTGTTGCGATTGTTAATACAGGATATTCATCGTTGGAACCCTCTCCAATCTTTGTTTGATCAACCCATAATATTTTAAAACCTCCGAATTTGAAATTGTAACTTGGTGAATATCAAATAGTCAAAGATGAGATCGTTGAAAATTGTTACTCTTACTCTCGTGGAATCAATAACTCGGTATCAGAGTATTGCCGTAGTTGGTGATGATGATGTTGCAAACGTTATTCATGATTCTTGGAACTGACTAATGAAAATCATTAATTGCCCTCCTTTGCGATGAGTATGAATTTCTACAATGTTATGTGGTCAAAAATAAACTGGATCAAGACAATAACATGCATATCAAAGTGAGATATCAGCCTACCAACAACTATTCAAGATTGGAGCACCTCTCCCTTTATGTTGCTTTGAGCGTTTTGATATCTTATCGTCTGCTTAAACCCACGTTTCCATCCTATTGCTTGGTAGCAAAATTTTATTTTAATTTGGAATGGCCCCAGCTTCTATGACGGAAATATGAAGTGCATAAAATCTGACTGAAACGGGTAGCAGCACAAAATTTGGTGCTTATGACAGGCATCAAAATGTGGTGAATACAAAATAGAGATTCAACTCAAGTTGTTGTTGGAGCCAATTGATCAAATACTATCTTTCAGCGATATGACAGCAATTCAAGTCTGGTTATCATCAAAGAAGTCAATTTGATGAAAGTAGATAATATATGTATCATTGTTGGATAATGGTCCAAATGATGGTTTTTAGACAAACATTTTACTTCTCTTCTTGATAAGTGAAATATCAATATATCAGCTGCCAGATCGAATTTAAGCTGAACAAAAATTGAAGATTTCAATCATTAATGAGGAGAAGCTCGTAGTCGCAGATCTTATCATGAAGGTGAGACCACTGTCAATAATTACAACCACCGGATGATTAAGTTGTATTCAGTGGTTTATTAACTAATTCCAAAGAAAGAAAAAAGTGGAGAAAGTCAATATTTTTGGGCGACGAAGATTGAGGGACTTGAGGGGGGTTTGGCAGAAAATGTTTGATGATTGCGGTATTATTGAGTTGATTGAAGAACTACTATTGAAACATTGTAAAAATAGCAAAAAAGGGTTTTGATGGTGATGTGATGTGAATCAACTTGAAAACCCCGTGCCCCCTGTGGAGTGGGGATTTGAAGCTACATATTATGAGAAATTATACGAACTGGGGAACCAATTTTTTTCTCGCATTCAGGTTGCAATGTGAAGACAAAGGGATGGGTGGCGCTATATTTCCTTTATATTCATGACAATTCTTCAATTTAAGTGGGTGATTCCAAGCGCGTCTCGTCAAAATGTCATCTTTCACTTTGGAGATGAAACGAAGAAGTATGAGATATGAGATTTTGAATCGAGAATTTCATGTAGGGCAGAATTCACAAAATTGCAAGGGGTTTAGGTCCAATCTAGTATTTGTAAGCTGTGCAACCATCGATCGATCGATCGATTGATCAGTCTTTGTGTGTGATTAACCTTCCCTGAATCCCCAACCCAAAAATGAGCGCCACTACGGTACAATTTACCAACTGGCGAAAACAATAATGGCAGAGTCTAGTGAATGATATTCCACAGTTATTATTATGCTCACCTGAGCAAATAAAAAAAAATGTGTTGCGGTGAAATATATCTCATATGGAAAGGTTTCAAATTTATTAAAATTAAATGAAAATCAAGGCAATTGTATTTAAAGTTGTGCTCGCTTTGTTTAATATAAGTTGATACAGAGAATCAGCATTTCAGATTGTTGTTGTATTGATACAGATGATATTGTATATAGACGCTGTGCATAATTGCTCGAATTGCGTGATAGTCCGGATCTAGTCTGTTAATTTTTATTTGTTTTTGCTCGCTCGCTCGCCGATGGCGTTGATCTTCTCTTTTCTTGCTATCTTGTTAACTTTTTTTTTTTGTATGCAGTGACGCCACTTGTCTTTTGCCCTTTTTTAAAATACTAGTCATCGGATTTTACCCGTTCGTACCAGTTGAAAAAAAAAAAAATAATGTGGCAAGTAAACAAATGGTTTTTTTTGTTTTTTTTAAGCTTGAAAAGGTCAATTTTTAATAATCATGTGGCACTTGTTGAAATTTTATTGTTTGAGGGATGCAACTTTAATTTTTTAGCAGCTTTTTTTAAGTTCTGTTTAGTATACGTTGAGTAGAGCCACTTGTTTAAATAATAAGTACTAACAGATGCTTAGTCCCAGACACCATACGGGACTAAAATTGTTTCAAAATTGAAATAAGACATTAAGCATGTTAAAACCTTCGAAGGTGGAGCTACTCTGGAAAACAGTAAGATGTGCATCGAGAGACTAGATATACAACAAAAGGGCGAGATGAGTGAAAGGAGGGGTTAATTTATTTTTAAATAATTAATTATTTACTTATATATTTCATGGCTGCCTGCATGCTCGCCTTATTACGAATTTAGCAGCCAACCACCGGACCTGACGACGGACGATATCCCGAACTGACTAATAGCCTCATGTCCCAGATCTGCGTGTAGATTAATCACACCAATTACGTCACATATACAACTAAGAATTCCACTCCAGTATTGATTAGATGAAATAGGTGGATGAGTTTTTTAAATTGAAATTGAAACTGAGAATGCAATCAATATTCGGATGGATCAATCTGATTGACTCATGAATGAATGAAATGATTGCTTTCTTTCTTTCTTTCTTTGATCCCGAGAATGTTGTAGAGTTAATATCTCAAGAGGATTCTTACGAGAATTGTCTCTTCAGTCAAAGAAGTTAAAGTGGGTTGAGTTGAGGGCGGGCAGACTTTCTATTTCCACTTCCCAATCACGCTGACACATGCCGTTTCGCCCTATATAATAATTGTGTTGTTGTTTTTTTTTTTTTTTTTTCCTTCCTTTGCAATTCTACTGTACACATCATACATGAGTGATGGGATTATGAAAGCTTATCTCTTACAAATAGTTTGTGCACCCATTACACTTGTGTTTATACTGATGCACTTCAAAATTCACAAATATTTTGTGATTAAATTACAAGTTGATAAAGATGACGGCAGGCATTTACAAACATTTAGAAGCGAAAACGAAAAGTAAAAAAAAAAACCCGAAACGCACAAAGCAAAAAAAACCATCGGATTTAACGAGCTTATTTCTGCCCCGCCTCTTGTTATCCCATCCATGCCTTCAATAACCAAATAACCAAACAAAAATATGTAAATATATTTATTAATAATAACTTCCTCAAGACGTTATTTTCTTGCCCCTCTGTTCTCTCCTAATTTGTCCTTGTTTTATTGATTCCACCGGGCAGTAGAGTTGCAAAGACAATCGTGTTCAATACAGCTAATTCATCAGACTTGAGAACAAATGTCTATGATTGCAAAAACACATCATCATCATTTCTCATTTTTCATCTTGAGCAAACTCTGTATAACAACCACATCTTCTTTTTGATTGCCATCAACGTTTCTATTGTTGTTGGGTACACCTCTTCCCCCCACCACCACCTCTTTGTTTGCAGCACCACAATCTCTTCTAACGCTATCAGCACTATACGATCTCGGTTGAAGCAAACTCACATGATGTAATTCTGATTGTGATTGGGACAACAGCGAATGTTGTTCCCCATGCATCATCATCAGTTCTAATCTCAGCCTTTCCAGTGTTGTCTTCACCAGTGTAGTGTCAACACTTCCAGCCAGAGGGTAGTGGTAGTTAGATAATGAGGTCAGTGGCAGGGGGTAAAGAAGACTCCTTGTAGTTGTTGTTGGTGGTGGTAACAACATTTTCTGTTGGGATTGCTGTTGTCCTTGTTGTACCATGGGAGGTGTTGGTATCATCATCACTGATGTATTGGCTGGAATATTCATTGATGTCGTAGTAGTAGTAATATCACCTGTTCCCAACATCGTAGTTGTCAATGGGGCCATTGTATGAGGAGGCGATAATGACAACATCAAATTGGATGTAGTTGGAGCTGTAGTGAAAGAATTGATTGCAATATCATTTGCCATACTAGTAGTAACATTAGGAGTTATATCAACCTCATCCTCGAGCTTGACTTGTTCTTTATTTTGTTTCTGTTGTAAAAACAGTTTGATGTGTTTAAAATCGTCAATACGTTTGCGTGGGCCATGTTTTTGAATAACTCTATGCTCGTTCAAATGAGTCAATGAACCATACCCTTTGTTGCAACCGGGGAAATCACAGTAGTATAGCCTTTTGACGTCTTCAAACTTCTTCCGTTGTCTCTTCTTACCACGTTGTTTAGAGTTGGTGGTAGTCGTGCTTCGCAGTTGTTGAGATTGTGTATATGTATTTGATTTTATTTTTAGTGGTGGTGGTGGTGGTGGTGGTGATGCTGGTAGATGAAGATGATGATCTGATACCACTATGGGCGTAATGGACTGATGATGTGAAGTGTTGGTAGTAGTGGGATCTAGGAGGTTCCCAATAGGCGGGAGCCTTATCCTCTTGTCGATGGTGTTGTGTAAACTGTTGTGCATGATTTGTAAGCAAAAGTTGCTGCAATGTGATGGTTTAAATACCAAAGTATATTAAGGCTTCAGTGATATATGTAACAAGAGTCGACATATATTTATATATATGTTTTTCCTCCAGAACTAATGTGATCTATTTATAAGAATCTCTTCATTTGACTAGTAAAAACCACACACCGAGTCAAGTAGAGTGGCTTTCCCATCTCTTTTAAACTTTCTAATGCTGGCTGCAATTTTTAATTTTTATAAAAAATTATTATTTAACATGTTTTTATTAGTTAGTCAATACCGAGCGATGGTTGGTGAGTGAGGGGGGGCTTAATATGGTATAGGAGGGATACGAGAGAAAATAAGAGAAGCAGGAGGGGCACAAATGAGGCAGAACACATAAAGCAAGTTGCCATTCCCGGTGTCTATCTCCGCATCAACACCCGCTTGCATGAAAATCATAAAAAAAAACACAAAAATATGTACATATTTTCTTTCTGTTTGGCATTACGTAGAAGTACGGCTCTATTTCATTTCATTTTATTTTTATTTTATTTTATTTTGAGTTGTTATCGTGAAATCGAACTAACTAATATGATAAGCATCTCCAGCAATCCCACTCTCTCGTTCCCTTCCTGCTCTACTTTCTCTATCTCATTTCATCAATCCATCATCCCACCCCCTTGCATCACCCAATTGATCATTATCCGATTAGTCGCTACTCGGTATTATGGGCAACGTGAATGAATTCTCCCTCATCAAATCACTATCCATAGTCATGTCTGTTGTGTTCAGCTGACGTTCTTCGTCTTCATCTTCTTCTTCTTCTTCGTCCTCTCTTCGGTCTTCTTCGCGCTCTTCTGGTAGTGGTTGAGTTTGCCCTATATCGCCATTGTTCAACGTATCTTCTTCTTCCTCACCACCTTCCTCGTTATTTACTCTCTGCAGCAATTCTAATATTTGTTCCATGTTCAGTTCCACTATTTCATCTTCGTAGTCGGTGAAAGGATCAGGGCATCGCGTTATCAATTCATCTAACCCACCCCCGGACCACGACTTCTTCAGTATTGTCTCGTTGATCTCCAATTGTAGTCGCACTATACTACTCAAATCTTTCAATACATCTTTCTGGAAATTTTCCACTTGATTCAATAAATGATGATAATTCAATTTCTTGAAATTTTCAATCGATGAAAGCTCATTCGTTATTGAAATTAAATTATGCTTATATGATGACAAATTGAAATTCAAATTTCTCTTTTTCAACTTGTTAAATTTTTTCAATTCCACTTCTTTGCCTTGTAAATTCTGTAACTTCAATTTTAACTGTCTTTGATACTGATAATCGTATTGAAATTGATATGTCTTGAATTTCTCTAATTTCAATTTCAATGGCTCAATGAAATTTTTCCGTATTAAATTTGATAATATCAACTCATAATTCGAATTGACGTATTGTAACCCACTTATCTTTATGAAATCATCTCCAACTTCATCACATCCTTTCAACTTGGCCAATTCTTCCACACTTTCACCAAAAGCACTACTCAGTCGTGACACCTCTTGCAATGCATTGCTATACACTTGTGCCTTTCTAATCACTTGTTGGTACTTGTTTATCACCTTCAACACATCTTTCAACGTGATTACAACATCACGGGAACCTTCAATTCCTTCTCCATCTTCATCATCTTCAATTATATCATCATAATATCGGCTACCATTGACATAATTTGAAAAATTGGATGATGTGGATATAAAAGATGGATTTATCACTTGCTCCATCGAGCCAGTAGTTGAAATAGCACTTGTAGTGGTGATGGATGCAGGTGATTGTGTTATTGTGGTAGTGTTGCTATTGTCACGATGATGGCTGCTGCTACTTTTGTTGTTGTTGTTGTTGTTGTTGTTGTTGTTGTTGTTGTTGTTATTGTTGTTAACAAATGAATAAAACTCTGACAAATGCAGTGGCGGTGGGCCCTTGGTGCTACTATGGCTGTTTCTATTGGGAGTTCGAGGGACTCCGAGCCCTTCTTCTGCCATGATTGACTTCTCTCTATTGAAATCTGTATTATATTATGATATTAATACTTAATGCTGCTATCTCGTTGTTGATTTTTTTTGCTCCCCCATCCTTAAGTTTTTCTCTATGATTAGATAGATCTGTTCCTCTCCAATTATATAGATATTCCTGTTTACAAATCATAAATTGCAAGATGATATATATATGTAGAACTCATTACATTGAAACTTGAATCAGACCTAATCTTACTCTTTACAGTCGAGCCCCAATCAGTCAAAAATAACTAATCAAATTGACCTACCAAACATACAATCACTGGTCGTGTGAATCAAATCAAAAATAAACGTTTACATAAAGAGAAGCACAAAATGTGAAAGAAAATGGAAATAAATTTTCCAAACCAACACAAAGACCAAGAGAGATACAAGGAACCAAAAGAAATGAACTCAATAATATCCTACAGATCTCTTCTAACCAGAAATGTGTTCACTCCTATAACAACAACAAGACTCTTTCATACCACACCCATCCCATTATTGGCCACTGCCGTCACACCAGTTGCTAGAAATACCGTCAAACCAGTGGACTCAAGAAAGACTTTTTTGATCGACTACTACAAGACACTTTTCGACAACAATGAAATTGTATTGTTTGTCCATAGAAATAATTTAGTCAAGCTGGAAAATGACAAGTATAGACAAGAGATCAAGAATTTAGGAGCCAACTTCACAGTTATCAAAAATGCATTGATGAAAGTATATTTAAAGTTTCAAAAACACAAGGATCCAGCGTCTAGAGCTGCTCAGAGATACTACATGAAGAACAAAGATAACGTATCATGGAACCCATTATTACCATTATTGAAAGGACCAACTGGTGTCATCACAATCAAAGAATGTGACCCTGCCACAGTTGCCAAAATCTTGAAGTTTTTGAAATCCACAAATGAAAAGTTGTTTTTGGTTGGGGGTAAAATTGAGCAACAAATTTTTGATATCCAAGCCATTGACAAGTTCAAGAGTTTAAAAACAAAAGAAGAATTACATCTGGAGTTGGTTGGTGTATTAACATTGTTGAGTGGAGCAGGTTTGGTTAGAACGTTGGAAACCACAACGAGCTCGTTGTATATGACATTGAAAAGTCATGAGAATGAGTTAACGCCAAAAGAAGATGCAGAATAGGTACTTGTATATAGAAGTCATAATACATTGACGATAAATCCAATTAATAATTTGGTTCGAAAGTAATTTGAAACATACACGAAAGACGCTATTTATGTCACTAGAGATATCTCATCGATAAAAATTGTAATGGAGAAAAAGGTGAAAAAAAAATATAAAAAATTTGAAAAAAAAAAATTTATTTTCACAAAGTATAACAACAGCTTGATAGTAGAGATACAACTTTATAAGAAGGCACAATGTCAACTGAAACCACACCTGCTTCTTCCCGTACACCGACTCCCAAACTCTCAGAATCTCAGAAAAGAAAACTCTACAGAGCAGAAAAGGAGGAAAAAAGAAAGATTCTTAAACATGCCCATTTCACTGAACCATCTCCTGAATTGGACCAGCAACAGAAATCACAGCTGTTACAAGATCAACAACAACAACAACAACAACAAGACAAGCAGCAGCAGCATGATGGAAGCAGCAATAGTAGCAAGTCCTTGATGCTACCAAAGAAGAGATTTTACAGACAAAGAGCTCATTCCAACCCATTTAGCGATCATCAGTTGGAGTACCCTAAATCCCCACTGGACATGGACTGGGCTAAATTGTATCCACACTTTATTATTAAAAATGAAAGCAATGACACAAACGGACAGCAGCAACAACAATTATCGAGACGAGTTGAGATTGCTGATGTTGGATGTGGGTTTGGAGGACTCATGATTGAACTCTCACCTGCGTTCCCTGAATCGTTGATCTTAGGAATGGAAATCCGTGTACAAGTCACCGAATACGTTGAAGATCGTATCATTCTGTTAAGACAACAACATGTACTGACTCAAGGTTATCAGAATATAAATGTAATCCGTGGTAATGCTATGAAATTTTTACCTAATTTCTTTGAGAAAGGTCAATTGAAAAAAATGTTTTTCTGTTTCCCTGATCCACATTTTAAGAATCGTAAACATAAACTGCGAATCATTACAAATACTTTGTTGAGTGAGTATGCTTATTGTTTGTGTAGTGGTGGGGTAGTGTACACGATAACGGATGTGGAGGATTTGCATTTATGGATGAAGAAGCATCTCGATGAACATCCCTTATTTGTGAGGTTGACACCGCAGGAAGAGAAACTGGATAAATGTGTGGCAATAATGGAGAACGCTACTGAGGAAGGTAAAAAAGTGACAAGAAATAATGGTAGCAAATATATCCTGTGTTATAGAAGGGTATGATAATGAAAAAATTGGTGTAATAAAATTAAGAAAACAAATCCATCTATTTATCTATTCTTCATCTTCACTATTCATAAATGCAACGCTCTCGGCATCATCATCAATGTTGTTGTTGTTGTTGTTGTTGCCTGTTGTAGTCAGGTGATCACTCTTATTGTTAGTTCTAATTTTACTGATGATCGAGCCCACAGTCTCACTACCACGTCTCAAACTACCTCTAATACTGTTGCTATCACTCAATTTGAACAGTCTGATCTCTTCCAGATTCGGTGGCTCTAGTTCATCTGGTTGGATGAAAGGCGATGCTCCATGAGTAGAGTGTGTAGAATTACTAGATATCAAGTGAGGATCCAATAATGGCTGTCTGGCCAATGACGCCGTTGACCTGTACACAAACGGAACGTTTTCTTCATTGTTGTTCACATTGCTATTGTTGATGGAAGTACTGCCATAATTTGTACTTGAATTATGTGATGAAAAGCTAAATGTTGATGATCGATCATCGAATACACTATCCATATCTTCTAATGTCAACCCTTTTGTCTCTGGATAGATTGCGTAAACAGTGATGACAGATAAAAAACATGATGTACCATGGATTATATATAACCTCCATTTAATAGTTTCTTGTAATATAGGTGTCATCTCACCAACTATGAAATTACAAAACCAGTTCGTTGCTGTTGATAATGATGCACCTTTACCACGGATGGACAAAGGCAAGATCTCAGGTGGTAATAACCACGGCACGGGACCCCAAGAATAACCAAAAAATGAATTGAATATAATAACCAAAGCCACAACGTAATAAGGTGTTCTTGGAACGTCAATGTACAATACAAAAGAGATACTGAACAAGGCGCAACCCATGATGAAAGCACCACTCAACAATATAGGTTTTCTACCCCATCTGTCAACGAGATACCACGGAGGCACTGTGCTTAACACGTAGATTAACCCATTGATACCGGTCATCAAGATGGCATTACGGCCCTTCCAACCAGCTTGTTCAAAGACTAAAGGTGCATAGTACGAGATCACGTTAATACCATTGAACTGAGCAAACATTTGTGAGGACATTGCTATTAAAATACGACGCTTGTAACGTTTGAACATGTATGAGTAAGATTTTTCTTCTTGTTCTAATCTCGACATCAAGACGCCTTCCTTAATGGTTTTAAATTCATCTCGCAGTTTCAGATCATTCACGTCACCATCAGAGTATAAATCAGCCAAGACAACAATACCTTCCAGATCATGATCGTTATCCAACAACCATCTCGGCGTCTCAACTATGACGAATGAGCCACAGAATAATAAAAATCCAATGACACATTGTATGAATAATGGAATTCTCCAAGAATAATCATTCTCCAAAAAGGAACAACCATAATCGATCCAAACACTAGTGGCATATCCAACTATATTCCCGGTGAACTGAATACATGACAATTGTCCCCTATTATGGGGCTGACTGATCTCCGATTGGTACACTGGCACTGTAGTACTCAACAAGCCCACAGCTATACCACTAATGATCCTACCACAAATCATATGCTTCATATCGGTAGCAAGGCATTGAAACCCACCACCTAAGACAAAGATGGCAGCACCGTATCTGATTGTACGCCGTCTTCCGATGATATCACCGATTTTCCCCACTGTGATAGAACTGATCAAGGCCCCAATTTCGAGAATGGCCACCATGGTACCGATGGTGACGCTTGATGGGTTGTGGAAATAAAGTTTGAAGTAAGGGCCAGTGATGATACCGGACATGACACCTTGGTCGTAGCCAAAGAGGAATACCCCAAGGGATACAAATACAGAGGTGAAGTAAAGTAATGGTTTGCCCACTAAGAAGCCACTAGGTGGGATCACAGTGTTGTTGTTATCAAGAGTGGATGAATCCATGATCGATAACTGCTAACTGTATTGAAAAAGAATTGAAGCTGAAGTCTTGAGCTAGCAAGAGCTATATAACGAATTGAGGTGAATGTGGAGTACCCTTGAAAAAAAAAGAATGAAAGTGTGTGCGTGTGTAGCTCTTTATGTCTTCCGATATGTCTTCTAGATTGTTATTAATTGTTTGAAATATTTTCATTTGATCTCTTTAGTTTTTGTTTTTGTTTTTGATTTTCTCGTCGATTACCAAAACAAGGAAAAATGACGTCACTCAGCCTTACCGCTCTTGTGCATTATCATACAAGCGTTGATAAAAAGTGGTATAAGAGGACAAATTGATATTGATACTCTCGAAGCCACAAATGAAAGGAGAGGTTATCAGGTTGTCCAATCTTGAACTACTGTTGGTAGGCTACTATCTAACTTTGATATGATGTCTTTGATTCAGTTTCTCTTGACCACATGAAGTTGTAGAAATTCATGCTGATTGCAAAAGAGGGCGATTAATCATAGATTCTCTTTTCGGAAGAGCCACCCTACATGAGCATATGAAAAGAGAAGTCTCTGAGAGACTTATTTGTCTTGGAACTTAAGTTCTCGAGTGCGGCACCAACCTAAACATTATACCTTTTCTTCACTTTTTTATTGCCACTTAATGTTCGGGCTGTCTGCGAATTGATGAATCCATTTAAAATTCTATTTAGAGAAGAAGTGCTCATTATTGTTTATTATAACAAACAAAAGGGTTTGATCTATCATTGACAGTTTATTTGTCATTTGTATATACTCGATTTGAAAAACAAATTTGACGGGCAATTAAGTCAAAAGGGTTTCAAACTTCAAAGTTAATTGTTAGTCTACATTTCTATTTCGGATCAGGTACATTTTTGAGCTCACAATTTCCTAGGACAACCATTTTCTTCTCCCTCTACTTCAATACACCTTAAGTATAGGCCTTTGTCTGTTCGTCTGACCTATACCCGATACCCAGAAATTGTTTTCTACATGCACGACTTTTTTGCGGTATACTTTGGCTTCATTTGCCAAACACCTTGAGGCATACTATAACGAAGTTGGGCCTTCTTCAGTATATCCCAAGGGTTGACTTTCGAAGCCACCATTTAGGCGTACCTCTGGTAGGTGCACTTTAGATACACCTGCCGAATTCCTGGAAGCATACTATTTTGGAGTTAAGCCTCCTTTAGTATACCCCAGGGAGTGATTTTAGGGGCTTACCAGTTAGTGCTTCGGGCCGGTTCACCTCAGGTCTACTTGCTGGGTACTCCTTCAGTACACTCCAGGAGTTTTTCTTGTCGCCATTTTGGTGTACCTCTGGTGAATATGCTTCGGATGTATTTGCCGAATACCTAGAAGCATACTATTTTGGGGTTGATCCTCCCTAAGTATGACCCAGGAAGTAATTTTTGGAGTGGCTCAACTAGGTCAACTAGGGTTCCTTTAACGAGACTGCTTTGGTTTTCTCTCGTTTAAGCATGATGATTATTGAAGGCAATCAGCCTCCAGTATATTCCAGGCTGCTCCCCATTTCCTATTTCATGATAAGTTGCTTCTTTGAAACTTCCCGCCCTAAACAATGCAATTCTTCTTCTTGGTTGTTTCTCAAATATTTGCTTCAAAAATAGCAGTTGCGGTTAATTCAGCTGGATTGTTTGGAAGGTTTATATTCTAACCGTGAGAACTATGCCCAAATCTTATCATGGATTTTCTGTCACCCCAAATTTCTTACCGGGTGGTATTTGTGAGCAATCCTGATAAACTAACATATGAGAATCAAAAGCACTAGTTGTCAATGCCCCCATAGTAAAATTTCTAATCTGTAATGTGGTAAAGTTAGTAAGGGTAAGTATAATGTTGACAAGATACTCACATGAGTTCTCAGAGTTCTGTGTGGAAGCTAGAATCGATTAGTGTTAGTAAGGGTTAGTATAATTCTGACAAGATACTCACATGAGTTCTCAGAGTTCTGTGTGGAAGCTAGAATTGATTGGTGTTAGTAAGGGTTAGTATTTTTTGACAAGATACTCACATGAGTTCTCAGAGTTCTGTGTGGAAGCTAAAATTGATTGGTGTTAGTAAGGGTTAGTATTTTTTGACAAGATACTCACATGAGTTCTCAGAGTTCTGTGTGGAAGCTATAATTTGTATGTGTAAGTAAGCTATGATTGAATTGGTGTTAGTAAGGGTAAGTATGTTTGAGAATAATACTCACATGAGTTCTCAGAGTTCTGTGTGGAAGCTAAAATGGATTAGTGTTAGTAAGGGTTAGTATATTTCAAATTTTGTTTCTCTTCGTAAGTCTGAGGGACTTCCTCCAATGATGGTCTATTTCAAATATTGCTCCTTGTTGGCTTTCATAAACTGTGCCATTGATATGTCTAATTCCAAATAAAAATGCTCCTCATTTTAGGGATTACCGCCATTGCAAAAATCAATTTATTCCAACTATTCAGGGAGACGTCTTCAATATTGATAATGATTTAGGGATCATCTGATCCCTTTCAGTTTATTAAGAACGCCGCAAGCATCCCTCATAATTGCAATTATTGCTGTGATTTTGTGGTTAAGTGGAAGGAGATTTTGTTTGGAATAGCGCTTGTTTGGGAAACAAGGGGTAAAGTGGTTAGAATTGATTTCAAGAACAGAAATTGGTTGTTGACTGTATGAAAGTAGTACTTCCCTTAAGACGCTGTCGATTACTTAGTCTGTAACATGGTATAAGCGTTGGCCAATTCGGGCTCTCGATGAATGATATATGAGTGATTAAGAGAAAGGAATTCAAATTGATCCTTTCAAAAATATCTTGAATTTTTTTGCTTTTCGCTTTTGTGACACAAAAACAAAATTAAACCAAAAACTAAAATTGGGGAATATTCTTTATCTTTGAGTTTGTTTGTGGATCAATTGGTTCATGAAGTAAGATTTATACTAAATATATAAATATGTGGATATTGATAAAGAAAATAGATAACTCTGATAAGTATTTTTTCCATTAGTTCTCCCTTTCAATAATCATCATTCTCATTCTTTATCCATCATTATCAATTCCACCAGTTTCCTCTTTTGCAATAGCACAACTTTATATTCAGATAGAGTTGTTTGCAGTAAATTCTGTTAGAATTGTGCTAAGCTTTCAAAGAGCTTTTACAAGAATCTGGAGTCCTGGTCTGTCAAAGAACAAAAAATTAACAACCCTTCTCGTTTTCAAAAATGAACGGTATGGAAAGCAATCACACCTGGTGGATTTGGGCTGGTATGTATTGCTCAACCATGACTGCAATTTAAGCTTCATATTGTTTCAAGTAGTCATTTTGATGAATAATAGAATAATTATAAAATATTTATAAAGTAAACTAAATCATCTTTTTTTTGAGGGAATGAAGGATTATATTTGCAGATCGATATCAAGGGATAACAACAATTATAGGGATCAGAATAAATCAACAACAACACTGTAACCTCGTAAGTGAGGATATATGCATATCTGTCTGTTCATGTCAACAGTAAGTTTGAAAATTCAACTACAACAAAACAAGTAAACGGAAAGAAAAATCTAAAATTAATCGTCAGGCAAGTTTATTAGTAGAATATTTTTAAATAGAGAACCGTATTTGATTATTACAAAATCATAGTCATTGAATCAAAATATCAGCCGCTGGTGGCTTTGTGTATGTCAATGGGATGGGATCATCACAGAGCAAAATACGATTAATCATTTTCGGGCAAGTATACACTACCATGTTTTACATACAACACGCAGTAAAATTCAATTCTCAACAAAACTAAAAAAACAACACACTCACACAGATAGAGAGAGAGAGAGAGAACAATAACATATTTATATACCTAGAAAGCACAGAAACAATGACCGATATATCGATCTATACGGTGAACTCAATATTGATACTAGACAATGAGGGCAAAAGAATCTACACCAAATACTATAAACCTCCTCACTCTTCATTAGATGACAATATCAAATTTTACAACAATCAAAAGGCACAAACCACATTCGAAACCCAATTGTTTCAAAAGACCCACAAGACAAACAATGAGATCCTTTTGTTTGAAAATCAAATCGTCATATACAAATCTTTTAGTGATGTGATGGTATATATGACTAGTCCATTGGATGAAAATGAATCATTATTATCCACTGTGTTCAATGGGTTTACTGCTGCTTTGGAGATTGTATTCAATAATTCAATCGATAAGAGATCACTTCAAGATAGTTACGACAAGTTGACCTTGGCTGTCGATGAGACCATTGATGATGGTATTGTGTTGGAATACGATGCTGCTGTCATTGCATCCAGAGTAACGAATGCTCCACAGCAAGATGCTCCATCTTTGAAAAATATTGAGTTGAGTGAAAGAGGTCTTATGAACGCGTTCTCTTTTGCTAGAGCTAAATTGAGTGAAACTTTACAACAAGGGTTATAGGAATATTCAAATATATACGACTATATAAGCTATTTATATAGGTTATTAATCTCAAGAACACCTTTTTACTCTTATTATTCCCTTCTTTATATATGACCTTCAAAGTAAAAAAAACTGAAAAACAAAATAATAAAAAAAATTCACACAAAAAACAGGGAGTTACAAGAGCTTTTTATTATAAATAATTATATCAATTTGATTCTATGGCCAACACGTCTCATCTGAGCTTTATCAGAAGCCTACTTCGGATAAGCATTGTCCAGCTTTTGAAATCAATTGGATTCAACAAATCTCCAAATTATTTGATTGACATATTAACTGATTTGTACATCAGATATTTCGAACTCCTCTTGGAGAAGACTCACAGATTAAGTCAATTGAGAGATGATACAGACGACATGATCTTGGTACAGGATATTTCACTGGCTGTGGATGAGCTACTGCTTGTGCGCCCATCAAACCCATTAGATTTGTACGACATTGACCCTATAAACGAAACGTATTGCCAGATAATGGAACACTGGTGCTTTGGTGATGCACCCGATAGGGCCAGAGATATGAGCAAACCAAACTTGAAATATATCAGGAGCAAGAGAATAGAAGATTTGAAAAGCAAATTGAATAGGATAGGACTAGGCGGACTAATAAATTCGAATACTTATGCTTTCTCATCGAAGACAAAAGAGGAAATCGAGTTGGAAAAATTGTTAAACGATGAGATTATAATAAATGTTCCAGAAGATTACTTGCAATATCTTTTGACAAATACGGACAAGCCAACGAAAGAAAAATTGAAGTTTACTTTTTTAGCAGATGAAGTCTATGACAAGTATGCAAATTTTATTACTGAAGATGAAGAACAGGAGGAGCAGCAACAACAGCAACAACAAGAAGAAACCATGATCGATAATGAGATAAGAGAGGACGATCCACTACATAAAGAAGAAGATAGTGATGCAATCCATCCAGAATACATAATACACGGACCTACACCGGACAGCTTGAAAGATTACTTGCCGTACAACGACAAACAAGAAATAACAGATTTTGATATTACGAAATATTTGCAAAGTCAAAACAAGAACTTGCTGCTGTATAAGGCTAAAAATGAGATTCAGTTTCACGATGAGCAACATCAGCCACAGCACTCTGATGAAAATGATAAAGGCTTCCAATTGGGTGGTTGGTAATTATAGATTTATGATTTGCCCACACATCAAGCTTCTGTGTTATTATCTTTCAGGAAAGAAGAAAAAAAAAAAATTCGCTTCTGATTAAAAAACAAAAAATCCAGGTCAATTGTTTGTTGATCCCACTGATAAAGGCCACCGACAATACCTACCTACACATGAATCATGCACCACCTGTCAAGACCAGGATCTGTGAAAAATTCCATTGGGAACATACGAGATCGTGTTGCAAGACAATCTCCCACTCCTCCATCACTGAACAGTCATTGCACTTGCAACAGCTGTTCGTGCACTTGTCACAACAACAGCATTAACAACACACCGAACACGGAGACAGAAGATTCCCCACTTTTACTCATGTCATCATCGACAAGCTTCTCTCAAGATGGCAATGATACAATTACATGGTATGAAAAAATTCCATATTACATCCCATTTTTGAATTGGGCACCCAAATACGATTCGTCAAAGATGATGCACGATTTCATTGCTGGAGCCTCATTAGCAAGTTTTCAGATCCCATTACTGATGTCATATGCTAAAACAATTCTGCACGTACCGACTATCTGTGGGTTACTTGCAGTACTGGTACCACCTATCGTGTACTCTGTCTTTGGATCAATACCACAATTGACCGTTGGTCCAGAGCCATCGATCTCGATCGTTGTTGGTGGTGTTGTGGAGCCAATGCTATTACATGATAAGAGCTTGAATGCTCTGGACTTGGTACTCGTGATATCGTGCCTCTCTGGATTTTGTCTCTTGGGTGCAGGTTTGCTGCGATTTGGATTTTTGGATACGGTTCTAAGTACGGCATTGTTGAAAGGGTTTATAGCTGCAGTTGGTGTAGTGATGATTTGTAATTCAAGTATTGATGAATTGGGTCTTCGCTTGAACGCTGAAGATGATATCCACTCTCCATACGACAAATTAAAATTCATATTAACTCATTTATCTGAAGCGCAATTCGAGACCACATTAATAAGTCTGGTGATATTGGTGGCATTGGTGACTATGAAAATCACGAAGAAAAAATTGATTCAACGTGGTTTTAAGAAAGTGATATTTATCCCTGAAATCTTGATAACAGTGATAGTATGTACATATCTATCATACCTCTTCGATTGGGAAGGTCGTGGCATCTCAGTGGTGGGTAAGATCCATTCCACCAAACATATATACTGGCATTTCCCTCTCAGTACCAATTTCTGGAAACTTTACAGACCATTGATGAGTTCAGGTCTTACATGTGCCATCTTGGGATTCTTTGAGTCCACCACACTGTCCAAACTGTTAGGATCAGATACTCCGATCTCATCTAACAGAGAATTAGTGGCACTTGGCTTTGTTAACATAGTTGGCGGTACATTTGGCTCATTGCCTGCATTTGGCGGATATGGTAGGTCTAAAATTAATCTGATGAGTGGGGGTGTCACATGTGCTAGCGGTGCATTCATGGGATTAGTGACAATTGCTGTAATTGTGACATCTTTACGGATGTTGTATTATTTGCCCAATTGTTGTTTGAGTTGTATCACCACAATTGTTGGTGTCACTATCTTGGAGGAAATTCCTGGTGATGTCAAGTTTTTCTTTGTCACACGTGGCTGGGAAGAATTGATCACTTTTTTCATCACTTTTACCTTTGCATTTGGCATCAGTATGGATAGCGGCATCATAATGGGTACATCATATAGCATTATTCGAATTTTGAAGAAAACTTCAAAGTCAAGGATACAAATTTTGAAAAGAGTTCCCGGAACGTCTCAATTCATCGATGGTAACAACGGAAGTGATTCATTACAACTTGAAGATGTTGAGAATTGTCTCATTGTACGTATTCCAGAACCATTGAGTTTCACCAATGCAAATGACTTGAAATTGAAGTTGAAACGGTTGGAGATGTACGGTTCAACTAAATATCATCCGGCAACGCCACAGTTCAAGCCTCATTTGAAGTTTGTTATCTTTGATATCAGTGAAATGACCGATGTTGACAGCTCTAGTGCACAAATATTACTTCTGTTAATTGAAAATTATAACAAACGACATGTGAAGGTATATTTTGTATCCAGAATTAGTAGAGAGAAAGTTGAAAAGATGTTGCTGACTAGCGGTATTGCCAACTACATTGAAAATGTGAAGGATAAGTCAATAGAAGATGTGTTGAAAATGATTGACCAAGAACAAGATAACTGGAATGATACAGCTAGCTACAGATCGATTCCGAATTACATCTAGATGTGTTGCTTTGGAAAACGTAAAATCAATATAAAATGATAACAAAAATAAGTAAACATAGAGTGCAAGTGGATTAAGTACCTTTTTTAGTAGTTCTCATCTGATTTGCAATAAAAATTCAATGTAACCATTTCAAGTTCGTTTTGTATACAACCTCCGGAAATGACATGCTGAAAAAAAAGGCTAATTTTAAAATTTAACAGTGTTCAATTGCACCATATTCTCTATTGCGATATGTCAAATCTTCGATGATTCAACGTTGAGCTACTATTGACGAATTTTAGGTGATCCAGTGAGGTTCTACCGCTGTAACAAAGTAGGTAGTGCAACAAATTGATTAGAATGAAAAAAAAAAAAATCCTTTTTTTGTGTTTTCCCACACGCAAGAACCATAATTATTATCAATTTATCAGTTAGCCATTCAATAAATCAATCGATCTGTTAAAACTCCCCACGAAGATGACCACTACATATGACAATCTCCCACCTCGCCAAAAGTCACAGCGTGTAATCAACAAGACCGAGAAGTTTGTCCAGTATGAACAGTCAAAGCAACAACATTCACATACCCATAACTCACATCACAATTTGCAGCACGAACAAACAGGCGATAATACCAATGATGGAGATAATCATCATTGGCACAATAGTCGCCAGCTTCGTCTGCAACAACAACAGCAGAGACTGGAGCAGAATGGGATGCTTCAGCAAAATGTATATCCTGGTTTGAATGACATTGCTGATGCGTTTGAACTGTTCCCACAGGAGTTGATAAGGTATTATACATTGTTGAAAGAGATTGATGCAAAATGTGTTTATACCGTACCTTATTTGAAGCTGTATATTAAGCGATTTTTAGAGATGGAATTTGATCATCCAAAGAGACAACTTCTCTTGTTCAAGATTCGTGGTCTTATTAAAGAATTAATGCCATCGTTGGAGGAGAAGATGCACGTTGCTTCACTTCTGGTGGATACAGTGACAAAGAATGTGTCACGTATTGAGGATGATTACAATGAGGTTATAAACAACAACGAGATACCGGAGAGTGTGCGCGTTGGACCATTGAATCATCCAGCAATGATTATGGATTCAAAACTGGATTCGACAGCATCAAAATCGGTTCAAAGTCAGCGTAGCGAATCAAGAAGAGAACTGTTACTGCTGAAAAAGCTGTTGAACATCAACGCACCAACTTCTCAATTGGAAGAAGATATGGAGAAAAGTAAGAGGAAGAAACTGTCAAGCAGTAATGCTGACAATCATAATACTCATAGCAACAGTAACAACCACAGCAATAACAATAATAACAACAACAATAACAATAGCAGCAATAGCAATCACAACAGCAATATGTCTAGGACATCTACTAGTTCGAGAAAGAGGAAAAACGCTGAGGAAGATAGCCGTAATGGTGGGAATAATTCGAGGTCAAACACACCACTGGCAACAACTATAGTACTGGGAAATAGTACTGGAGGTGTACTACCATCGGTACAACTGGTCAAGTCCAAGAAGGCTGCAGTTGTTAACACAAATTCTGGCAACAATGGTAGCACTATTACAGGTACACTCACTGCAACAGTGACTAGCAAGCCGGTGAAGGATCATGATAATTTTCAAGAGCCGGTTTATTGTTACTGTCAGCAGGTTTCATTTGGAGAGATGGTTGGATGTGATGGAGACGATTGTAAAAGAGAATGGTTCCATTTGCCATGTATTGGGTTGACAGATCCGCCAAAGGGAAAGTGGTATTGTAATGACTGTTTAGCTAAGATGAAGAGAGCCAAGCGGTGAAACACTTGGTGTGTATTTTAAAAATTTTCTTTACTAAATTGTTATGTGTAGACTTTTTTTTATTACAAATGAGTGTGCGATCGCTGATTGTTAATTGGAAAGATAAAAATACAAAAAAAAAAAAAATGAAAAAGGAAGAGAGGAAGAAAGAAAAAAAAAAAAAAAAAAAAAAAACCAATTATTTGCAACATCAACAACACCAACAACAAACAAACAAACAAACAGCCCATTATACACAGCCATATATGTATCATTGAATTAGATCCTGATACTATTACATACAAACATATAGATAGATTGAAAAAAAAAAGGGCATTGTTGCTAAGAACATTATATAAAACATGGTAAGCATATATAATAACCCTTGACAAAATTATTTTGGATGCTGGGCTGACTGAAATGGGTTGGGCAGACAGTATATTGTCCCTGCTACTGTTGCTGCTTCTGCTTCTGCAACTGCTACAACATTGTCTACCTATGTCTGCATTTATCAAAAAAAATGAATACTTCAAACAGCGTACTAACTCATCAATTAAATACCCACTCAGTCTCAAGAACAAGTTGCTAGAGAATACAGAATTGCAGTCTCTGGACCGCCAGCTGTGGGTAAATCTGCATTGACCGTGAGATTCACCCAACTGTTATTTGTTGATGAATATGATCCAACCATTGAGGATTCTTATAAGCATTATGCCACAATAGATCATAAGAATGTCTTGTTAGATATTTTAGATACTGCGGGACAAGAAGATTATGCTTCGATGAAGGAGAGTTATATGAGACGTGGTGAGGGGTTTTTATTGGTGTTTAGTGTTACTTCGATGTCATCATTTGAATCAATACAACTGTTTTATGATCAAATCATTAGAGTCAAGGAAGATTCTGATTTTGTTCCCATCATTCTTATTGGAAACAAGACAGATTTGGAAGATGAACGTGAAGTTACTGAAGCTACACTGACCAAATTTGCCAGGGAACTCAAATTACCATACATTGAGACTTCAGCAAAGATGGATTTAAATGTGAATGAACTGTTTTATACAGTGGTTAAGATGATAAATAAAGGAGGCATCGTGTATCCCTTTCAAAAAGAAGATGATGAGAAGAAGAAACAGCTGCAACAATTGCACGGCAACAATAACAATACACAAAATGGACACGGCGGTGGTCTGCTGAACAACGTACTGGATACGAATAATAATTCTCAACTGCAAAATAGCAGATCAAAACAACTGCAGCTGCTGAAGGGTAATAATAATAATAATAATTCAAACTCGAACTCAGGTGGGAAGGCAAATCTGAATAGTGGTAGTGGTGGTGAAGAGAAGAAAAGTGGTGGTGGATGTTGTGTGATTATGTGATTTGAGCAAGTTTATCTATAAAAAAATGAGTGGAATTTACTGCGTACGCTTATCCCTATGTGTGTGTGCATGTGGTGTTGTTTGTGAGAAAGAGAGAGAATTTTGTGTGTGTGTTCATCATTACGTACGAGAGAAAAAAAAAAAACAGAAGAGACCATTTTTATAATGTTTGTATTGACTTGTTTTCTATTTTCAAACAAAATACATATGACAAAAAAATATTGATTACCAGAGTTAATTAGTTGATTAGAGACCTTTTGTGTGAGGGGATGATTTTGTTTTTAGTAACTTTTATAGTCAATTGATGAGTTTACCTACATGATTGTTAATGATTTTGAAAAAGCGCGTTAAAATTTGAAATCTATACAATCAATCCATCGTTTCAAAACTTCTTCTTGGAGCTGTTAGCGTTATTATTACCGTTATTGTTGTTGTTATTATTGCTGTTGTTATCGATATTTTCTTTGATCTCTTTCAAAGAATTTTTCCAATTATTCAACTTCAATTGGACCAATTTCCAATTCTCTAAGTTGAAATCACCAAGATATTTAACGTGATTAATTTCCAAACATTTTTTAAATTGGTTTAATTTCCCATTAAGAAATTGTTTCTTAATAGCGTATATGATCAAATTTTCTAAATCACCCGGTGTTTGGATTTGTAACAGTTTATACAAGTCATCATAAGAGATCTTGTTGAGACCATAACAAGTTGAGATCAATTTAACAATTTGTAATTTCAAATTCAAAGTTTCTTGATCAATCTGAGAGAACTTATCGGTGTTTGATTGATAATAATTCTGGAATGAGGATAAATCCTTGGCATTGTAAAAGACTAATAACTCTTTGAACTCAACTGACAGTTTATCCAATTTCAAAGATGCATATGATGACAAGTCTAATTTCGATTCATTGTTAAAACTTTGGATCAAAAATTTGTCAACATCGGATGAAGTCAAAGCATCATTTAAATGAACAATCAGTTCCTGGTGAAGTTTCAATGACAGCTCAGGGTATTCTTTGTTTAAAATTGCAATTACAGTTTGTAAAAATGAAACAATTTCAGCATCTGTTTTTATTGGGTGTAACCATTGATACCACAAGGAGTAATCAATATCCAAGATTGGTGACAAATTGTTGGTCTTATCGAGAATATTCATCACAGTTTGTAATAAATCAAAACGATACAGGACTTGTGAAGGTAATGTGTTAAAGATTGTAGTCAATATGCTTATCAAAATGGTTGGATCCAATTTATTACTCTTGTCATCAACTAATGTTAAACATCTTGTTGTGATATCACTCTTTTGCAAAGTCAGTTCCAATTCATCATTAGAAACACTGGTCAACAAGTATAAGAATAAGTTGAAGACCGGTTCGAAATCTCGTTCGTTCAATTTGAATATAATATCAATCGATTCGATCAACGCCTGGGTCAAATGGGCAACGTCATCGGATTCTTGTAATTGGGACAAGTTTTGAGAATACTCATGGGACTTTTGTATGGAGTCCAATATGGTGCCGTATTCCAGCAACAGATCTGCCACTGTACCATCCACTATGATTGTTGATGACATCTTTTATGTGTATATAAAAATATATGGTTTGTCCTCTTTCTTCTTCTTCTTCTCTCTGTTGAAAGTTTTTTGTTTTTGAAAAATTTTTAAAAAAAAAATCTCAAGCCCGCCATCAGAGGTAGTGTAATGATGACACAAAGTTCACATCAAATGAAGAAAGAAACAGAGAAATAGATAGAAGCATATATCTATGATACTCATTTGATTTACAAGTAAAACGTCATTATCATCAGCAATATAAAACCACGATGGAGAAATCAGTTTCAGCAGAATATAAACACCTTAACACAGAACAACACTTGTTCAACATCGATCCAAACTCCACAACACACTCAACTTTGGGACAGACAACTAAATCTTCTATAGTGATACCAGGTTATATTGACAAAGATACACCTTCAGTGCCTAATCAGAATACATATTTGGGAAAGCTACGAGCCACATTGACAACTTTACAAGATGATATCAATGTGTTTTTGACAGAGAAGATGGTAACGCTGCTGCTGCTGCTGCTGCTGCTGGATGGGGAATCATCTTCGGTAGGCGGTACAGTGGTGACCAATGTAAATGATGAAGATGAAGATGAAGAATTATGATATATTATTACTCAAATTCTTTACTTCATATGATATAACCGTTATATTACCAAAAATATATATATATAAAAAAAAAAAAAAAAAATAAAAGACACAGAACCAATCCCCGTTTTTATAAAATTCTATAACTACCACCTCTATTTATTAATATTGTTATCATCATTATTGTCGTGTAATTTAACAGCTTTTCTTCTTTAAATCTCATGAAAGCCCTTCCCCGTTATATTGTTGTTTGTTTGTTTGTTTTTGTTTTTTTTTAGTTTTTTTTTTTTTGTTACTGCGGACACTGTAAAGATGTCTTTTTGTTCGGGGATAATAATGATGAGTGACTAGGCTGAAATGCATTCAGTTCTTGGTGATCTTTCTCGTATATTCTCCAATCTCATTATAGATATCTCTCTTGGTGATCACGATTCCATCGAACTTGGTCATTAAAAATCGTTTTATTTGTGTTGGATTCTTAATTCCACTATCTAATAACAATTTAATCGCTTGTTTGATATTATCGTCTCTTCTTCTTAAAATTGGTAAATTCTCCAAACTTGTCATCTCATGATTATGTTTAAGATTTTTCAAAATCAAATACCACATGTTGTCCAATTTGTTTAATTTCAAAATTAATTTGAATTGACAATTGCATTTACGTGTACGTAATTTGCGGACCCTATTCGATTCATTGATGTTACGACGATCTCTATAATTACCACCACGATCACACCGATATGAGGTATAACTATTCTTTCTTGAATCACATATCACTAATCCAATTTTGGCTTTCTTCATGTACTCTTTCAAATATTCTTTCCCTTCTTCTAATGTCGAGAAGCATGTCTTATCAGGCGGACTGCATTCTTTTTCAATATCATCCTCGCTATTAGAAGGTTGTTCTAATCTCTTCTGTAACATTTGGAATCGTTCTTGTTGTTTCACAAGCTGATCACCCAAATTGAACGTGGGTGTTGTTGGCGTTCTTCTATCAATGTGCCCATTATTGATATTTTGAATACTGTTGTTGTTATTATTGTTATTATTACTACCGCTGCTGCTAATATTATGAAGATCAAGACTTTGAGGTACATGTTGACGATGAAGCGAATGACGACCCTTTTCCAAACTGTTGTCGAGAAAACTCTGATTATTGTTATTATTGTGAATGGTATTGTGTTGAGTAAAACTGTGATGGTGATTGTAATTGTAATTATAATTATGATTGTACCCCATATAATTGCTTTCACTGGTTGAATCTGAGCCTGGCACTACCATCGAAGGTACCGTAGCTGTGTTAGCCACTGTTGGCCCCGATGATGTGTAGTCATTGTAAGAATTTGAACTTGATGCTCCATTGGTGAACTGGAAGATGTCATCGAAATTCATCATAGAGGTTTGTATATCACTAATCATATCCCTGTATGTGACCAAGCCATCAAAAAATATCAACTTAATTTTCAACCTCAAAGTGATTATCATCAACTTAAACTTGCAAATGCTGGAGAAAAAGTTTTGGTTTTATATATAAAAAAAAAATTAGACAAGGCTTGCATAAGGAAGATAAGGGGGTCTAAACTTTCAGATGTCGCATGATGAATAGGTATGCATTAGAAGGTTATAATTATAATAACGTGAAGAAACATGGCCGAAAAAAATGATGCACAACAACAAGTAGTATTATACAATTGGATTAATACGAGGGCTGCCCAAGATGGCTAGTTAGGCTAAATGGTGGGTGTATACAGGGCGTAGAGGAAAAGGCAGCAGTCCACATTTATCATATTGAGTAGTGAAGTACAAGAAATTTGCCTTGCAATATCAACCTAAATAACATATTTTATCGGGGTTTAAAAAACTGTTCCCCCAATTCAATATCTTTATATATTTATATATATTTATATGCCAAGTCTATTGATGAAGACAAAAAAAAAGAATTTACACAAATTGCCCTACTTTTCTTCTCTCTCCTCATGTGAAATTTGCGTGACAAAAGCCGACGCTATCTATCTCTTTCGGGCCACTATTGAGATGGTAATGTACTTTTTCTTAATTGAATCTATCAATATATATATATATATCTATGTTTCCCAAAACCACCTTCTCTTCTCTTCGCGCCGAGCCCCCCTTTTATTAAAACTCTCTTTTTTTTGAATTTTTTATTTCTCTTTTCGATCAGATCCCATCTGATAAACTTTTTTTGAATGCTTTGATATTACATGTTGCAATTCGGGATGTACTACAACTGGAAGCAGCGAAGGCGGGAGGAGATGAGTGGATCCGATTCAATAAGACGCCCGTTGACTAATGCATCTGTCATGCCATGCCGCTCACTTGTATATTTATTATGTGAGAAATTGCCGATCACTTTTGATGTACCCAATGAGATGCAACAACTCATACTTGGATTCTCATTTCTCTTTATTTGTGTCCTCTAATACTACTCCACTTGACACCATTGTTTATTTCTTCCTCGGTACTCTCTCTCTCTGTTCTAGTTTGTCCGTCTGTCTGTCTTTCTGTCTTTTCATGCCTATTCTTTTCCTTTTTTTTGTGTTTTGCTCGCACTGCCAAAACAAAAAAAACCAAAAAAAAAAAAAAAAAAAAGATTAATAGTAAGAAGACAAAAGAGACGGAGAAGACATCATTATCATTATTTTCAGTAAGATAATTGAAAAGCCGAAATTGATGATCTTTAAAAGAAATCTCTCCATACCCTCGCAGGGTCTCTTCAATCTCTCCAATCATAAGCAGAACCTCTTGGTGAAGGGCAAGGACTCTGCCAAGTTCCTCAACGGCCTCACAACTTCCAAGTTATTACCAACTTTTACAAAGAAAAATCAACACACCATATCGGATCATGATTTGATAACCAATTCCGTACAATTGAGTGATCAAGAATTACAACACTCCAACTGGGGGATTATTCATGAGGACAGCTTCTTGGAGAATGACGACGAGGACAAGGTTGGTATCAGGAGGGATGGTGTTTACTCTATGCTCTTGAACAGTAAAGGTCGGGTATTGACTGATTTGTTCATCTATCCAACACCGTTCAATAAATTACAACAAGAAACAATATCGGAACCAAGTTATTTGGTGGAGTTGGACACCACCATAATGGGGAAAGTGATGATGATGTTACAAATGCACAAGTTGAAGTCGGAGTTGACCATTACCAAGCAACCGGCTTTCCAATCATGGTATTATTATAATGAGTCTGTCCAATTCAATCAATTGCTCAATATAATCGAGGAGAATTATTTCAACAATAGTAGCAGTAAGACTGCAATGGATGCATTACAACTGAGTCAATTTTTTATTCAAAATGAATTAATATTTAACAAGGATATCGAATTATTGGGGTTCGCCATCGATAACAGATCATATCTCAACGGTATCAAATTTGTTACAACCAATGAGGTATTACCAGACCAATTGTTTAACAAAGATTTCATGGATTTGATACAACCAACAATATCAAAACTCCAACCTTATGAGATATACAAGTTACGTAACAACATCAAGGGAATAGTGGAGAAATCTGATTTACCAAAGACTTTGGAAACGTTACCATTTGAACACAACATTGATTACATGAATGGAATAAGTTACGATAAAGGTTGTTATGTCGGACAAGAGTTGACTATACGAACCAAAAACCATGGTGTTATAAGAAAAAGAATCATGCCATTTCAAATATTGACACCTTCAAACGAAGAAATTGACGACTCATTCAACGTTGACTTGACCGATTTTGAAATTCCTCTGCCTCAACAGCAGCATCAAGATGATAAAGAACATCAGCAGCAGCAAGAAACAGTTGCTGCTTCATCTTCACCATTCACAACCACCACCACCACCAAAAACAACACGAGAAGAAGACAGCGGAAGCAAGTGGTGGGCAAGATCTTGAAAATGAACCATAATTTTGGTTTTGCCTTGATCAATTTGAAATACATCACAGAGACAAATACTGGAATAACTGAGGGATTGACAAGTATCGGAGGAGGAGGAGAAGAAGAAGATGCCGTTGCCGATGCTGATGATGATGATTTTGTGGAATATATTGATTTTGCCATGGATCCGTATGTGGTGCGAGTTTTCAAACCAGATTATTTTGTGGAAGAAGATGCATTTGATGACATTGAAGAAGTTGAGTAGCAAGAATAATGGGCTGGGCCTCATTGCATGAAAAGAACGGAAATTAAGAGAGATAGAGAGATATATACTCTGCTATTCAATGTCGAGGTTTTTCTCATGACATCGTGCCATCAATTGATCATTTTCCAGACGTAATTTTTGTATATATTCAACAGACTTGTTCATTATAGCCAATTCTGATCTGTTTTCTTCAGTTGTAAGATTTGGAATCAATTCTACTAATTTATCATAAGTTTCACGTAATTGTTCTCTCCTTTTCTGCTCACTGAGATTATGATGAGATTTTTTCTCTTCCTCGGAAAGTTTCTTATTGGGCTTGTCTTCATCCTCATTCATTCTCTGTTGTGTATAATATGTGTGTTATATCAGCAGTATGTGTTTTGAATAAAGACTAGAGAACATATGCTTTCTTTCTTTCACGTGTGTTTCTCTTCTTTTGTGTTAATTTTTTTTATTTTTTTTATTTATTTAGCTTTAGCTTCAGAATATCAATAACAACACAGTTTAGTTGAACGTAGTGATTGATTACAATCAAGTAACACACACACAAAAGTCCCGAACAATTCATAATGCCAGCTATTCTTACGTTGAACAAGATCAACTTCAACACAACCATCAGATTTTACCTCACATTATATTTCCTCTTCACCTTGGGCGCCTTGGTGTTTAAGACTTTTGTCTTGAGATCATCACTAGCTTCACAGACAACAGAGAATGACGCCAACAATGGCAATAAATTCACCTCCATCGACCAAATAAATGTACCTGCTTTACAATTGATACCAAGTCTTACATTATGGAATCCATGGACACTTTTCACATCGAGCTTGGTGGAAGTTAATTTATGGAAATTTGTGGTATCATTACCAATATATTACATTGGTATCAATTTCTTGAACAAATCGTGGGAAAATTCCAATATTTCTTTCACTTGGCACAAATTCGTCACAAATGAGATCAATAGATACTTGTTTTTTTGCATCATTGTCACCAATGTAACCACTGTGATGTTATATATATGTTTTGCCCTTGCATTGACGCGTCCCCAGTTATTACAAACGCCAATCGATCACGGTCTGTTAAGTATCTTGATGTCATTTGTCGTTGTCTTAAAACAATTGAAACCAGAGTTTGAGGTCAGATTCGTGCATTTGAGATTGAAAAACTTACCATTTTTGATCTTATCGCTATCGTTTGTGGTATCCATATGGCTTAAGAACTTGACTCCAATATTACCCATCTTCAATAACTTCATCATCTCCTGGTATTATCTTCGTTTTATCAACAAGGATTATTCCTCTATTTTTGAATTCAATTCTTTTTTCCCAGAGTTTTTACGTGGTACAGTGAATTTCATCTTGTCCCCAATTTCAAAACTGGCTGGGGTCTTAAACATTATTCCAAACACAGAGAGAGGAGATGATGTGTTGCCCATCACCAGTAACGTTCTGGAGAGAAGAAGACTGGTTGCCTTGAAAGTATTAGAAGAGAGTATCGGACAATGAGATAGTTGTAAATTATCGATATATCGATTACATAAATAATTCTGTGTTATATTAATCTGTTAGTAAAACTTAATAAACCTTATCTTAAATCACTGTTCTTGCTTCTTCAACTGTGTCCAGTAACCGTTCAAGATCTCGTCACAATTCCTCTGCTCGTCACAACCTTTGAATCCAACCACCAAATCACCAGGTTGGTAATGTAACTTATCAATCTTGTTAGCCAACTCCAACGCACTGTGTATCGAGTTTATGGTTCTGATAGGTACTATTGCAGTCTTACTCAACAATACAGGATGCCATTGCAAAATATGAGCTATAGCGCTTTCATCCTTATTAGGGAAATTAGAATATTGTCTAAACAATGGATTAGCCCAAAATTCCAATAAGCTTCGACCATAGATATCATTGACAACAATAAATGATGAAGTCTCAATCTTACTATCCGATTGTGTCAATATCAACCTGGCATCTTCTGATGTCGTTGTCTTATAAGTCTTGATCAAACCATTTGGCGGGATTATTGGTTGTTCTTTTATAATAATTGGGTCCAACAGATCTGGGGTCAACATGTAAGAAATAATATCAATATCCTGGTTCATGATTAAGGAATCTTGATCTAAATACCAAAAATATCTCAGGTTAGGAAACAGGTGCATGGCCAGTCTCATCAATAATAACTTAATCCATTTTTTATTGACTTCATTAGCATAATCGTCTAGCAATGGGGAGAATTCTTGTAACCATCTTATATAAACACCAAAATTTTGCTTCTGGGCATAATCAACTCTATTTTGAGCAATCTTTGTCAAGTAACTCAATTCATTTTTTTCAAAATCCAATCCAGTTACAATTATCATTTCTGGTGTACCAGCCTTGTTATTTTTATAAACCTTTTTACCATGAGCCAAAAAATTATTTTTCAGCTTGGCCAATGGATTGGACTCCTCCTGTGTTGAACTCTCTTTGATCTCATTATCAGCCATAGTCTCATCGTCTTCATCCAAGACCAATGTTTTCTGTTGTGTTTTGGAATCCGTCTTAACTCTAAACAACTTCTCAATACCTAACTCTCTCAACAAAGGTGCATGTTCCACTGAAGGAAATATTAAAGGTGACGATACTTCAACTTCATGCTTGTAAAGACCATGCTCAGGAGGAGGGTATGACAACTTAGAAGACAATAATTTTGAAACACTGCTCTGCTTGGAGCTATGATCGAGTAATGGTAAGACTTGAAATGATAAGTATTTGGATGTGAAGAAATTGAGGATGAGTAGTATGAGAACCGTTGATATAAATGATTTACGGTTACTGCTTTTCAATTTGTTGAAATTGACAGGTACTGGTAGAGTGGAACCAGACCTTGGCCTCAATTTGCTATTATCCATTGGGTGTGTCCTCGATGATTACCTTTTCGTTATGATAATCGATTTGGTGTTCTTTCAGTTTTTTTTTTTTTTGTTTGTTTGTTTGTGTTTATAAATTCACTTTTTTCTAGGTAATTCATTTGGACAACTCGATTAGAATCAAGTGATCCAAGAGGTGGAAGATTTGGTATATTTCAATTTGAGATAAGCATGTCGTTATCAGAGGAAACATTAAGAAAGGTAAGTTTATTGAATGATTCTCTTTGACTGCTCTAGCTCACCATGTACTAACTGTGGTTGCGGAAACAATAGACGTTGAGAGAGATGGATAGCCAGTTGCAGAGGCAAAAAGCGGAGTTGAGCATGACAGAGCTGCAGTTACAACTGAAAATGACAAATTTGAAGATAAATGAAGTGATCATAAAAGAGTTGAAAGAAAATGAACAAAAACCAATATATAAGAGCTGTGGTAAACTGTTCATAAAGACTACCAATGAAAACTACGTCAAAGATATAACACTGCAAAATAACACGAGTAAGGAGCAGATAAATGGATTGAACAAAAAGAAAAATTACTTGGAGACTTCGTTAAACGTCACATTTGATAATATGAAACAATATATAGAAAGGAAATAGGGTGTATTTTTAAACTGCACTATAGCCACCTCTTTCACTGCTACCAAATATCTTATTCCAAATCTCTTTCAAAAAGCTTGGTAATCTACTCAACACTTCAACGAGTGAATCCATCAACTCGTTTAAAAATTCATTTCCACCATTGTTGTTGGCATTGATCCAAGCATTACCAATTACGTAACCGGCAAATATTATCACCATGAAGATAAACAACCATGTGAACCAACCCCACGACGATGAACCATCATCGTCATTGTCACCATTTCTATCTCCAGGTGTCTTAGAAGGAGTCTTACCTTTGATACATGCTTCTTCAGTATCCCAGCTGAGCAATAATTTTTCGCCATCCCAATGTTCTATTTTGAGTCCCAGATTAGCTTCCGCACATCTAAATTCAATTTTTGAAGCAACTTTTTTTGAACCCCAGTCAATTTGAGGTAAATTAAATTGAATTGAATTAGCATTGAGATCAATATTAAGATCTTGACTCAAATCCTTTGGAAATGATAAAATCTCAGTTACCAATGGATCCTTACCTGGTACAGTCAATTTCTCTATTCCACATAGCTGGGAACTTTCCGGACAATTCTCTACTTTAACCTGTGGTGATATGTTACCATTGGTTATTGCTAAGTACACTGTGAAATTTGATAGCGATGGTGGAACAGTTTCTAAGAGTGAGGCCTGATGAACTCCAACTAACTTGTCAAGATTGAATATGTCGAGAGCTGAGTCCCCACCAACGTCGAGTGCGAACACCAATTGCTGATGGAAGCAACATATTAACAATAAAATGAAAGGTATGATCTTCATTGTTCTCTTTGTGTATGTATTTGTATATGTATTATGTGATACAGGATTGGTTGTGTCTCTCACTTGCTTGTACTTACGCTATACTCTCCCGTGTCTTCGTTTCTTGTTGTAAAAGAAAAAAGTCGTGTACTACTGGGTTATCTCTGGCTTTTGAGAGATAATTCTATCATTATTGACTTACAAACTCGTCGATTTTGAGTGCAAGACAGCAGCGTTAATAAATTTTTCCCTCAGTATAGTGTAGACTATCAAGTAGCAACTCGATTATGTTACCATATCTCAGTGCAAGCCCGCACATATTTTGATGTTCTCTATTATTCCAAAGTGCTCTTATCTGCACGTGATTCGCATTAACTTTTTTTTTCTCTTCTTTAATTTATTACAACATCGTAACACCTTGTTTGCACGTGACAAAACAAAGGGCTTTATTCTCAAAAGATATTGACACTACTTTTTTTTAACTACCACCAACTCTGCTAAATAGTCGTGGACTGGGCTAAACAAAATATCTGATGCGGTAATAACCAGTAACATTCCGACCTTAAGCCTTTCAATGATCACCTTCACTCATCCTGAAAGAGAAGTAAGTAAAAGAAAAAATTACAAAAAAAAATATTCCAAACGTTTACTACAGATATTATCAACCAAAGACTATCAAGACGAACAATGGCTAGATACGCTGCTACTCCATCAAACCCAGCTAGATCTGCTTCTGCTAGAGGTTCTTACTTACGTGTCTCTTTCAAGAACACCAGAGAAACCGCTCAGGCTATCAATGGTTGGAACTTGAAGAAGGCTCAACAATACTTGAACCAAGTCTCAAAGCACGAGAGAGCCATCCCATTCAGACGTTTTGCTCACTCTATTGGTAGAACCGCTCAAGGTAAAGAATTTGGTGTCACCAAGGCTAGATGGCCAGCTAAGTCAGTTAAATTCATTTCTGACTTATTGAAGAACGCTGAAGCCAACGCTGACGTATGTATCATACCAAATCAAACAACTCGATGATCAAATAATGGGAGAGAATAGATTCATAATACCACACACATTCATGTCACCATAACACTCACTGAAAAGCACAACAATCAGCAATATCAACAATGAGCTTATTCGTTCAGTACTTTTATAATAGTACAAGATTTTCTTACCCTATCAAATTTATCATCTATGAAATCTTTCAACTCATCAGAATAATTTACTAACTTTATATTTTCATTACAGGCTAAAGGATTAGACACCTCAAAATTGATCGTTTCACACATTCAAGTTAACCAAGCTCCAAAACAAAGAAGAAGAACTTTCAGAGCTCACGGTAGAATCAACGCTTACCAATCTTCACCATGTCACATTGAATTGATCTTGACTGAAGCTGCTGAGGAAGTTGAAAAGGCTTCTGAAGCTGCCGTTGCCACTACTGCTTAAGTTTTATAATTCAAAATTAAATGAATAATCAAATCGTATAAAATAGCAAAATTTAGTTGTGAATGGAGTTGGAGGTTTTGAGGATGAAGAAGTGATTGGAAAATCAAAAACATAATATATATAAAATGTATATTGTAAAATATATTACAAAATATGATCATGATAATATGTAATCCAAAACGTGAGTTCCTTCACGAAGAAATACGACATTGGTGTTTAGTTATATTAAAGCCCTACCTACCTAACTAATAAGCTATTTGACTATTTACGGTTTGGGTTTCTTGTCATCGTTTCTGTCATTATCTTCATCGAGTTCATCAATTGATCTTTTGTGCGTGTTTATTTCCTCCTCTTTTTGGACATCTTCGATCTCTTCAAGGATATCTTCTTCGTCTGAGCTCTCATTTGAGTTGTCTCCAGACAGAGTCTGCTGATCCTCCACTGACTTTCTATTTTCAGAATCAATTCTTGTTATTAGCTGTGCACGATTTCTGTCATTTTCAACTAAACCAATATCTTCTGCACTCAATTTGTTGAACTGAGTGATGAATCTTTTTTGACAAGAAAGTCTCAAAGTTAATGATATCATGTCCAAATTATCAAAAGTGTACTCAAATTTTTGTTTCATGTTATCCTTGTTCTTCAAATTCATCAAATCCGCCACTGAGACTTCGCTTGCATAATAATTGTCTTCAGATATCGAGAGATCCAACAGCTCAATAGTTAATACTAGTTCATCTTCTGAGACAAAGTCTTCCTTTAACTCCTCAGTTTCTCTTATTGCATGGAATAACGAGTCAAGGGTTTTGGTGATAATAGTCTCATCTTTAAATAAAGTAGGAAATTGCTCGATTTGTTCTTTAGTTAACACCGTGGAAACCACGGGCCTGACCAAAAAACAGCGATTGTTATCAGTCTCCAATATCAGCGGAATGATCAGCGGTTCACTAGCTGTTGCTACAAACGTAGCGATGTTGTTGTGAGTTGGTACTTCACTCACTACCGGCTTTTCAACTGTGACTTCCTTCTCGGGTGCATATGATTCATCCTCATTATTAACAGCAATATTTTCGACCTTGACAATTTCATCATGAATATCTTGATGATCAACTATCGCCTGTGGACGAAGATCAATCACTGAGGCACCCTCTAATCCATCATTTTCGGTTTGTACAATCTCCTCATTAATCTCTTTGACCTCTTCAATGTCTTTTTCGGTCTGTACCATCTCCTCATTAATCTCTTTGACCTCTTCGGTGTCTTTTTCGCTTTGCAGCAGCTTACTGGAATTTGCGCCCTTTTCTTTTTCATCCAGTGATCCATCTACCTTATGCTCATTACTTATCTCTTCTTTCACACCAAGTTCATCCGTATTTATCTTTTGTTCGTCATTTTCATTTATCTTATGTGTGGCTTTGTCTATTGGTTGTTGAGGCGCTTTAGCCAGGACACTTGTTTCTTCGTCCTCTGGATCAGCTTCACTTACTGGTTTCTTCTGCAGCTCTAAGATACCCGAATTATTGTTGTTTAGACCTAACTTAATGGAGTTGTTCTCTGCCTCTTCTGAATTCTGTTCTTTTGAGTCACTTCTTGCTTCGGACACTTGCACTGAATTACCTTCGTTTCTGTTTTCTGGTTCAGTACCCGAACTCTTACTAGTCACATCGATAATCTGTGAAATGAGATTTCCATCATCCTCTGGTGATCCTGTAATTAGCACCACTTCGGTGCCATTGGGTTCAATGTTGTTCCGCAGTTTTTCACCTATGGTCGAACCAGAATCTTCAGGTCCAATATCTGTAACTGAGGTATTTTCATACTCAACATCAACCTCATCGATAATCACTGCATCCTCATCATCAACGAAGTCCAACAATTCTTCATCGTTTTCTCCAGCCTCCAGATCGATGTCAGAAGACCCCACATCGATGATTTCTTCATCGTTATCTCCATCAATCTCCAAGATATCATCTTCATCTATATCTTTGACGCTCACATCGATTGTTCCTTCTTCAACCATCATGATGTCCTTGCCGTGGGTTTCCAAATCTTCTTTTGTTTCATATGTGGTAAGATCTTCAACGTTACTACTTACGAACCTCTCACCACTTTGTTCATCCAAAATCATTTCCGCGTCTGAATCTATTGATTCGGTAGCTGTTAAGGCACTGACATTCGTTTGAATTGCATTGTACTGGATACTCATTGTAATATATGATCTGAAACGTAGGATATTTCTTTGAACTAAAATCTGACGTCAATCGATACTATACACTGTTTTGCAGCAATAGGTGCGGTTATCCTATACAATCGAAAATAAAAAGAATAATTACCTCTTTATCTCAACTTCTTCTTTAGCGAATAAAAAGCTTTTCACCAAGCTACTCACTGAATTTGTTTCAAGTTCACTCTTAAAAATCTCTACGAACTGATCCACAAAAAAAAAAACTCTTGATAAGGGCTGTATAAATCGTAAATGGCTATGAAGTGCAAACGATGATAACTATCATCACACATTATACCAGGAGCAACCACACCTATAAAATTTTCACCACCGCTACCACTTTAATTTCATAGTGAACTCGAAACTCCTTGGACAGGCAATAATGTACAATGAATGCGGCTAGAGCTAGCCCTTGAGCAAGGCTCCCCTTCCGTCATGGGCGCTCTGGCTACATTTTCGAGTGAGAACAATCATTGATACAGGAACGGTAATATGAACTCAAGCCAAACCTCTTCTTTTCAGAGTACACATAGCAATGTTTCTTGATTTTTGCTGATGTTTTTCACCAATTTATGATCACAAAAGTGAGCTCTTCATAATGTTATCGATAAATGAAGTTGAAAGGCTCTTATTTGTACAGCTTAGAGTTTTCTTTGAGCCTTCTTTGAGCTTTCTTTGAGCTTCCTTTGAGCAGAGGTGAATCTCAGATTATACTGACGAAGGGTCTTAAGCTTTCTGAAATTGGCCTGCGAATTTGCATCAGACCTACAAATAAATTTTATAAAGTAACATTTTTGCATTCATCCCTTTGGTGAAATAAATTTTAAAAAAGCTCTTGGAGGTTCCATTTGAATAAGTCTGGTCACCTATGTTGTCGAAGCTTGAGTATGTGAATTTACTACACTTCCGTTATATCTCAAACGTCAAAAGCGCCCCACGGTATTACGTGGGACAAATGATGTTTTTTTGCCCTGTCACCCTTAAATGCCCCTCGAGTGGATCTTCTGGCACAAAAAGGAGAAGAACAAGGAACGAAGAAAAGAAGGAGAATAAGAAGACAATTACTCACCTCTTAACGGATTGAAAGTAACAAATCGTTGGTATTTCAATAATGAGTTCATTTATTGGGGAATTGAATAAATTCATCGAGGAGGATGAGAAAGATGGTAATTATCACACCTTTCTCCAATGACCCCCCCGTGCTCAACTGTTAACAACTGGCTCTTCAAGAAAATTACTACAATGATCCTTTCTTTGACGATCATACCAACTCGCAGGAGGTGGTCCAATCGCTGGAGAGTGACAAAGCCTTTTCACGTCGTAGTATTCTCAGGCAAGAATATGAGTTGGACTCCCCAACGAGAATCACCAAACGTACGAAGATATCAAGGATTGATGCCACTCATAAAAGACCAAGGATAATGGAAGTTGATACAGCTGCCTCAAGGTTCACCTACAATGGTAAAAGGAGGGGTTATCCTGAAACGAACACTTTTGACGATTCAAATTGCTATCGGCATCCTCAGATCCAACAGAATCCTGCATCGATACCTAGCGAATATTTAACCCCCACTTCGTTCGAGCAGTTTGAAGGTAATGCTAGTCATGTTAATTTGTCGAATACATACGATTTTCCCGAGGTATCCCAATACAGAAGAATTCAGGATGAGAGATTATCGGTCCACAGATTGCCCGATAAATCGAGGTCGTTGTTTCCTTTTTCACATTTCAATAAAATGCAATCGAAATCGTTCGATCTGATGTACATGCGTAACAACAATTGCGTGATAAGCTCACCAACTGGCTCTGGAAAAACAGTACTATTTGAGCTTGCAATTTTGAGGCTTTATCAAACAAAACAAGCTAACGGTGGTTCCAACGACTATAAAATTCTTTACATGGCACCAACAAAAGCATTATGTGCTGAAAGACATCAAGATTGGACAAGAAAGTTCACACCATTGAACATCACTGTTGGAATATTGACCAGTGACACTTCTATGGCTGAAACAGAAAGTGTAAAGAAATCTGATATCATTATTTGTACGGCTGAAAAGTGGGATCTTTTGACGCGAAGGTGGGCAGATTACAGCAAATTGTTTGAGTTGGTAAATTTGCTTTTGGTGGACGAAATACACGTTCTCAAAGATACCCGTGGTTCGACTTTGGAGGTTGTGATAACCCGAATGAAAAGGTTGTGCCAAAACTTGAGAATAATCGCTTTGTCTGCTACTGTTCCCAATATAGAGGATGTTTCATTGTGGCTAAGAGAAAGCTTTCGCTCTCATTATGAAGCAGAATGTCTTGTTTTTGGAGAAGAGTATCGAGCGGTAAGACTAAATCGGTTTGTCTATGGGTTCAAAAATACTTCAAATAATGATTACCAATTTGATACATTCTTAAATTCAAAAGTTTTGCAAATGATTAGGACACACTTCGAAGGCAAACCAGTTCTTGTTTTTTGTCCAACTAGAGCAATTGCCGTTTCCACGGCCAAATATCTCAATGAGAATTGCTATGGACTCTTTCCTTCTTTGAACAGAAAAGAATTTCATCAAATTAAGGACAGAGATTTGAGCAGTTTAGCTGCAAAAGGAGTCGCTTTTCATCATGCAGGTTTATCATTTGAGGATAGACAGGCTGTTGAGAAAAATTTCATTTCAGGAGCATTAAAAGTCTTATGCTCAACTTCTACATTGGCCGTTGGAGTCAACTTACCAGCTTATTTAGTTATTGTGAAGGGAACTAAGTCGTGGGTGAATGGTGAGCTCCGAGAATATTCAGATTTGGATCTCCTCCAAATGATAGGAAGAGCAGGAAGACCTCAGTTCGAGAAAGAAGGATGTGCTGTTGTACTTACTGAGCTTGCTACCAAAACAAAGTACGAGCGTGTAGTACAAGGGACTGAAAAATTAGAAAGTAGCTTGCACTTGAATTTTGCAGAAAATCTCGCAGCTGAGGTGACATTAAAGACGATCACATCGATTGACAGTGCTGTTGAGTGGTTAAAATCAACTTTCTTTTTCACCAGATATATGAAGAATCCAGGTGCATATCATGATGTCAAAGAGTTAAGGGGGTACTCCAATAATTTGGAAGAAAGATTACAAAGATTTTGTCAGGAGAAACTCGACGAGTTGTTACAAGAGAAGATTATCATCGAGAAAAATCGATCATACGAAAGCACTGCATTTTGTGATTCAATGTCAAGACACTACGTTTTATTTGATACAATAAAGTCAATAATTCACGCAGTTAAAGCTTTAAGCTTCCAGAAAGTATTGCAATTGTTCAGCAGCGCTTCCGAATTCAAAGATATCAGGCTCAAACACCAAGAAAAGAAGCTTTTCAAAGAAATAAGTAACTCCCCTCTCATAAAATTTACCCTCGACCCCAAAGAGAGTATGAAAGTGGAAGATAAGATATTTTTGTTGCTTCAATATGAGCTTGGTGGTTTGGAGTATCCAAACTATAATGGATCACTGAAATTGCATTCTGCTTTTATGAATGACAAAAATTACGTTTTCAAGCAATCACCCAGAATAGCAAGATGCATGATTGACGTTTTCATCGAAAAAAGTGATGCAGCCTCACTCCTCAATGCCTTGAAACTATCACGATGTATAAATGGGAAGTGCTGGGAAGACAACGCAATGGTCTTGAGACAATTGCAAGGTATCGGCCTTGCATATGTCAGAAAGTTTGCAAGTCACAATATCATATCCTTACTGCTGGCCCAGAATTTGCAAGCAAATCAGATCGAATGCTATTTGGGGATGAGACCAGGTAATGGGATCAAAATCAAAAAGGATATTGATGGAATTCCAAAGTTTTTCTTATCTAGCCAGTTCATCACAGAGTCCATCAACGCGGATTTCACAACAGTTGTAGCTACCTGTAGAGTTGAATTGGCTGTTGACGTTGGATCTAATTCAAAGATGTGGCACAACAAGCTTTTGATAGCCGATGTGGTGACAGAAGTTAATGGTAGTACCTTGGTTGATTTTCGAAGAGTTCCTGTTGGTAAAATCAACGATTCAAAATCGTTTAAGGTGAACATTTGTTTACAATCAGCCCAAGATCGTGTAAGATGCCGCGTGTTTTGTAGTGAAATAGCAGGGACCAGAAAAACACACCAAATAGATGTATCTGCGATACCTGATTGGAAGTTCAAAAAACTTATACCGCCGCTTGAAAAACCCGTACCGCTGAATGACAATTTAATCGATGAGTTTGATGAAGAAGATGAAATCGAAATTGATCAACTACTTAGCAAATTTCCAGAGAATAAACCGAGAGCGGTAGTACCGTATCAACTCAGAGCAGATGGAAAATTTGAGTGTAACCATCAATGCAAAGACAAGAAAAATTGCCGTCACCTCTGTTGCAAAGAAGGTTTGCTAAAAAATCCCACTCTTATAAGTCAGGGATGTAATCATTCTTGCAAAGACAAAAGCCGATGTCGTCATCTATGCTGTAGAGAGAGTTCAAAGACTCAAACTCAAAATCAAAGTATGAACAGGTCCCCAGCCCTTCAACCTGAAAAGAAAAATACAATACTTCCATTATTTGAAAAATTGGAAAACAAGAACAGCTTAAATTTTAATACACCTGTTATGCAGAGATCTGCCATTGAAAAGCCTGGTGTTAAACAGTCTATCTTTCATTCTAAACCAAAAATGAAATCATTATCGAAAGGCATAAAGAGAAACGCCTTGATTGATTTTGAAGAAGAAGATGAGCCGAGCGGATTGGATTTTGACAAAGCATTGGATATGTTGCTGAACAGGCCAGCAACAGAGTACATAAAAACAAAAAGCTTCAAAGTGATTCCCAACAAAACTACGAACGTCGTTGGTGATACTGAAAAAACGAAAGACGTAGTTCAGTCGGGAGATGCACAACTCCTTGAGGAAAAAAACTCTCTATTGAATCTGATCCCGATAGACGACACCACAGAAACTGGTTTTGACACACCAGAGCAAGCCACGAGTGTAAATTTTCTTAGCAAAGCCATACAACTTTGTGACGAGGTTGATAAAGTTTCTGTTGGAAAAGATGATGAAACTTGGTATAACGATTATGACAACATGCTAACTACCCCAAGCTGCTCGGATGCAATAGATGATGAAAAAGATAGTGTTCAACAGCTTCAGAAAAGCGATGATGATCTATTATGTTTCTTGGGTTCTGACATTGAAATTTGCTGAATGACCACCGGTAAAGTCTTCAATAATTTGGGATAAAAACTGTTCATCAATACTCATGTGTTGATCATTGATAGACTTGAACTCTATCTGGTTTTTCCTATAAAGATCCTGTAATCCCAACTGGTTTGTTTTATAGTTTGTTGTCTCGGTGAAGTTTAAAGTTTCCAAGTTGAGTGGGTCGTAATCATAAAACCATGCACTTTCTTTTGGCACCAACGTAGTATCTTGCTCGAACATAATCATGACAAACTTTCCCAACAAATTGTCGACCATTCTAGTCGCGAATTTTTTATTGATCAGGCGATCGTTGTTGATGTCGGCAATGAATAGGGATTTTTCAAGGTACTCATCATAACGAAAGACATCTCTGAAGTATTGAGCTTGCACTAGAGATTTTTGCACCTGTGGTTTATACACTTGCTTCTTCAAAACATCATTCCTTCTTCTGCATATCCAGTCACCAGGCTTACACAAGGGCAAATCAAAGACACCTTGATGCGGAGACCCAAATGTTACCAAATTATTAATTTTGGTCTCTGCACATTTTTCCAAAATACTTCTCAAGAATAATCCACCTTGTGAAAACCCAATGGCATCAAATTCGTACAACGAATGATTATGTAATTGTATGCAGACATCGTCAATCTGTTGGGTTAGATTACCAAACAATCCCAGTTGTTGATCTTTGTCGTAGTCCAAATCAAGGGAGATAGAGTAAACTGGGGTGCCTGGATGAATTCGGGATACCAACTCAGTGACTTCAAACATGGAGGAGGAGTTGTAAAAATCACCCATCCCATGCCATAACACTATTGGCCTTGTCGAGGGATTAGCAATTGCAGGAACTTCTGACAATAAATCTACCTTCAACGATGGATAAACAGCCACCGCCAGAGTGAAAGCTTCAAGAAGATGCATTTCGCTAGCAGTTATTTTGTAACAATAAAGGGCTTATCAGTTTGGTAACAAATGCTCATCACCAGGGCATTAAAAAAAGTAACAAAAAAATATAAATCTTTCTCCTTAAAATTTTCCTTCAAGAAATCAGTATTTTGAAGATGACCTTAGAGGACGACTTCATCTTTGATAAAAGTTTCTATAAGACCTCGTTGAAGTCTATCAAGGCTTTAAAATCTCATATACAATCAAGCGAGGGCGGTAAGAAGGTACCGATCCATTTAATTATCAACTTATCCAACTCAATCATAAAGACAAATGACTATATCCCAAGAATTATACCTTTACCGAACAAGATCGACAAGCTGTCGGGGAAGACCATTTTATTGATAACAAAGGACCCATCCATTCCATATAGAGATGCTTTAATGAAAAAAGGCTCACCAACGCAAGATTACATAACTGAAATAATGGCTTTGAAGAAATTAAAAAAAATAGCACTGAATTATAAAAAGTTAGAAAAGTTATACAACGAGTATGAGATGATTCTTTGCGACCATAGAATTCAAAAGTTCTTACCAGGCTTATTGGGTGCTAAGTTTTTGAAAAACAAGAAGAAGTTGCCTTTTTTGGTACAGATGTCCAGACCCGATGTTGATAACAAATTGGTGCAACGGAAAAACCACAAACTCAAAGATGAGAATTGTGACCCAGAATATGTCTTGAAACAAATTAAAGTGATAGCGCGTAGCGCCAAGTTTACTCCCAACGAAGGGGGAACAATATTAGACATCACGGTTGGATTCAGTGACATGGAAACTGTACCTTTATTGGAAAACATCGACACTGTTTTGAAGTATATTATAGACAGTAAAAACACGAAGTCCATTGTTGGAGTGAAGACTACAGAGAAGTTGATCAAGGGAGGAAAGAAGATGTACAGAGATGTTCATATCAAGACCAGTGAGAGTATAAGTTTACCTATCTATTCTTCTTGAGTTGACCTTACTCATAAAACATTTTTGTATGTATATATGTAAAAATAGAAAATGTGTGTCTTCTTTTTTCTATTTCAACTCACCTAAATTTCAACATTTGATGAAGTGGAAGACTCCATGCCCAGTTCTCTCCAATAGACGACAAGAAAACCATGTTGAAACATTCAATAGTGCTAGTGATATCAATACTACTAGCTTACTTTTTATACTACAGAAATAATGATGTTTCTCAGCTTCTAAAAGAGTCTTCGCTTATCTCAAAGGAGATGGACACGTATTATAGCGAGATTGATCTGTCAAAGCAGAAACTTGCGTCAAATCAGTACAATGCCCCGAATTTCCATGAAAAGGATAGAAATCAGATAGGCAAAGAGAATGCTACCATCTTGATGTTAACAAGAAACTGGGAGCTTCCAGGGGTGTTGTCCTCGATGAGGTCACTTGAAGATCGTTTCAACAAGGATTACCATTACACCTGGACGTTTTTGAATGATGATCCTTTCACTTCAGAATTCAAAAAACTGACCACTCTGATGGCTAGTGGCAAGACAGAGTATGGCTTAATTGACCCTGAGATTTGGAATGTACCCAACTCGATCAATCAAACTAAAATGGAGAAATGTTTTGAAAAGCTGGTTGAAGATGGAATAATATATGGCCATTCCTTGTCGTACAGAAATATGTGCAGATTTAATTCAGGGTATTTTTACAGACAACCTCTCACATTGAAGTACGATTACTACTTCAGAGTGGAGCCAGATGTTGAATATATGTGTGACTTTCAGTATGATCCTTTCGAATTGATGAGAGTCAACAATAAAAATTATGGATTTGTAATGACATTTTACGAGTACGAGACTACAATTCCGACTTTATGGAATACAGTCGAAGGATTTATGGAAAAATATCCACAGCATGTGCATCCAAACTCTGCAATTGATTTTATCACATCTAAGGATATAATTGGCGCTGTGGGAAGAGAATTTGGTAATAACACCTATAATTTATGTCACTTCTGGTCGAACTTTGAAATTGGAAATTTGAATTTTTTTAGATCAGAAGCTTACCAACTGTTTTTCGATTATCTTGAAGAAGCAGGCGGATTCTACTATGAGAGGTGGGGTGATCTGCCTGTTCATTCAATTCTGGTTAGCTTGTTGATGGACAAATCTCAAATACATCATTTTGATGATATAGGATACTACCATCAACCTTTTATGACTTGCCCCACAAGCGATAATCTCAAGATAAGCAAAAGATGCATTTGCAGAGAAAAAACTGATGTGATGGATATGACACCATACAGTTGTTTGTCAAGGTGGTGGAAATACGGAGATGGTAAAAAGTTTTTAAATGAAATTTAATGTACATACATATCATTCATACGTGAAATTATTGAAAAGTTTGAGTTCGTGCTGTTTAAATGGCAAAGAAATTAATATGGTCTCTCCAATCTATTCAATTCATCTAACATTGTTTGTATCTCTCTCTTCGATTTCTTGTTTACAAGTGAGGGAACCAAACTGAAAGCTTCATCGCTCTCTTCTAAATCCAATGAGCCAAGTTGAGCAATTTCGAACGGATGTAAATTCTCATTTTCTTCAGATTTCAATATTCCATCAGCTGCAGCCACTGTCTTATCATCTGCGAATCTTGCAAATGAAGCTAAATAGTCTAAGGTTTTTCTTAACACTTCATTTGCCTGTGGCGATAAGGCAACACTCAACAAGGTCTCATCATCTATGTTATCACACGAATCATATTCGCTTTGGTCCACTACTTCGCCCAGTTCTCCCCGTAGATCGTTTCTTCTTGAATTTAAGTTCATTCTGATCAAAAGTCTTGCTTCTGAAGAGTTCAATGCCACTAAACTCTCGACATTTCCCGAATGGGTGATTTGAGTCTCTTGAAACTCTGGTCCAAATTTCAACTCTGCCACATTCTCATCGAGGTCTAGGTTTTGTTCTGTGGCCTTCCGTCTCCTTACCCCAAAGGTTGATGTCGATACGTTCATTAGTTTTGTGTAACGAGAAAATCTTTTGCGTATCACCTCTTCTCCGGTCTCTTATGCTTGTTGTGATTTTTTTTTTTTTTTTTTTTACTGATTGAACGCATTTCCTCATTTCTGTGTGATTAAAAAATGTAAGATATTTTTTTTTGGCGTCAAACAAGGCGAAAGAGCACTATATCAAGCAGCATATGGATATAGGAATTGCATCTTCTTCTTCGGATAGCATTATCGACAATCCATCTACCTCCACATTTATACTGGTTCAATTATAGTTAGCATCTATTATTTTGTTGGTGAATGACATTCATCAAACATATTTCCCCACCTGCAAACATTTGTTGATAAGTAGTTTGCTCAGGCCTTCAATCATCATATCATCACTCATCATCATAATATCATGTCGTCTCATCCTTACAAAACGTCACCTAGTCATCGACAGTTGCCATTGTCCCTGAATTTGAGCCACACACCGCAGCAGCCGCCCCAACTGGGGTATTCTTCAACTTCAGCAGATATCTATCAACAACACCCACAGCAATCACAATTATCATCGGGTTCATACCATGATTCTCCGCATACAACTGCAACATCCTCAGCGGGGTCTTTTGGATCAGTTTCAACAACACCTGGAGTATCACTACCACCTCCCCCGCAGGCAAATGCGTACTCGCCTCGCAACTTTCCATATTCTCCCATCCAGCTGCAGCAACAAATATCTCCAAAATGGGCACCAAATTCATCTCCTTTGACCCCTAGACACACAGCGAGTATGAGAAGTACAGGAAATGAGGTATTTGACCTATCTCCCAATGGAAATAGATTGGCTCCAACTCAACAGCACTCGCAACTGCCTCCACCCCCTTCATCAGCCTCTTCCTCTAACGGTTTCAGAAACCCATGGGCTGATTACAATGCAAATTTGGCTCCTCCATCGTCCTCCGCAACCCTGAGTATATCTCCAAACAACAACAGAACGCTACCATCATTGGGTAGTTACCATATTCAACAGCAGCAGCAACAGCAACTGAGCACATTGCTTCAACAAGGACCGTCTTCCAGATCGTCATTTAGCCATAATTTGCCCACAACATATGAATATGACAATATGGCCAAAAATATCATGCATCCACCATCGAGAGCAGCAGCACCTGGACCGTCATCTTTTTACAATGATCGTGAAGTATCGTTGAATGATTTGGCGAGAAGGTCATCCGTTGCTGTTCCAACTTATAGTCTGCAGGACCAGTTCATGACCAGAAGAGCTTCTTTATACAACGCAAACACCATTTATCAACAACAATCACAACATTTCCATTCGAATCCCGCCCCAAAGATGACGAAAGTGACCAAGCTGTCAGATCTTAGACCACATGTGAATCAGGTTCCCAAATTTCGTCGTGCTTCGACTGCAACATCACACATATCACCCTTAGTAGCGTTGACTGTAGCATTGAGTTCTACCTTCACTATATGCAGGCCTGACTACAGTTATAAAAGCTCAAGAAATCCAAGGAGAGTGCTCACCAAGCCAAGTGATGGAAAATATAATGATGGCTTTGATAACGAAGAGAGCGACTATATCTTGTACGTTAATGATGTGTTGGGCATTCAAGAGAACAGAAAATATATGGTGTTGGACATTTTAGGCCAGGGTACATTTGGACAAGTTGTGAAATGTCAGGATTTGAAAACTCAAGAGTTGGTGGCTGTGAAGGTGGTCAAGAGCAAAGCCGCTTATTTGAATCAGTCGTTGACTGAGGTCAATATTTTGGAATTGTTGAATAGGAAAATTGATCCATTGGATGAACATCATTTTTTAAAATTGAAGGATAAGTTTGTGCACAAAAATCATTTGTGTATTGTCTTGGAGTTACTTTCATCGAACTTGTATGAACTTATCAAGCAAAATTCATTTAACGGGCTACAAATGAAGCTTCTCCGAAACTTCACAGCTCAATTGTTGGATGCCTTGGGTGTTTTGAAAGATAACAACATCATTCATTGTGATTTGAAACCGGAGAACATTTTGTTGGTATCGCCTGATAAGCCCGATCTCAAAGTTATTGATTTTGGTTCGGCATGTCATGAAAGGCAGATTGTGTACACCTACGTGCAATCAAGATTTTACAGATCGCCAGAAGTCATCTTGGGATTAGCATATTCAACATCAATCGACATTTGGTCATTAGGATGCATTGTCGCTGAGTTATTTTTGGGTTTGCCCTTATTTCCAGGTAGTTCTGAGTTCAACCAACTTGAAAGAATTGTGAAAATGTTGGGTATGCCGCCAAACTGGATGTGTGAAATGGGTAAAAATGTTTCGAAGTTTATGAACAAGTTTGAACAACATAGTGCTGCAAGGTATGAAATGAAGTCAATGGAACAATACTCAGCGGAACAAAATGTTGTTGAGAAAAAGTCCAAAAAGTACTTTAGGAACACTAAACTCGAGGACATCATTCTAAATTATGCGATGCCGAAGAAGCTGACCAAGTCGATGTTAGACAAGGAAGTGTGTGATAGAAAATTGCTCATTGATTTTTTGTACAGATGTTTGGACCTCAATCCATTGACTAGATGGTCAGCACACGAAGCCAAAGAGCATCCATTCTTAAAGGGGGATGTATGATTTCAACTTTGACGTTGCGTGAATGAATAGCTTATCCTTTTTAGTTTTTACTTTATGATAACCGTAATGAATTGAAGATTGCTTTATCAGTTAAAATAATTACAATATGAGCCAAAGGCAATGGCAGTGTACATCTGTCTCAATCGGAATATCTCTACACAATTCAAGGCCAATTATCATCTCATGCAGTAGGCTTTATCAATTATTTTACTTGATAGCGCGATTCGATAAGTAACACATTTGCGGAACAACGACTTGACCTACTGAATTACTGCATTGTGAGACTCATCAAGGGATTTTACTTGGACATCACTGTTCAAAATGATCAAAAATGTAGATATCATATTGCGCTCAAAAAGAAGTAAGGCACTTTCAAATCGCATCTTTGAAAGGGGTATTTAAAATGTAGTTCGCCGAAAAATACTGGCCAAGTGCAGTGGAAACCCGACGAAAGATTTCAAGATCTAAATAAGGCTAGCTGCAATCTATTGCACATGAACAATAGATCAAGGTGGGCGCTTAGCTAAAAAAAGTAATTATGTGTCGTGGCTCGCTAGGTTTGAATTCTAAGTATAATAGCAGTTGCCACGGCGAGGGAATTTTCATGCTATCATTATATAAAAAAGAACGAGTATTCAAAATAAATGCAAGTTCTTTCAAGTGATGAACACAAAGCATAACGTGAAGTGAAAAATTGAGAAGAAAAAAAAACAATATATACATGCACACATACAAACACACATGAAAGATTCATTAAAATTTAAAAGTACCAGATGATATCAAGCACCCAATGGAGTATCTGGAATGATTGGAGCGACTGGCTTATTCTGCCATGCCATATATCTTTGGAACATCATCCCACAACCTTCAAAAATACCCAATATACAAGCACAACTAATGGCAGAATTTCTTATCTGTTTGTAACCACCTCTTATAGCTAAAGAACCACCAACGAAAAACCCAGCAATGATGGCATTTAATGGATCTTCTCTTTTTCTTACAGCCTTGACACCACAGTCATAAAATGAAAATAAACCACCCCATACACTGAAATTACCTCCAACAACTGGAGCTCTGGCCTTGATAGCCGCTATAGCCCCTGGGAAACGATCTCCATATGGTGAATTACGGAAACCTTTTATACCGTGCCAGACTGCACCACCAATCGCCTGATCGAATCATTAGGAAATCTGTTAGTATTTGGTCTATGAAAATTTATTGTGTGTGTGTGGTGAGTGAAATTTACATACTCCCATAGCAAACGCACCACCGAAGTCATTTAAGATAACGATGGGACATGGATCTCTTGTATGATCTGCAGACATATCTGGTTATTTGAATAAATGGTTTGCGAGTAGCTATCTAATTATTCACTTTATACTACTATCCTTTCTCTCTCTCTTTCAAAACTCTTTCAAATTTTTTCTCTCTCTCCCACGCATACTGCAAAATGACAGCTAAGCGGGTCAATAAGTTAGTTGATCAAGAGTCGTGCCAAATCTACACAACACCATTGCTTATAGAATTGATAGACAATAATACTAAAGAGAGTGAGACAAGAGAGACAGACAGACATCTTAAGGCTTTTACATGTTTATATATATATATATATATACTAGTAGACCGTATTGATTTGAACAGCCATGTCTGATCAAGCTGGAATGAATACTCAACCTGAAGTAGAATCCTACGTACCCACCATAGATGCCATCTTAAGCGTGTCTGACTTGGAGCAAATAACAGTGAAGAAGATAAGAACAGCGTTACAGGCATTGTTCGATGTCGATTTGACAACAAGGAAAAAAGATGTGAATCAGTTGATAATGAGTCGATACTACAAATTGGTTGAAGAACGTGAAAAACTGGGCGGTCAAGATGCAGATATCAAGGAATCACTTAAAGAACTAGCAATAAAGGACAAAGAGTTGGCATATAAATTACAAGCCTCGTTGAACAATGCTCGGTTGAGAACACCGTCAAAGATCAATGAGCTGTTGAGAAGTGCAAAACTGGGCAAGGTGGAAAAATTCCCGAAGAAGAAGAGGAAACCACGAACACTGCCAGATGGAAGTCTGCCGCGAACTGGATTCATGAAACCATTAAGAGTAAGCTCAAAACTTCTGCTGTTTTTAGATAGAGATGAGTCGGAAATGATTCCACGGACAGATGTGGTGAAGCTTACATGGGAGTACATCAAGTCTCATAATTTACAAAATCCCTTGGACAAGAGAGAAATCTTATGTGATGAAAAGATGCAACCCGTTTTTGGCAAGAAACAAACGATGTTCAGTATGAATAAAGTGTTGAAAGACCATTTGTTTAACGAAGATGAATAGCGGCTATGGTCAATGTAACAATATTTATTAGTTTTAATTCTTAATACTGCAAGATAAGCAGAATAAACATAGTAATTCTTGTAATTTCAGGCGACTGCGCTGAGACAGCAAAGTCGACTTTTTATAGAAAATAAGAGACACTCGAGGATGAAGTCTTGTTGTGTCATTATCTATCTATTAATTAATATAACCCATTTTACAAAAATAGGTACTAATCTGGCTCATATCACGTCAAGTTCAAAAAAAAAGTCAAAAAAAAAAAAAAAACGGGTTTGTTATTATTATTTTTGTTCTATTTTTTTTTTCTTTTGGAGCTGATGACTAGCAGTAGCAGTAGTAGTAGCAGCAGCTTCTCTGCAAACTGAACTAAGCAAATTTAAACATATCATGGCGAGATCAATGACACGACACGAGAGCCTCACTGACCCCATGGCTGGCTTATCTGTATCTGAATCGGCTGGATCCTCCTTGCATGAAAATATTGAGTCAGGCGGATATATTGAAGCCTTGTTGAAACTAGCTATCCTTGATTATAGGACAGAACCCAGGTTTCGTCAGCCCTTATCCTCACAACGTACTTCGTCCTCATCGTCATCATCATCTATCACAAGTTCTTCACCGTCGAGTGCTCTGTCCCATTGGTCTTCTTCACACAAAACAGAAAAGTCACATCGATTTAGCAAATTGTTACATCCAAATGACTATAAACTTTCTAGTGAGACAATTCTGAAATTAAAAGAGCGTTTGAATGTTGTTGCCATGCAGAAAGATAGCACCAGAAGTGGACTGTTCACCTATGACGATTTGACAAGAAGAAGCCTTCTCAGATATTACGTCGAGTTGTTGAACAATCCTTCTTCAAAAGATCAAGTTAAAAACCCTGATCAATTGGTTGTAAGATTTGTAAGTTGTGCTACGAGAGAACTTAATAAAGTAGGATTTGTGCCCAAAGATCAAATGAGCAACATCCTATTTAAGCAAACAGAGATCTTTATCTCCATCTTGATCGACATTATCAGACCAGAAAAACATAGTGATATCATGATAAAGAAGCTTGAAGATCTCAAACAATCAATGAGGCCCAGCACCTATACTGCATTTCAGAAGCTGCAGATTCAACAGCAGACTCAACAACAACAAAAACAACAAGTGCCACTCGCAAAAGGCCCCACTTATCTTGAGCCATCATTTTCGATAGCAGATATGACATTGGTGCAGTTTATTGGAAGATTATTCGAGATAGACAAATCACAATTACAAAAAATGATCAATTCACTCGAAAAGTCGGCCACTGAGACAATAATAACCAGACAATTTGAAAAATTGTTGAATGAGTATGAGAATCATTCAGATTTGGTGAAATATCAGTTAGAGGACTTCGAAAAGACAACCTATTATTTAAATTGGAAGTCAGGAGAAGAAAGAGCCTTGAAGTCGTTGATTGAAAGATATCAGCCTTTGAAAGTTCAATCAACCATTGATGCGGATAAGAACTTTATTCCATCCAATGTCAGAGAAAGCTTCATAGAGGTCGTCAAAGCCTGTTTGCACTATGACTTTAAAACCGGGTCAATGCTATCGAATACATCTCAAGAACTCTTGGAGTTGTGTTGTAAAATTTGGAGAATTGACCAATTCTCCAAGATCACATGGATCTATACTGCTTTGAATCTGTCAATCTTGGCTGAGAATTTTGAAGGTGAAATCATATCTAATTTTTTCAACTTATTCAGGAACTATAATTTGGACGAGCATTCTTGGCCGCTGTCTATCCAAAAAGAATGGATGGAAAATTTGATTCATGATTATAATTTGACTATGAAAGAGATCAGAGATAGTTTAACAACAATTTATAGCTCAACAAAGCCTAAATTTGGTCCTATGTTGAGTGTTTTGAGTGACATTGAAGGCGATGTTCTCTTTTCCATGGTGGAAGAGAGTGGTCTTATCAAAAAATGGGAGAAAAAACTAAGCAAATCAGTATTGAAGATTGCAGAGACAAGATATGTCGAACTATTAAAACAAGTGCCAAGAGATGATTCTTTGAGTGTGCTCCATGTCATGAACGTTGCTGACAGTGTCATTGAAGATGCTCGCTTGTTAAGTAAAAGATATCCGAATCCCTTGTTGGGATATTTGTATATACCCCAAGTGTGTGCCAACTTGTCTACATCGATGTTTGCAGCTGATTCCAAAAATATGTTGCTCCATATAAGATCGAATTCTAAAGATGTGATCAACTATGGTGATGCTATGGAAGTTTACAAGACTTTATGTGAGGTGAGATCAATTTTTAAACAAGTCAATTCTCTGAAAAAAGAGTTCAAGTTTGACTTGGAGTCATTTTTTGCCCAGTACATTGATCAATGGTGTATGGATAGTGGTGAAAACATCAAAACTTTTATCGCTCGCGCCATAAAAGAGGATTGGTTCGAACCAATTGATTTGGAAAATGAGCACCTTTATTCCACTTCCATCAAGGATATTTTTGCCATGATAAATCAGTCGTTGGGGGTTTTGAAAAATCTTGGCTGGGAAAACCCGTATCAATATCTGAAATTTGTCACTAAATTGTTAAGGTATATATCTGACGGGATGATTGAATACTCAAACAAGATCATGGAGCTCTTGTTCCAAGACTTGGATGAGCAGATCGATGACATAACAGAAGACCAGGGATTGCTAAACAATACCACCGATTGGTTCAAAAGTGCAGTCTCTGGCTCAGGTAGCAAACTTCCGCCCCCAAAGCCATTTGATTTCAAACCAAGGACATGCGTAGCCTTAAACGATTTGGAAGCGCTTTTGAACAATTTGCAAAAGATTGAAAACTCCATAGATCCTGAGAGATTGTCCTCGACTATCAGGTCTAGAGATGCAGCGCTGAAACCTATATCTCATCTATTTTCAATTAGAATCATCAAGGCTGAGAACTTGAAGCAATTTAGCAGTAGTTCGAGGTTACCTGATACCTATGTCTCTTTGGTTGATGGACATAACAAAAGAAGAGTTCTGAAGACCAGAATCGTCAAAAACAGTATCAATCCTGAGTGGGACGAAGAGTTTGAATTTGTTGTTCCTCCAGGTTCCAATGCCATGCTAGGAACAACCATATGGGATTGTTCATCTCGTTTACGACAACAAAATGTCTGTGGTAGGACGGTCATCAATTTACAACCTGGCAGATTTAACATGGATGGATTGCCTCAAGATTTTGAAATTGATCTTGACACTGAGGGAAAGTTTATTTTCCAGATCTCCATGGAGAGTGAGAGGGAAGACGCCGTCTTCAGTATTGGAAGAGCATATAGAGCTATATCAAGAGTTGAAGAAAGGTGTGTGAAGTTAATCGTTGAAAAATTCTTGACTTTCATCAAGTTTTCAATATCTAGAGAAACTTTAAGATTGGTTTGTGGGCAACATGGGCAAACCAAGGCAAACCCTACTGTTGCAAGGAGTCTGTTGGAACCTTTGTTCGACTATTTAAATAGCAACTTCCAAGTTTTGGCCACCAATTTGAGTGAGCAGTTGTTGCAAAAGGTAATTATACAGACATGGGTATTGGTATTGAATACTGCCGACAACATATTGTTACCAAGGCTTTCATCCCTGAAGTCATCTACATCGATAAATGCATTGAAAGCAACTCATCAAAAGAGATCATCATCAGCTTCATGGCAGTCTGCTGTATCCAGCGCCTTTGGAGGTGGAAACAGTTTTCCCGGCTTTGGAAAGCCTTTAACGCACCAAGAAGTTGAAGTGTTATTTGAGTGGTTAAAGGTTTTGTGTTATGAATTTTTTCACAACAATGGAGCTGGCCCACCAATTGAAGATTTGAAAAACGAACATTATCAGGAGTTGCTTTTGGTTCCAGTATATTACGACCATGACGTTGTCGCTTTGAAAAAGGAAGTCGAAAGACTTTCACCTGCCACATTGAAGTTGATCAGAGAAAAGCACTTCCTCTCTATAGGTACAGAGAAGGCAAGGGAGAAGAATTTGACTAGAGCAGGCACTATGGCTAGGAAAAAGACAATTATGGCATCGGGATCAGCAAAGCAAAGAGCCATAGCTGCCAAGGAGTACAAAGACGCCAGATCTGACCCTGTGCTGGCGCAGCTGGGGCTGGAAAATTTGGTGTTGAAGTTGTTGTTACTCAAGGGAGAGCGTGAGTTTGTGCTGCTGAGATTGGAGCAAAGAGACCGGTTGAGTAAGAGTATATCGGCAGAATTCTTTGCCAGATTAGCAGCAGAAGGCACCTTGTTATGATTATTAGCAGAACGTGTAAATTGATGAAAGTAACATACTTGATAACAGTTAATGGAGCTTGAGCTTAAAAAAAATTAAAAAAAAAGTAAAATTCCTGTAAACGAGAAAATGTATGGAAATACATAATAAATAAATAGCAAAGGACTGAATCCGGCTAATGAAAAGTAGAACCATCTATTAAATACACAAAAGTTGAAGCATTCTGTTCACCCAACTGATACACTCCTCCTATAAATCACAAAAAATGATCGATACGGATGACCTAGACATTGAGGTTGGAGATGAAGACGGCTGGAGTTACTCCATGCCCCCTTCCTTAGAATCCCTCCCGTTGGAATCCCAACATGATTTCAATCAAGAAAATAAGGAAGAAGCTGATGGAGAATCAGTGATATCGGAACTAGAAGAGTCAAGTAGTAGTACAGTATTGACCACAGCACCAGTAGCGATTACGGAACCAGAAGTTCCATCTAATTTGAAAGATCACAAATCCAAGAAGCTCAAATTGAATACCAATTTCTCTAATCTTAGTCAAAAGGAACTACCTCCCCCTCCCGTTGAGAAAGAACTAAGTGAATCACTTGACTACCAAGAAGATGCGGTAGATTCCAGGGGATCACATGGTCCCTTGATCACTACACTGCCGAAGCAAGTGCCAATGCCCAGCATATCATCTGGTAGCTCATCACTTTCCACGTCAAATTTGACACAAATGATGAAATCTACACCTGCAGGCCCGTTGACCACTGTGGAAGAAGTTCATAACAAGGCATCACCCTCCAAGAGTTCGCTAATGGAGCTATCCTCATTGAACGAGAAAGATGAGTTGAGTTCTTCGCATAAAAAATTGACCGGTACCATATATCAATTACAGCAAACGATTTCAGATAATTCGTTGAGCTCAAAAGAAGGGATGGAAGAGTTGCAAGAGAAGAACAATGATGGAGATGATACACCAGTGACAACAGACTCAACAATGGATGTGCCTGAAAGTGTTGAAACTCCGATTGTACTTTCCAGTGAAACGTTTGTTAAAAGCCCAAATTCGGCTGCTAGTAATTCCATGAGAAGTCCAACTGGCGAATCAAATGGTTCGTTCTTCTCCAATTTCAGAAACGTTGCTCAGTCAATGCTTCAGTCTCCAAGTAGCAGTAGTGCCGCATCCACGCATTCACACCATGTGAGGACCACCAGTTCAGACCTGAATGGTGGTTCTCACCTGAGAGCCGTATCAGACACATCTGCTTCCCATGGTGGCCCAGCTGTTGCTCAAAGTCATAGGAGAGTTGTCTCTACCGCTTCGTCTTTTATACCGACAGCTGTTTCCGAGGATGGAGAATATAAGCTAGTGGAGAATCTGGATAATCAACCAGCAATTATCTCATATAGAAGAACGAAGAAACCCAAAAGTTCAGGTTCCACGTCGAATGGTGGACTCAAGTCACCAACAAGTGCCACAGATGCGGATTCACCAGTGTTACCTTCACCACTGTCATATGACCGAACACTATACATCGATGAGTTTTTCAAAGATACTCAGTATCGATATGCAACTTTGAAAAGGAATGCTGATTTCCATAATTTATTTGAGCCCATTCCTATAGATGATCGCTTGTTGGACGATTTCAGTTGTGCACTTAGCAGAGAATTTTTGGTTCAAGGGAGGATATACGTTTCGGAAAATTACCTTGGGTTCAACTCAAATATTTTGGGGTGGGTCACCAATTTAATTGTCCCATTCACAGATGTTATCAACATTGAAAAGACACTGACGGCTGGTTTCTTTAACAATGGTATTTCAATCGAGACAAAAGACGCAAAGCACTATTTTGCCACATTTATTTCAAGAGATGCAACTTTTCAGTTTTTCAACACCATATGGGAGAAAGTTGCTAAATTGCCAAACGAGACAAGCTCGATATTTAAAAATAGGCAGATGAATTTGAAGTACAAGAATAATGGTATCGGTTTGATCGATAGAAGCAAGCCGACTGATAAAGAATTAAGAGAGTCTCTTGAAGCTGCATTAGAGTTCACCATGTCAATTGATGGAGACACCCCGAGGAAGGGCAGTGAGACTGAAGGATCAGCTACTGCTACTGTTAATTCTTTCATTGACTCGGGCTATAAAAACGAAGGCCCAGATACACATCCAGTTACTGACCTTGACTATGACACCAAAGAGCATAATGAGGTTTTATTGTTTTCTGAGATTATTGATGCTCCTCCCGGACTTGTGTTTAGCGTTTTGTTTGGTCCTAAAACCGATTTTCATAAACATTTCTTAGAACTAATGGATAGTTCAAACTTTTCATCGTACTCAAACTTCGAAGAAAAAGATGGAAAACTTGTGAGAGAGTATACATACTCAAAAGCTTTGGGATACTCGATCGGCCCCAAGTCTACCAAAGTGGTAAATGTCGAAACTATCGAAAAGAAGGATTTTGACTCAAACATTATTGTGCTCAACAGATCAGCTACACCTGATGTTCCTAGCGGTAATGCATTTTCGGTGAATACAAGATATGTGTTTGCTTGGGGACCGAATAATACAACGAAACTTCAGTTGTCATATTTCATGAAGTGGACCGGAAAGAGTTGGATAAAGGGTGTAATTGAAAGTCAAACAAATACTGGACAGATCGAAGCATCTAAGGTGCTCCTAAGAGAGTTGAAATCGAAAATTGCCGAGATTGTAAATACAACAGTTGCAGCTCCAGCTGTTGCATCAAGTTCATTGAACGATGCCACGACTGAGTTAGAAGCCATAACTCCAATAATTAGACAGAATTCAACTTTCAAACAAAGACTTGATGATGAAGTTACAGCAGTTGAAAATGCAGTACAATCGATTGGTCAGGAAATCAGTGCTTCAGTACCTAAATGGTTAGCGATTGTTATATTTGTTGTCTTGAGTTTACAACTCTATACAATATCGCTGCTTCATCAAAATAATAAGCTATTACAACATCAATTGGACATTAATCAATTTTGGATGGAGAAGCAAGGTTTTAGTTACGACAAAGTGTCAAGGGAATATAATGAGCTGCGTGAAGCTGAGTTACTGGAAAAGATTGAAAATGACAAGATCTACTTCCAGGGGGAATTGGATAAAAAATCTGGGTAAGAGTTTATTATGGGTGCAGATTGTGTACTGGGGGATAAATTTAAATGAACGATATGTTTGATTTTAATGGGATAGTTATTCGATATGCTTTCTTAGAAATAAAAAGCAGAGAAAAGAAAACTGTTCAAGTATCTGAATAAGTCGCATATGTAGAACGAATCGCTTTTTGATGATATGTATTTAAGAATTTTTTGACAATTGTATTTACAATGATGAGTATTCGAACAGGTGAATATGCTATGTACAAAAATTTTGATTGATCTTTGTTATCCATCCAGTGGATATACAAGGATTCATGCACGTTTTAATTTCAGGAACATGATGGGCGGTGATGGTAGTAGTGGGTATAGTACAACTATCATCATCAAATAAACTTAACAGGGGGCTCCACCTGGTGTAGTACCGATCCATTCTTTATTTTCCATGATTTCAACATCTTCAATAGTAAACACTTTGATTCTCTCGTTCAACTCATCTAATTCAAAAACGAAAATACCACTTAATATGCGTTCAATCTTGTCCTCGGTCAATGTAAGATTGATCAAACCGAAATTATCAGAAATTGTTTGTAATTTGGTAGGATCTAATTTTGACCATGTGTGTTTACCCTTTGAGCCCTTCGAAGTTTCCTCATGTCCTTCTACCAAATGGGAGCAGTTCTCCTGGCAAGTTCTCCAATTTATTATTATCTTTGTTGTGTTTTTGTACAAACCGTAATTGGAGTTATCCTTAGATTCGACAACTTTAGTATTGAGGATGTGTACTTTAACATTTGGGTTGAGTATGAATTGTGTTAAACACAATTGTAGCGTCTTGGCTGTGGTGATGTATGGAAGATATCCTTTAAAAACTGGTATTTTGTCGTGAGTACTGGGACAGATACGGAAGATAATATCGGATGCAATCAAATCTGATGAGATCAACGTGGTCAAAATATTAGGTATCTCTTCTCGAAGTACCTCAACGCAACGTCCTAAATTCAGTTTCTTGTTCTGCTCATCTTTATTCGGTTTGCCCAGTTCTTGTGACGGTGGCTTCTCTAGTTGTTGATGAGATATTGATGATGGCTTGAAGTGGAATGTGGAGTTTAACCTGCTGACATCGATAAGTTTTGAATCGAAATTAGAATCAAAGTGTTGCTGTTGTTGGGGTTCATGGTGAAAAGGAAAAATTTCTTGGGCAAATGTCTCCGGTGCTCTAGTAACTGTATAGGGAACAAGAAGCACATGTCGTGGGATGAAGACAGTAGGCACCCTCAGAGTGATATGCTTATTCGATACCGCTCTCATGTTGCAGTTGCTAGTATGTATGTGTGTCAGACATCTATCTGCTTTAAGAAAAAAAAAAAGATCTTTCCACCTTTTTTTGTGCACCTACCATGACCATCAAAGTTGATATCAGCTTGCTCTTCAAAAAATATTGAAATCGCATATAACAATAATTCCTTGGTATAATCTGATAATAGAGATGGCTCTTAGGACCACAAATCACAATACATAACGATGACCACAACGATTTACGACTCGCAGGATCCCAATCATCCAGATTTACCTCATTTGGATATCATTGATGATTCCAGTTACGACGAGTATAACTTCAGTGAGAATGATAGCAGCGATTTCTCGTCATCTTCCTCGTCATCAGACTCGGATTCTGATATCTCCACGGTGTTGTCATCACTGAGTGGGGAGAAGAGTCGTAGTAAGCAAAAGAAAGTCTCATTTTTTGGAGTGCATGATTCGTCTTCTTCCTCTACAGTTTTAGCGTCATCCAACGACACTGCAAAGGCAACAGGTCATAAAGTGTTACCTTCGAAGCGAAACGTTTTAGAATTACAGGAGATGCAACAGAAGAGAAAACATCGACAAGTGAGAAAGGCCCGGAAATATCATGATAGTCATAACTCTTCATCTTCTGCTAGATTGAGAGCCAATTGGGAGCCAGGAGTCACGCCGACAACTAATGTGGCGTTGCATTCGATTGGGTCAGCGATAACAGTGACTGATTACGACGAACAGAGATATAGGGTGGAACATATTGAGTTACCCACATTATCAGAGGACTCTGATCAGGATAATCCAGATTTAGTAGCGCGGATAAAGAGACTGAGTGATCGGTTAACTCAGGTGTTAGAATCAAGGCCAACTTGGTCTAAAGTACGATGGGTTAGTCTGAATGGGTTATCATGGGAACTGATCTCATTAATTTCCAAGATTTTCCAGTTGCATAGGTTGTCAATCGAAGATATGATTGATATTCCTCAGAGAACCAAAGTAGATCAATATGCTAATTACACGATGTGTATATTACCATTGGTAAAATTGATCAAGTTGAAAAAGGATATTAAAAATTTGAAATTGTCAGAGAGATTAGCTGGGTTGCAAACTGGAGATGATATTGAATCATTGAAAGAAGAAAATGAGGAGCGTAAGTTAAAACATCATAAGGAGCATGAGGGAAAGGGAAAGAGGAAAAAAAGGAAGAAGAAGTCAATAACAGAGCTTGTGAGTGAGCGTGAGATGAGGAGAATGTCGGATTGGTCAAGTGATATCACATCTCGTCGTAAGATCAGATTGTTGGAAGTACATCGTCCTTTAAGTTACAGAAACTTGAGCGTTGGTATTGAGCAAGTTTCATTGTTCATTTTAAAAGGTACAGTTATTTCATTTTTCGAAAATAGTGCTACTGATGTTGAAAGCGCGATTTTGACGCGGTTGAGTACTGATGAGACCATCTTGAGAGACTCTTGTGATCCGTCAATATTGTTGCAATCTATCATTGATAGTGTTGTTGACTTACTGTTCCCAATAGTGACGCTGTATCGTCGGCGGTTAGAAGAAGTGCAACTGGACATTTTGACCGATGCCAAGATTGGCAACATCAATGAGTTGTATTTGATGTTGGATGAGTTATCTTTGTTGAAAAAAAGCATTTCTCCAATAACAACTTTAGTGTATGCCTTGCGTGATCATTCCAAGAGACTGGCTCAAGGCTATAGCAACACTAGTTCATCGTCTGAGTCAATGCAGCAAAATCCTGTCAGTAATACCGCTACCAAGAAAGGATCAATTTCGACAACTGGAGTGATGAGACCAATTTTTATTTCTGAGACTTGCGGCTTGTACTTGAGTGATGTTGCTGATCACACCCAGAGTTACACAGAGGACATTACGATTATGGAGTCAATGGTTGATAATCTCACATCCATGGTATTCAACATGACCGCGGCACAGTCAAATAATTCGATGAGTTATTTATCGTTGGTCTCTGTGATTTTTTTACCATTGATGTTTTGGTCGTCGTACTATGGTATGAATTTTGATAAATTTGGTGATTTGAAGAAAAGTGTCAATTACTACTGGAAAGTTAGTATCAGTTTCACTGCCGTTTTCATCCTCATTATATGCTGGAATTACTTCTATAGGTTTGCTAAAAGTTGGTATAAATTTTTGAAGAGATGGAGACGGGAATATGTCATTTACAAAGAATTGAAGAGACGTAAGAGGTTGAGACTTCATAAACAAGATCTGAAGAAGAAACAAAGACTGCATATGAAGAATCTACTGAGTATTGTATAGTAAGTAATTAGTCATGTGTTTGCGCCTTTTTTGAATAATAGACTTTATAATGATAAAGAAATCTTTATAATGATAAAGAAATCTCCTTGTGAATGGATATATTCTTTGTTACATACACATATTTCGATATAACTAATTGAACAGCAGTTTTACATCCATATATTCAGTTTCGTTTTAGGCTTGTAGTAGTGACCTCCGAATTGATTAGAAAAACTGATAGAATTGGCCAAGTAAACGAGATTATTTCACATTGATGCTGATGAGACTTAAACGAGAGCTTTTTGTTGAGCAAGTTTGTAAAAGCATCATTGGCGTGATGACAAGTCAAGTCAAACCACTCCATAAGCTGAGTTAAAATACTGTATCATTGATTGACATTGTTGATGTTTCAATACTGTTAGCTTTGACAGCCTTCGAACTACAGATCGAACAAGTAAATAATCCAACACATAAATTATCAAGCGGTCTCTTCAGATTTGATTTCCAAATGGAGCTTGCCGATGAGACTGGATACAATGTTGTTGTTGTTGTGAAAAAACTCTTGACAAATTTGAAAATTTATACGGGATCAACCTTTATGAAAATCAATTGAAATTTTTGTAATGAATAGCTGATTGAATACTTCCCCATCTGTGTTGTCGTCGATGGTCATTGTTATTGTCACAAATTGGGAAACCAGGTGAGGCTTCCACTGCAGCAACTGTTTGTCCAAAACGACTGAGTGAATCTACTAGATATTTTCAATCAAATTAACATATGCTCTAAATTTCGATTGACAAACACATTTCCTACGTCTCCTTCCTGGATTTATTCCATGATGAAATCATGAGGATCCAATTAAGATTCATCTCGATTTATTTTGACATCGATCAAGATTTTATTTTTTTTCTTTTGATCCAATGACATCACCACGTGATCTGGAAGGTCTACTATCCAAATTGCTGCTATTACCGTTGCTCAATCTATTGAGTTGTCGAGGTGCATCGCGGTGACTATTTTGAGGGAGTGGTCATCTCTAAGCAGAGAGTGGTAACGTAATGAAATTTCCAGATGTATTATTCATTTGGGCGGAGTGAGAAGACCGCGCTATATGAAGAATAAAATTAATGATGTTAAAATAATACCGCGATGGGGTGGAACTGACCATGCATATGCCAGCTTGATATATATTTTTCTGATTCCCAAACGGCGGAATTGTGTTTGTACGTTTCCATATTAATAAAATCGATTGGGTGGAATTAATTGGTCGTGTACAAATTCGACCCAAGCTTTTGTTTTTTTTTTTCCGCGGTCCTCACTCTCTCTAATTATTTAATTCCCCCAAGTCATTTTTGCAAGGGGCGGATCGATCAAAAGGGCAATAACGAAGAGAGCACACACCCTGATTGGTGGGGCCCCTGTTATGATACAATCGGCGCTATAACTAAACCCCCAACTATACTCGATGATCCCAGCTTGAATTTCTTGAATGTTGTGTTGTGGTACTTACTATCATCTGAGCCCATATTAGTGGTAGTGTTGGCGATGATATGTATGCACCGAATACCAATCAAAAATAGATTAGATAAGAAGAAAAGAAGAAAAAAAAAAATTCGGTTTGTGTGTGTTAGCGCATTCCATTCCCAGCGTATATGTATACCCACAAGAAGGCAATCCAATTCAGCCCCTTGTTATCTAGCGGCAATCCAATTTCTGACTCTCTTATGTATGTATCCATGTCAGTTATTGAGTTGAATACGTAATTGTAGGTTCTTCCTAACTGTTGTCCTGGCCTGGGCTGTCCTATCCTGTCCTGTCCTGTCTCCTTTATATGTTGTGTGCTCTTTGTGAAACAAAGACAAGAAAATTTCCCGATATGAATTTGGGCGTGCATTTTCTCTTCTCTTCTCATTTTTCTCCGTTTGAAAAAAGCTAAAAAATTTTCGTTATCTCTAGATGCTGCTGGCTGCTGCTGCCATTGCTTGCAGTACTGATAGACAGAAAAGATAGCGATAGATCTGAATATATATATATATATACTTCGCTAAGCACATAGCCTAGCGTATATATATATATAACTCTATTCCTTACCTCTTTTTATCCTCTTGAGTTCTTTTTATCATATTATCCATTTTGGCACCTCTCAGATAGCACTTGTATAACAGAGTCAAATACAGAGATGTCGTCGTCTGAGGATATGAGACCGATGAAATCCACGGCAACGGTGTTGTCAGTGGATGACTACAACATCCAATCGGTGTTATCAAACCGTAATAAGAAGATTGTTGTTGACCACGCTGTTGATCATGATGAAGAAGTGATCATAGCCTTAGGTTATAAGCAAGAATTCAAGAGAGAATTTTCCTTATTGACAACATTTGCCGTTTCATTCTCTGTGATGGGTTTATTACCATCTATTGCATCAACGACATGGTATTCATGGGGTTATGCCGGAAATGCTGGTATCACATGGGGTTGGATTGTCTCAATGGTTGGTATCCAATGTGTTGCCAATAGTTTAGCTGAATTATCATCTCTGTTCCCAACTAGTGGTGGGTTATATTATGCCACGTCACAATTGGCCCCACCTAAATATGCTCCATTATTGTCTTGGTGTGTTGGTTGGTCTAATTGGATGGTTCAAATCACTGGTGCACCTTCGGTGGATTACGGTGGAGCATCTATGATATTGCTGTTGAAAAGTTATAGTGATCCAACATTTGTTGCCACCAATTGGCAAACATATCTTTTAACAATGTGTTTGACATTCACTAATGCCTTGATCAGTTCTTCACCAACAAAATGGATTGCTAAATTTAATACGGTTGGTATGTTTTGCAATAGTGCATTTTTATTCATTGTTTTCATCATGATCCTTGGCGGTAACAACAGAGCAGATCGTGGTTTATCTAAATTTAATGATAGCTCATACGCTTGGGCTATTCAAAATGAAACTGATTGGAGTGATGGTGTAGCTGTCATAATGAGTTTCTTGGCTGTTATTTGGACCATGTCCGGATTTGATTCTTCTTTCCATATTGCTGAAGAATCAAGAAATGCTCAAGTTGCCACACCAAGATCAATTGTAATGACCGCTGCTAGTGGTGGTATATTTGGATTTGTCTTACAATTGGCCATGGCTTATACCATTGTTGATGTCGATGCCGCTGTTAATGATGTCTTGGGTCAACCGATGATATCATATTTCGCACAATGTTTACCAAAGAATTTGGTTTATGCTGCTAGTGCATTCACAATCATTTCTTCTTATTTCATGGGTCAAGCTTGTCAAATTGCTGCATCAAGAGTCACATATGCTTACTCTAGAGATGGTTGTTTCCCATTCAGTAGATATTTGAAATTGGTAAACAGATGGGATATCCCACTCAACGCTGTATGGACCAATTGGTTTATTGGTCAATTGTTGTTATTATTGATCTTTGCCGGTGGAACTGCAATTGATGCCATCTTTTCAGTTGGTGCAATTGGATCATTTGTCTCATTTACCATTCCAATTTTGTTAAGAATCACTTACTCAAGAAACACATTTAAACCTGGTCCATGGAATTTGGGTAAATTCTCTGTCGTCTCTGGTACCATTGGTGTTTCATTTGTTATCATGATGATACCATTTTTAAATTTCCCAAGTGTCACTGGCAAAAATTTGGATCCAGATTTAATGAATTATACAGTATTAGTATATTTCGGTCCAATGCTGATGCTGTTGACATGGTTTGCCGTCGATGCAAGAAAATGGTTCAAAGGTCCTAAACCTAATTTGGATTACATTGTTGATAGAATAGAAGATCTGCAAGTAATTGAACTGCAGATGAGTGCTAGTCAAGAAGGAGTTGACCGATATGAGACTGTCCAAATCGATGAAAAACATTGAGCAGAACAATTAATTCTCTATCTATCTATCTATCTCTCCATCTCTCTTGTATTTTTATCCCATCTTGTTTTCTCCCTTTTAAGTATTGTTTGATCTCTTTCATTTCAATGGTTTATACATGTATCCATCCTCCTATTCTCATATATCTTTTTGGGAACATGTCGTTTTGATTGAATTTATTTTTTAGTGTTAGCCGCTATTGATTAGTTTAATGGTGATACTCCATTTCTGGTTTAGAATTATATTTTTTCGCTGTTTTGTAGTTTCTGTAATTCATATATAATCAAACAAGTTGTTTTAGATGGAATAATCTCTACTTCTTTTATAAATGGAATCAGCGTTACACCTGGTTTTCTTCAAAGCTATTTATTTATATTGAGTTGTTGTCAATCATATCATGTCTCACTTCGAAAAAAATGCTAAAAAAATTTTTAGAACCAGATTCTCATTGCTATCGAAGTACTGAAAACCACTTGTATTTGTAATCAAAACTCATTCGATAAGCTTGATATTCAATACTCAGTAAGTATATGCGATGTATTTGTTTATGCTATTATTGTCGCACTAAACAAAGCTTAGCTGCGCAGCATAACTAAGCGAGTTGAAAAAAAAAAAAAAAAAATCAATTAGGGAAGGGAGAATTTGTGTTATTGTGTGTGATAGATAATAATAGTATTTGTCAGAGTTTTGTCTTTGTGTCTGGCGAATACCTCGATTCTGATTTTTTTGCAAATATTATATGTCCTCAATTCGAGCGATTGGCCAGGCTGTATCTAGATACTTCAACTTACTTACTTAGTCATACTTATCCTATCTTTTATCTACGTGATCGAACTGTGTTATGAAATGATTATTTTTGGGGTTTTTTTTGGTGATGCAAAAAAAAAACATGCAATGCACAAATAAGAGAGCCAGACTATTGTATGAATCATATACTATGATGACCATTCAATGTCTTAAAAGACTCAAGAAAATATGACGGATAAAAACGATAAAAAAAAGAGAAAAGATTCTAACCAGCAGATCTAAACTATATAGAAAAAAAAAAGTTTATGCAAAATGATAAAGTGCGAAAAAAAGAAAAACATATGCCTCTCTATCTCTTAACTATTTGATGAAAGGGATATCACCATTAACATACTGTACCTGTTGTTGAGCAAATTGTGAATCTTCATCACTGCCATTAAAATCGGTAGCATGACCACTATTGTTGAAGAATCTCATTTCGAAATCATCATCATCGGCCCATGAGAATGAGTTCATATGAGAATTGATCAATGATGGAACAGGAATAGAATTGATAAAAGAATTGGTAGCCAAAGCTGCAGTAGTCTCTGACATTTTGGTATTCTCTTCCGAGACAACTAAATGAAGATTGTTATCGTTTTCATTATCGTCATCGTCAGAATTGATCTCGATGTATACAGGTTCTTCACGTTGTTGATTACCAACAAAGAAACCATTGTCATCACAAACATTAACATCATCATCCATGGCAAATACATCAGAAGAATCTAATAACAATGCGTTTGATGATACTTGTAATTCTTCTTGAATGGTGAAACCAGATTTAGAAGCCTCTTTAAAATCTGTTTCAAATTTGTCCAAGTCACGACCCGATGGAGATAATGACAAAAGATTCATAACCGATTGGAAAGTTCTAAAAGACATGGTGTCATAATAGGACATTAACCATTTAGGATTGTTGATAAAATTGATATAATTGTCATCATCCAATGAGGCCTTTTTAAATGGACATTTACCAAATAATAAGAAACAAATGGTGATACCTAAAGACCAATAATCGGCAAGCTTAGCATCATAGTTTCTTTCATTGATTGATTCAGGTGACATATATTTCTCTGTACCAATATTGAAATCCAGTGGGTATTGTAAAACTGTTGATAAACCATAATCACATAATTTTAAATCACCATTTTTCATGAGTAAAATGTTTTCCGGTTTAATATCACGATGAAAGATTTTTTTGGAATGGATATATTTAATTACATTAATCAATTGTTTGATCAAATGTGATGAGATGATTGGTTTATCAGCCAATTGATCAATTTTATCGTATAAATCACCATCATCACAATACTCTAATACTAATATATGATAATTAGTCGTGTCAAAATGCTCAATAAGCTTGACAAGATTAGGATGAGAACCTAATCTATTCATGATATTGATTTCATGTCTAAACATGGCTGTTTGCTTTTTAAACATTGATTTTATAGCAAATTTGACATTTGTAGTTTGATCAATTGCTAAAGTAACTTTACCAAATGAACCCATTTGTAATAATTTAATAAATTTATATTTATTATGTAACATGAATCCTTGTTCATACAGTTCATATTCATCCATTACTTGATACCCTGCATCATCATCATGATGATACAGGGAGGACTCGAACATGAGGGAATCATTTGGGTATTTAGCTGTAGTGGCAGTCATGATGATGTGATGTGATGATGATGTTGTTGTTCTTCTTCAACCAGTAAATGAATGAATGAATGAAAATCGGTGAGTGTGGTTTGATGAGATGTGTATTTGTAATTGTGGCGAAGAAGTGTGATTGGGATATCACCAATTAGAAATAGATTGATGTCCTTGTGAATGGGATTCGAATTTCAATGGGAATATGGAGTGAGGTTAGGTATATGGATGTATGTAGACTGTTTTTATTTATATATATATATATGTATATATAAAGATGACAAGTGTTGGGTAGAAGATATAGATAACAACAATATGTGTGGGTGGCCTTTGATTGAGACAGCCCAAAAGAGGAAAAAAGAAAATCTCAAAAAAATGACTCAAAGAGAGAAAATTCTAGAACAAAATATATTTCAATACTGTGGTGTCCATAAAGTCGTGTAGTTTACATTTTATATAAACGAAAGGTATACAACAACAACATACAAAGGGATGGGAGTAACGAGTAAATATAACACAAATTGATTATGTAATTATTATATAGAGGTATCCCAACAAAGAGTAGTTCTATATATATTCATATTACACACTATCCCCTTTGAGACAACTTCTATAGAAGATCAATATAAATTGCTATCCAACCATCTCAACTTTGACCGCCGTTGTTATTAATTTACTTTTTTCTGTCTTACGTAAGTCTCATACAACCCACGGACTGACTGACAGTGAATATCTCAACATCTACCCTAATCTACTATCATCTACATTGCAGGCGAAAGCGATATCCACATGATTTATGATAATAAAACATCTTCCTCTTTTGAGCAGTTCATGTCATATCAAAAATTCATCTACACTTCTTCTTTTTTACCTTTTGAACCTTTCTTCACCTTAATCACTCCCCCCAAATCACATCACAAATCACCAATAAATAAACTTTCAGTCCTCCCTTACTCGACTATTCATGCCATTTTGAATAATTGCCTTATCACTTAAATGCTTTTATCAATATGCCAGATCTTCCTCGGGTCTCCGCTTAGTCTTTATGAACCAATTTAACTATATTATATAATAATGAATATATGTCGTGTGCATTTCACTCAAAACATGAATTACCGTTTTTTGTTATCTTTTCTCGGTCTTGTCCGTGCTCCCTCTTAGTTAATAACATTAGAAGAGTAAGAGTAAGAGAGATCGCATAGAAAAGCAAATGAAATAAAATAAAATAATAAAAAAATCAAACGATAACAAAAGGAATTAAGATCTTTATAGTTAATCCTTTCAACAACGGATTGCTATCAATTTAATATACATATATAAATCATTTTTGAAATCCCCCATCACTTTTTGTTTTACTCTTGTTCAATTCCTTACTCTTGGACACTATCAATATTAATCACATTAAAAAAAAAAGCATCAATGTCATCAACAACTTACTTATCTTCTTGCACTTACGGTAAGGATGATGTCAAATTTCTCAAGGTTAAGAAAAATCCACAAAATCCAAAAGTACAAGATGTCATGGAATGTTCAGTCAAAGTTCTCTTGAGAGGTGGATTTGATGAATCTTATACAAAGGCTGATAACAAATCAATAATTCCAACTGATACTATTAAAAATATCATCTTGGTGGAGGCTAAAACCTTTGATATTTGGCCAATTGAAAGATTTGCCATCCATTTGTCTCAATTCTTTGTCAACAAATATTCTCACGTATCTGGCTTAGATATTGTTATTCAACAATTTGAATGGTCGAAATATAATGTGAATGGTAAATTACATGATCATTCATTTGTCAAAGATGGTGCCGATTACAAACAATGTGAATTGGATTATAACAGAAATGGTGATTACAAATTAACAAGTGGTTTAAAAAATTTAACAGTATTGAAATCAACTGGATCAATGTTTTATGGTTATAATAAATGTGATTACACAACATTACAACCAACAACAGATCGTATTCTTTCAACAGATGTCGATTTAACTTATGAATTTGATTCACTGAAATTTAATTCAATCCTTGATATTTTCCAAAAACCTGCTAGTTATTTTGATAATATCTTTAATCAATCACTCAAGACCACATTGTCCCTTTTCGCTTTAGAGAATTCACCTTCAGTACAAGCCACAATGTATAACATGGCTGAACAAATCTTACAAAAAATTCCAGATTTGAAATTTGTCACATATATCTTGCCAAATAAGCATTATTTCTTAATTGATTTCAAATTTAAAGGATTAAAAAATGAAAATGAAATTTTTTATCCATCTCCACATCCAAATGGATTGATCAAATGTACAGTTGGTAGAACTAAAGCAAAATTATAAATAGATGTTTGGTTTTTTAGGTCTAATATATGCTTTTTTTTTTTTTTTGATATATTGCAATTTTATTGCTTGCAATGAGTGACACAGTTTGGTGTTATCTTTCACCCCTTTCCTGTTCATAATTGCAATGGATGGTATTTTGGTTGATACATATACATACTCTCAGAGGGGGTTTTTTTTTTCATTATTAATGATTAGTGCTATCTTTTTTTTAAACATTCATTTAGCTTTGGAAAAGTTCTATTGAGTAAAACGATATGATCTTTGTAAATTCAGTAATGAATTTTATGGTAATTTATTTAAATTGTTATATATAAATAAAGTTTCTCATATATTATATGTGGTGCCCCTCGATGATTAAACTCGCATTTTGTTTGTACAACATGGCTCAGTTTTGATAAAAAAATAGGGGTCTGCAAAGTATGCCGAATTTTTTTACTCGGGGTCTATTATTCCGCTGATTCGTTGATTTTCATAAATTATCACATCAATAGAGCTCCTCCATCGGCAGCGATTTCCGTTCCAGTGATATAAGTATTCCGCAACAATGTCATGTATACAGGAACGATTTCTTCAACTTCTCCACAATGTTGTAAAGGTAAAGTTTTTGGATCAAACTTGAATTCAGATTGTGCTATTGACCTTCTCAATAAATCTGTATCGATGGCACCTGGAATAACAGTATTGACTCTAATAGGAGCAATTTCCTTTGCCAACGATTGTGCCAATTTCAACAAAGCTCCACCGGCACAAGCGAGTGATGTGAAGTATTGAGGAGGTTTGATGGCTAAAACCCCTGAAGTGAAAGTGATCGATGAAGTCATTTCCAATGGCATCAATTTGTCATGTAACATCTTTGAGATCATCTCATATCTCATGGTGACTCGTTGAAGTTGTTGCTTCAATTGTAGAGTAGAATCCTCAGATGAAATCGGTCCCGGTGCTAGACCCAATCCTTCAACAAAGATGAGATGGTCAATACTGGTCACATTTTTTTCTTTAAGAGCTGCGAAAAATTCAGCACCAGAAAATTGCGAAAATAGATCGAATGGAACACCAACTAATTCAACAGATTCTTTAGCATGTGTTTGTAATCTTTCAATGGTAGTTCTGTTCTTGTCTGGATCATGCGAAACGATGACAACTTTGGATGGAGAGTTCTCTGTGATAACCAGCTCGGCGATGCCTGACCCAATACCACCTGTACCTCCAATGATGAGAATGGTCTTGTTTGTGATAGTATCCCTCATTGGTTTTTTTTATTACTTTTATGTTTTGGATATAACTACGAAAATTTATGCGGATGATATATCTCCCTTATATATATTGATAGTACAGAGTGGTGTACTCCAAGTTTTGCTGAAATATTACATGATTACGAAGATCAAGAAAGAATTGATCCGTCGTTCTCGTATGCTTGCTTAGGTTTAAAACGAGTACGATTTTGTTGTTGTTTTTTCGAGCTCAGTGACCTAAAATTGCAAGAATAAGCTCAAATTTTTCACCGATGAGCCTCATAAAACGGTGAAATCATTGCCTGTGAATATTAAATTTGCTGTACTCAATGAATTAAACAATTCTTGTGGTGCTCGCTTGTCCATACTTGGGGTGGCGCCCATACAAAACATGTTCTTTGTATTTCAAACCATCTATTCTGCATTGGCATGCAGCTTTAAGACGTCCATGCAGAGCCTTATTTGTGTTTCTCTTCTTCATTCTCCAAAAATCATCTGATGAGGCTTTACAGATGATATAGTTCATACATCCATTTAAACATAACACCACCGACATCATTAGGAAACAAAGAAAAAAGATAAAAAAAAATTGTATTTCTATACGACACAGTTTAAAAAGAAGAGCTTATATAATAAGAAAGAAGATTCTTCATCATTATTATCACACTTACTATATACATATTCAGACACAAATACGAAAATGGAATCAACTGTTATATCTATAGTTATACTTCTTCTCACTTTGTGGGTGGTATATCGTACCTTGTTTGCCTCCCCAGTGGCATCTAATCCATTAGCAGCTACCTCAGTGACAACGAGTAATAAACAAGCACCAGTATTAGAAGGTAAATTCACTCCACAAACGCTTTACAAATTCAATGGTGTTGATGACCCAAAGATTTACATTGGTGTTAAGGGGAAAGTATTTGATGTCTCGAGTGGGAGACAATTTTATGGACCTAGTGGACCTTACTCTAATTTTGGTGGACACGATGCAAGTCGTGGATTGCTGAAGAATTCGTTTGATATAGAAATGGTGACGCCATGGGATAAACCAATGGACAAACTAGAGGACTTGACAGAGCTGGAATGGGCTAGTTTGAACGGATGGGAAGAGCATTTTCTGAACAAATACACTTGTGTTGGAGTGTTGGGAAATCCTGAAGAGATATAGATGGGAAGTCTTTAAATAAATTGTATATATGTATATTTTTAGTTTAGATGATTGTATATAGTGCAATTAGTCACATCTAAATTGAAGCAGTCAACTCTTTCGGTGTCGCTCTCAAAAAAATTGATGTCATCGCATCAATAACGTAACAGCGCGCAGTAACATTCGTAACATCAACAACAGCTCTTCGGTGTCACTGGCAAAATTGCAAAGCCACTGTCTGTTAAACCTTTTTAGCCACAAGTATATGTAGTGTAAAATTATACAGCACTACTATTAATAACTAGATTATATAAGCGACTTTTAGTATAACAAATAGAAGAGTAGGTCTCCGGAACAGGACAGGGCCATCGCACCCAGCAACGGTGTCCTATAGGGAATAGTAAGTAAGCATTACTTACTTGACAAAATACATCTACATGTATATATGAAAAAGAAACGTTCAGGAGAAACGGGATTCGGAATTAAGGTGATGACCTCCAAAAGCGGTAACAAATTTGAACTTTACACGCTGATGGCAGGTTAACTGTGTAAAACTAAACCACCGAGCATTGAAAATTTCATAGATTTTGTGAGAGGTTTTTAATAACAGCGTTCAACGATATATGACATTGTGTGGTTGTTGTATATACTCTTTGATTGATTTATGTATAGCACCCACGCCTCAAAGTAATACCATATAGAGAAAGGAGAGGACAAAATGAAATAAAGAGAAATAAATTTCCAATAACAACAACGTCAACAATAATAATAATAACAGACATGTGCACATCCTTTGCCTTCTAAGGCATTTGTTTTACACTTGCAACACAACCATCTCATAGAAAAGATATCTTATAGAGTGTAGCAAGAGGTACAATAACATCCCTAATCTTCTTCTCCATCATACACCTAAAGTGGACTTATAATTTTATGGTATTGTGTAAATGACGGTAAAACACTTCTTCTTCTTCTTTTATAAAGTGTATATGATATAACGTTGAATTCATATAAATAGGCAAGAAAATGGGCATAGCAAAACAAAGGGGCAGAAAAGGAAAACAAAAAAAAAAGAACAACCAGAAAGAAAGAAAGAAAGAACGATGAGTCTCACTGAGTACACCACCGTCACCCTCAACGACGAGCTGCTTTTGTTAACAAAGCATTTCAATAATAATCAATTCGTGTTATTCCCCCACGCCGTCATTTTATACGTTGTTATAATCACATTCTTCTTCCTCACATTTTGAAAGCAATCTCAATTTTAGGTAGATGTTTTAATATCGCCCTACCTCCAGCTACCAAACAACCGCTCTTCTTCGGCCACCCAAAAAGACAGGTTGAGCATTCGAAATAAGAAAAGGATTCAAGACAACAAGGAACAAATTTTTATAAACTAGATTCGAATCAGATATTATAGCACAACTAGAACTATAGTGATGAAGTTTGGAAAGACTTTTAGTAGTCATCAAGTACCAGAATGGAGTCACTACTACATGAATTACAAGGACTTGAAAAAACAAATCAAAGCGATTGTCAATGCTCAAAAACTTTCTACCGATGAAGACGGTCTGTTGAACGATAGAGGTGTTAAATCCTTGCTAGCAGGGTTTTTCTTTACCTTGGATCGTAATATTGAAAGAGTTGATGATTACTTCAACAAACAATATGCAGAGTATGATCGCCGATTGAAACGGTTGACGGGTACTTTAGGGAACTCGCTGCAACAGACTCAAATGGATGGCGAAGAGATTGATGAGATAATTGGTATATTATTAGAGTTGAGAAATAACTTTAGAAATTTGAAATGGTTTGGAGAATTGAACAAGCGAGGTTTCACAAAGATTTTGAAAAAATTGGATAAAAAAACTGGAACCAATCAACAACAAATTTTTTTAAATGCAAGAATTTATGCATTATCATTCGCAAATGAACTGGATATATTGAGAAGTTTGACTGTTATAAACTCATTCTTGAACAAATGGGGGCCACAAATCATCAACTCTGCCCCAGATTTGATCAATTCGGCAACGACATCAACTACTCCGTCTCCACCTTCCATAGTCTCCGGTGTTGGTGCTGAAACGATGTCTGTGGTATCATTAATCGATCAACAAGAGGCTAAACGTGTTATTGATAACGTTATTGTTTCTACTCAAAATGGCAAAGTTGATAAGTACGCGCAATCCATAGCCAACGATGATGTTTCCAAATTTACAGATTATTTGATTGCCGATTACAAATCTCCTGTATTAGCACCTTTGAAATTGTTAATTTCATTGTTGAACAAAGCTGCAATGCTGAAGAGTTTTAAAGTCATTGATACATTACTTGATGTGATACCAATGTTGGGAGACAATACAGATATAAGTGGTAGAAATTTTTTTCATCATCATGTTATCACCTTGGGTAAACAGTATGCTACTAAAGAAGAAATGGCTAAGAACTCAAATAAGTTGAGCTCTATTACTCCAGCTACACCACCAGATGTCAATCCAAGATTGATTACCACTTTTGGTCCAGATGGGATTAATTCCAATGACTCCCCTTCCGGTTTGTTTTATATCTTTGAACATTTACCGCCACATTTGAAATTTGGTATCTTGCAAAAAGATAATTATAGACGTACGCCATTACACTATGCTGCTCAGTATGGTTTAAAAGATGTCACAAAAGTTATCATTGAACATTTGAAAAATTGGAATCTTTGGAATGAAAACATATCCATAGATGATGTCAACGTTTGGGGTGACTCTGAGTTATTGACTCCCTTGCATTTGTCTGTTCTTGGCACACATCCAAAGACTACCGAGGTATTGATTAAATCTATGAAAAGTGAAGTCAAATTGACATCTCCAAGATTGTTTTTAATCGCTGCTAGATTGGATAGTCCTGAATTATTGGAAATCTTGTTATCTTGTAATGGTATCGATATTGATTACTGTGATCCAGAAAGCCACGAAACTGCATTGTATACCGCTTGCAAATTGAACTTGGTCAAGAGTGTCGAATTTCTATTGGATCATGGTGCCAACACCGAGATTGGAGAACAAACTTTTGGGTGGACTCCAATATTCGTCGCTGCTTCTGAAGGTTTAGTTGATATCACAGCAATGTTGATCGTGAAGGGTGCCAATTACTCTGTGAGTGATGAAAGTGGTTGGTCACCTATGGAACATGCCACGTTGAGAGGACAGTTGGCTGTGGCTGAATTGTTGAAACCACCAAATTATGAGGCGGCAAGAGTATTGGCAGATCCTTATTCTTACTTCCCACCAGTATCGTCGGCGATGGCACAATCTTCTTCTTCGGGATCTATCAACAATGTCAATCTTTCGTCTTCTTCGACATCGAATGTCACTACTCAAAGAAGTACACCGGAAACTACTGGTAGAGTGTATACACAAAGTCATGTCAGTACTACAAGTGTCGACAAGTTGCCACAGCAACCGACACCTGGATCACCAGATAGCAATACCATTTTCAAAAGTTTGAAGAATATTGGTTCCTCTACACATCAAAAGAGATCCAATTCTCCTCCATTCCCAGTCAAATCTTTTGGTCATCGTTACTTGCAAGAAAATGAGTCATTGATTTTGATCACCTTAGGAACCACAGATTTGAGAGACCAGCTGTTACCGATCTCATTGAACAGAGTACCAATGGCAAAACTGTACTCTACAGAATTGGACACCGCTTTGTCTCTTGTTGTTCGTGCTAAGGATTTTGATGATCCTCCAGTGGTGTTGGATTTACCGTTGGATGATATCCATGGTGGAGCCACAGATCCAATCAGCTTCAAATGCGTCGACAGGGATCCATTAAAAACGACAATCTATTTTGATATCGTGCCAACATATGCATACGGTGAAAATAAAGAGCTGAAGAACTCGCGTGTTGTTGGCCGTGCAGTACTGATGTTAAATACTGCATACAGCGAAGTTGGTTCTAATAGAAGGTCGTTGAACAGTATCATCACAGTACCTATCCTAGAAAATGAGACGCTTGAAGTGTTAGGCAGTATCAGATTCGAGTTTATGATTGTGACGCCTTTTAAATATAGTAAGATGATTATTGGCCGCACTGAAACTTATTGGAAATCATTGGTCTCTACAAGAGTTATTGGTCACAGAGGTTTAGGTAAGAATAACAATGATAGAAAATCATTACAATTGGGTGAAAACACCGTGGAATCATTTATCGCTGCTGCATCGCTAGGGGCATCATATGTCGAATTTGATGTTCAATTAACCAAGGATCATGTTCCCGTCATTTATCATGATTTTATCGTTGCCGAGTCTGGAATGGATATACCGATGCATGAAATGACTCTGGAACAATTTTTATCCTTGAATAAGGATAAGGACTCACAGAACCTGGTACACCATCACCAGTCACAGGAGCGTAGAAAGCTGGTAGATGATGAAGTGTTGCATACCAAATATCGCAGGTCGAGATCTTTGTCGCATCAACTATATGACGAGATTGACGATGATGTCTCTAACGATAGAATGAGGCATACGAAGACATGGAAAACAAAGGGTTTTAAAGGTAATTCGAGGGGTCATAGTATTGCGTCATCGTTTGCTACTTTGGCAGAGTTGTTCAAGAAAGTTCCCAAAAATATTGGATTCAACATTGAGTGCAAGTATCCAATGCTTGATGAGCTGCAAAGTGAAGGTATCGGTGAAATTGCAATTGACATGAACTTTTGGGTCGATACCGTTTTGAAAGTTGTGTTTGAGCACGCCAATGGCCGTGATGTCATCTTCAGTTCTTTCCACCCAGATATTTGCATCTTACTCTCTCTTAAGCAGCCCTCAATACCAATTTTGTTCTTGACAGAATCTGGTACATCAATGCTCACCGATGCTAGAGCATCATCTTTACAAGCTGCAATTAGATTTGCCAAAAAATGGAACTTGTTAGGGTTAGTGAGTGCTGCTGAACCTTTGATCCGTTGTCCAAGATTGACTGGCGTGGTCAAATCAACCGGCTTGGTTTGTGTTACGTATGGAGTGTTGAATAACGTGCCGGATAATGCCAACTTGCAAATGTTGGCCGGGGTGGATGCGGTGATTGTTGATAGTGTGTTAGCTGTCAGGAAAGGATTGAGGAAGGAGGAGGCGGAGAGTGCAAGTGAAACAAGTTCGAATACTTTGGTGTCTTGATGATTCTCACCGTCGTGATGAAATTCAGTTATCTACTGCCAGTTGTTTTGTTTTTTTGCTAAAGGTTTTAGTGTTTCCCTATCTGCTTGCTGTTAATTTTTCATTTTTATTAAAACACTGTTATTTTTTGTATTTTGTTTAGCGATTGATAGAAATTATTTTGATTTATCTGTTTTTTTTGATTTTGTCATTGCGTTGAATGAATCTTAGCCCCATCTCAGTGAGGCAATGAACATTTTTCAATCTTTTTAATGCCAAAAACTTTCAGTGAAAGCATTTTTATTTTAACTTGGCTTTTTTCAAAAAAGAGAACAATTGTCACTGTTACCCCACAGGATATCGCTTCGGGTGTACGACATCTATCGAAATCTGGTTAAAATTTTAAGCTCCACATAACGCATTATAACTTTTGATACATTGGGATAATCAATTCAAGTATGTTGAGATCATATGAATAGTTGTTCATTGGCTTTCAAGTGCGTCAATTGTTTGTTATTTTCAGAATATGACAGCGTTCCCGCCGTGCCAGTCTCTTGATTGTAATCAACTTTTCTCGTCAGGTATCGGACATTCGATGCCAACAAGTGCAATCTTAATAAACTTTGAAAGTCACTCTTTGAATTCAATTCAATTTATAGCCCTTTATTACCTTGGGTTTTTCATTTATTTTCAAAAAGGGAGACCTTCTTGATCTTTCTTTAAATTAAGACTTCCGTGTTGAGTAATTTCATCGAGGTACAAGCAATTTAAAAAAAAAAAATCACTTTGCTATAAAAAACAGCAGAGATGCACTGCGCACTTCAACTAATTAGTATCTGTCAACTTAGTTGTATATACATCATAATTGAATATCACTAAAATATATATCTGAACCATTACAATGTCATCTATTATAGCATCTAACATTCCCTTAGATATTACGGAGAGCAAGATTGAAGAGTTTTTTTCATTCTGTGGCAAGATTAAATCAATTGAGTCATTAGAGTCTGATCTGTCTTCTAAGACTGTAAGAGTTGCTTTTGAGAATACCGGTGCTGTATCCACCGCCTTATTGTTAAATGGAGCTGAGCTTGGTTCCAATGCCATCAAGGTTGTTGAAGAAAGTGGTGGACTGACTTCCAAAGCCCGTGAAGTTGATGGCGAGAAGAGCGCTAGCACTGGAGCACTGCCACCATCTTATCAAGAATCTGCCAACGCCACCGCACATGGATCAGATGAGGATTTGCCACAGGAAGACAAACCAAAAGCTGCAATCATTGCACAATACTTGTCACTGGGTTATGTTTTGAGTGATCAATTGATTGAGAAACTGGTTGATTTTGATAAGGAACATGGTTACACGAATAAGTTCAAGTCGTTCTTGACCAATTTGGACTCGAAGTATCATTTACAAGACAAGTCACTGCAAGTCACTGCAGAGGCTGATCAGAGGTTGAACTTGCAGGAGAATTTGAATAATGGTAAGAGCAAATTGGGTCATTACTTTGATGCTTTCAAGCAAGATAAGTACGGCTCGAAGATTCTGAATTTTTACTCAAGTGTGGTTAATGATACAAAGGAAGTTCACGAAGAGGCAAGAAGATTAGCCGACTTGAAGAAACAACAACTGGAGTCGGCTTCGCTGACACCTGCTGCTGCTGCTACTACTACTACTGATGCTGAACCATCACTGTGATTAATGTAATAGTACACTGTTTTTTTTATCGCTCTCATTTGCTTTTCATTATAACAATCATTCTTTCAATTCTAGCTCCTAAGTTTTTTTAAGTTATTTTTTTGTTTTTTGTTCTATGTGAGGAGGTATATGCTGTCATGCAAATATATGTCGACTAATCTGCTAAGTGAATCATACTGAGAATACTTTAATGAGCATTCATGACTGAAATAATATGTTGTAGATTTTATATCAAAAGTCAAATTGATAATCATATGATTTGTTGGTAACTCCATCAACCTTGCCTTTTAAAAAGTCCTTCATACATTCACCCCACCAATCAACACCTTTGTAATCCCTGGCGTTTCCCTGTATACCATCAATAGCTTCACTCAACTCCATACCGAGCCCTTCCTCATCTCTCAAATGTTTCAATGAGACAAGATGTGTCTTCACACACATAACCACCAGCCGTGTCTGTGGCAACTTGATAAATGTCTGTTTCTCTGTTCGTAAAAAGATTTGATTGAAATCGAGTAATCTTGGATTCATCTTTCTTTTGTTCTGTTGAAAAGTGGTGTGGAGTGACATTGGATGATTCATGTTGGACGGTGTTTCTCCAACAAAGTAAAAGTACCTTGGAGGATCGGTAAACTGGATAAACCAGTTATTTCTCATCATATACTCTCCTGGAAGTAGCCTGTTGAAGAATTTAATCATCGCGAACCGCAACTTATTCAAGAACCCCGGTATTGGTTCATGAATAAGTGTAATGGGCATGTTCAATTTTGCAAAATTATCAACACCTCCTGGAAAACATCCCGTGAATCCTCTCAAGCAATACTCGTCTATTCGAAGTGTGTCTTCATTGTTAATGTTATTGTTCAACAAGATCAAGAAATCTTCGGTGATGGTCTCACCTAAGAGAGACATCAATTTATCGGCAGAAACACCAGTCACATTCAACGGTAAACTCACATCTGTCAAATTGTTGTATACTGAGGCACCAGAATTGGTCTTGATAAAGTGCATGGGATACTTTTGCAACAAATATTGCACTACCCATAGATAAAACTCTTGGATAGCGGCAACGCAAGACTCGTCATACCCTTTACAAACTTCAGGAAACTGTTGTAGACACTTTCGCCGTATGTCTATCAACTTCAAGTATTCCTTATCGATGATAAATAGATCCTTGGCCGATATTTTGCGAAGCGCCATTGACCATTGGTAAAGCTTGTTCGGCTTAGTGAACGGTCTGAACTTTTCAGGCTCCGTATGGAGATAGCTAAACCCATGAACTGGTGTCACATTCGTGATTCCTCTTCTAGGATAGCTGGACAAGAAGTACACCACAGTTGCTGATAGAAGTAAAATAATACCGCTAAACACCAATGCAGTAACCATATCAGCTATCTCTTATCCATGAATTTTATAGCAGCCGACTTTTTTTTTTTTTTCAATTAATCCTAAAACGGTTGTCGCTACAAATATTTCTACTAATGAACTATCATTACCCGCAATTGAACTTTTTGCCCGTAAAAGCTCGTTATTGTTTAATATTATAACTCTATATTTTCTTCTTCTTGCTCCTCCATATTTTGCTCACTATATATATGCCATGCAATCCAACTGAATCACAAAAGAGTCTCACCCAAAGCGCATCTAACTATTGCTGAAGCTGCAGAGACAGTGTCGCTAGCTCCAATGTGGTCAACACTCAATGAAGGATTGGTTTCAACAACGTCTAAAGCATACAAGTTACCGGTAAGGGCAACTTCTTCAACGATGAAAAATCCTTCTCTCAACGTCAATCCACCTCTGACTGGTGTTCCTGTTGCAGGTACATACAATGGATCAATAGCATCAACGTCATAAGACACGTGTACAGGTCTGTCATTATTTGGATTGATATCATGCAATGCCATCTTAACAACTTCTCCGATACCAAATTTGTCAACGTGGTACATGGAGTACAGAGCGATTCCGTTTTGTTTGAGAATCTCTCTCTCACCGGCTTCGACATCCCTTAATCCAATGTAAGCTAATCTCTTGGAGTCCAATTTCTGCTTTAACCAATCGAAATGTGGTGGCCATAAGTCTCTATCCAAGCCTAGAAGAAACGACACTGGACAGCCGTGCAAGTTTCCACTCACTGTTGTGGTAATAGTATTGATATCAGCATGAGCGTCGATCCATAACAAACATGTGTCCGGATTAGCAGCAAGGGACCCACTAACGGTTCCAATAGCGATGGAGTGATCACCTCCAAGGGTCAACGGAAGGGTGCCATTTAATGCTGCTCTCTCAACTGAGTTGTGAATCTTCTCACTGGCAACGCTCACCATAGTTGGTCTCTTGATCTTCTCATACTCATCATTAGGATCCAGTTTCAACAGCTCCAAATCTAAATCGGCAAGGGGCTCATCGATGGAAATCTCCCATCCCATTTCTTTCAAATGTTGCAGTAAACCGGATTGAATGATATGTTTAGGGCCTTCCTCCACTCCACCTTTTGGTTGGCCACCATTGAAAGGTGCCATGATGATCGTGGCTTTTTTGTTTGGGTGAAATTTATACTCCACTTATATGAGATTATCGGCTGTTAGTCGGACATGTCTTTGTCGACAGCAAAAAATTATATTAAATACATACTGATGGTACTATCGTTTAAATTGGTGAATTTAAAAAAATATATATGGGAAAGTGATTAATCAGGTATGAACTTCAAAAAGAAGTGGGAGTTGACCTCATTTTATACATAACAACAACTTCATCTATATGTGGTTGTTGGTTTTATTGATGGCTTTGAAAGAGTACAGTTAAGTTCAGGAGTACGCGAAAGCGATGAGTAGTGCTCGGCTTTGATCTCCATATAAGGATTGTATGTAATAATTTATGGTAATTGCGCACGACTATTCCATAAAAAAGTATTGATTAGTTAATCAAATTTAAAGCATATGATTCCAATCAAATTTACATCAAATAATCAAAAATACATTTGTGATGTTCAAATATATAGAAATATATAAAGATGAGCTCCAAATTTAAAGTCAATCAGCTCCTCATTGAACCCATCAAATAATAATCATTAAAAAAGAACCGAAAAAAACCCAATCAATTTTTGAAACTCGCCAAAATAAATCACACCATTGCATCAACAGCCTAGTTATTGTCAATGATTTTCAATCATCGTTGAAAATTCCCACCCCTAGCTTATTTTTTGCATGAAGTACAAGTACATTCAGAAGTACATTTACCATCGGCACAACCACATGATGGTTTCTCACAACAAGAACATGATGATGGTTCCAGATAGTTGACTAAGTTTCTCTTGTTTGAAGAACATGAAGCACATTTGCATGATCCTGATTCACAGGTACATTTAGTAGTTGAAGAACATGAGCAAGCCATTTTTATAATTTTTTATAGTTATTTCAATAGTATTGATTGAATGATTGATTGATATACACTAATTGACTGTAACGCAAGGGAAAAGAGGCTGTTTATATATTCAATTGTGCGTTGTTTTCGCCATTAAAAGAAAAAAAAATTGTTTACTCAATTGGGTATTTACTCCTTTAGAACTTCGTGGCAAATTTATCTCAAATGGCAATTATCTCTCAACATTGGCGCGTGGCAAATATTTCTCACAATACATCAACAAGAAGATATACGTAGGAACACCAAAGTTAAGACAAATAAAGTCGAGACGGACCACATGTTGATTGGTCATCTTTTTTATTCTCCACTCCCTACCAATTACTTGTTGTATTCTCTTTATTACCTTTTTCAGAATGAACCTATAGAACAACAAGACTGGCTACTGAATTAGTCAATACCAATTGGCTTGTGAGTATATAACCTATCACTTCAACGAGATGATGCTCTTTTCAAGACAGATTGTTGAAGACAAATTTTCGCTCGCTTGTAACCAATCAAACATATTTTTCAAAAAGAATTATATGAGGTAATCCCCTTGTATCAGATAGTTTATTCTATAAAGTCAGTCTCTCCTGGTCACGATGCTACTCTTTATATTATATGGGAGTCCAAAGATGAAATCAATAATTTGCCATGTTGATGTATTCGCTAATGTAGGTGACAATTGCGCATCATTTTACATATGATTTCAACACAAACCCCATTCATTATAAGCTACATATCAACAACAAAAGAGTAAAAAAAATTATCAATTAATTGGATAAACGATATACAATATACTGAGTCACCTTCTCATCTTCAAAAAAAACTAAACTTCAATGCTATTGTGTTAAAGAAAAGTAATCAGCAATACAACAAAACCAGCCCGCCAGCCTTTGATCGCATCTCACCCCTCTCAACATCATGAGCCTTCCATTTTAAACAATACCATGATAAAAATTCAATATATAAATCAATCAACACCATATAATTACCGATCACAAACTGTGAGCTTTGTGATCTTATTTCTTGCACTCGTCACAAGTGCACTCCTTGGAGCAGCCAGCCGAAGAACAGGTGCAAGTCTCCTTGTTTGAGCAACAAGCACAAGGTTCCAGATAGTTGATTGGTGATTGAATAGTTGATTCAGACATTATTATTGTTGAGTGATTGATTGATTGATTGATTGATTGACTGAAGTGTAAAATATAATTTGATATGCTATACGACTTAATAAAAGGATAAAGAACAAGTAATTATGTTGACTTCCACAGGGGGGTTGTGTTGCTTTTATATCAAATTGGGATCGATATATTAATTATCAGTTGCGTGTTTTTCGCCGCCGCTTACAATAAAGATAAGAAATGTTTGATTGGTGTGAGCAAACACCTCAAAATAATTATCAATAAAAATAACTAGCTGTAAATACATTTCAAATGGCGAATGAATACTTTGATTCCCGACACGAGATTTGAGTACTAAGGAAGCACTGCGTGTGATGAATTTTATGGTTTTGCTGATAAAAGAAGAGATTAAATTCGGTCTCATATTAGAGTTTTAAAAACCATACGAGTTCCATCAAATGTCACGTGAATGTAATTATTCTTTCTCTTTCCACTACATAACAAACAACAAGTTCATATCAATTGGATGCGATGCTGACAATTGGGGTTTTTGTGAATATTTTCCAGCAAGCAAATTTCTCATGTTGTTCAACAACGTTAAGTAACTCTGCTGGGGGTTTTGACTCAAGGTTGTTATAAAACTCCAACTCATAGCCCCTGTCGCCACTCCATTCACTGAACTGTCCGCCGAAGTCTGATCATCTTTACAGCCACTTATTGATATGACATCAGCAGGTGAAAACTTTCTCTGTCTTTGCATCTCAAGATTCTGTTGTGAACTCCCACCACTAGTGACCTTACCGAAAATGGAACTAACAGATTTCACGGCACCACCCAAATCTCCTCTCATATAATTTGACACTGCACTCAAGGCCCCAGATCCGGCATCCTTTAACAAATTAGGCTCCTTCACCACGCCTTTTGTAGAATATATGAATGGCAAATCCAAGGCTGTTCCCGAATGGCATGAATCGAACAACGCAGTCAATCTGACACCCGGCAGTAACGGTCTCACCATAATATCGTGCATCGTATCATCGATGATCATTCCAGCCTGCTCAAAGTCAACAGGGTATATCGTATCATCAAATCCACTTGCCTCATCCCCATCCAAATCTCTCGTAGTGCCGCCGTGCCCCGAGTAATGAAAAAACAACAGATCATTAGGCATGGCATCTTTCACTAGCCATTGCATAGCCCTGATAATATTTGCATTTGTTGGTGCTCGAACCATATCGTATGTGTCATCCGTCAACAACACAATATCCCCCCATTGATAACCATAAAAATCAACAAGGAACCGTGCCATGTTGTTGACATCATTGATACATCCTCGTAATTCGTTTCTGGTTCCAAAATAGTTGATTCCCACAAGTAGCAGCTTCTTACGACCAGAACAATTCGAGTTTTGAAACATCATCCCACTCTGACCCATCTGCTGAGGACCAGTGTAAGGTACTGGTGGTGGCCCCATTGGCCGCTGATACTCCATCCCTTGGTAATTGAGCCCATCGGTACTGAAATGAGGCGGTGGTGCTGAGGGTCTAGAGTAATTACCGTTATCTTGCAATTGTCGTGGAGGTGGAACCGGAGGGCGTTCAAATCTTTCCTGTTGATTGGACCAGCCTGGTGGGGGTGCTGCTGGTCTCCGGTACATCTTAAAGCAGTCAATTTAGGATATGCGATTTGTGTTTGAAATATGTTTATCAATCACTATTTAATAGATCTCAACTTTTTTTGTATTTTTCTAAAAAAAGAATCCGGCTAGAGATAGGCTGCTTGGTCGGAAATCAGCCTGATATGATATCGAAAGTCTGTCTGTGAACCAGATTCGCATACTAAGAAGAACCGAAGTGGAAGGCTTGGACTCCCCGAAAATTTATAAAAAAAGTCACTTCCGGCCTTCTTCCCCAAGAAATCTAATTGTGAATTACGAGATAAAATAGGAAGACTGACGACCCTATTAGTCTTGGAATTTCAAGACCCTAATTTAGTTAATGAACATTATTGTGTTGGGTACAAATTCATTATACGCAAACCTAGAAGGTGGGAAAGTGAGATCATTGACTGTCACAACAATATTGAAGAGAGGCTCAAATGATGTAGTTGGTCTGTCCATTTTTTACCATTGCGCTACATAGTATGGTTGTCAATCAGATGAAGAATTGAATTTTCTTGGCAGATACAGACGAATACAGTGGAGCACAAGGCAAATAATTTTGATGAATGTGCTACAACAACACTGTCTTCCTTCACTTCTGTATCACTTCAAAGAAAGCTATAAAGTAAAAGATGTAAAAATTAATTTGAATAACCTTCGCCCAGATTATTATGAAACACACAATGTTGTGTTCGATTGGTGTGTTTGAACCATTGAAAAGAAGGTGTAATCTCCCAGTAAGAAAATCATCAATTTTGAAACAGGAATTCCTCAAAGTTATCGCTAATGCCATTTGTCTTTTTCATTAAATAGTCCAACACCAGCTGATCCCACTTCAACTTGTTCTTGTATACAGCGAACTCCCCATCCAACCCTTCGATGCTTTGACACATCAACTCTCTACTCAGTTCCTCCTCTCGTAACTTGCTCAATGGAGTGAAGTATGTCTTTATCGTCATACAACACAGCCTGGTTATCGGTAACCGGGTTAGCACTTGTCTCTCACTTCTTAAGAAAATCTTGTTAAAATCTAATTCTTCCAGTTTCAATTTGACCGGTACTTCGCCTGGTTTACCATGATTAGCCCCAGTATCATTCAAATTCTGGTGCGTCTGAATCGACCAGTTATTTCTCATCATAAACTTTCCTACTTCCATTCTGCTGAAAAACTTGTCCATTGAGAACTTCAATCGTTCCTTGTACTGTGGTACGGGCACATGGATCTTAGCCAAAGACTTTCCAAGCAATAAGTCGGGTCTAAAACCTGATGGCAATAAAAAGATGCCAGCACGCAATACGTAATCGTCGCTTTCGGGGCTCTTCAACAAAATCACCACATCATCCTCGATTGTCTTTGCTAACGTGTGAAGCATTTTCATTGTGTCATCTCTAGCGAACGACGAAGAGCTCATTGGAATTTTCTCATTTTTGATCTTATTCCAGAGCATATCACCTTCTTTGACAAACAGAGAAGGGTATCTACGTACCATGAAATTCATACAATAATCATAATATTCTCTAGCTGCGTCAATCCCTTCTTCTTGGTACATGATAAACTGATTTGCACGGCTGCTATCTGTGATCTTAGATCTGACTTGAATTTTGTTGAGGTACGTCTTATCAACAACAAATTGCTCTTCACGTGGCAAAGACTTGAGCCCCATTGTCATCTTATAAGAGCCCAGTTTCATTGGCCTGTATTTGATGGGTTCTTCCTTGTCCCACTGAAAATCGGGTAATGGTGTTATCTCCTGCAAAGGGTCAACTTGTGAAGTCCCCTTGAACTTTGCTCTATTCTTTTGGCCATCGGATTTAAAAAGCAAATTAAACACAACAAAGGTAGCAATAACCGCCCCTAATACCAGAATTATCATTCTACTCTACGTTTCTATGGTATAACATTTGAGTTCCATTGAGCTGACGAAGAAATAAATATATAAAGTATTTTGGCTCAAGCTTATCGGGGAAATTCACCCGATCTTTTTCCTTCTTATCTCTTCGACGTTTCCAAAAGAGGTAGTGTGTTATTTTTGAATTTTGTTCAGATCTACACATGCTACATCTCTAAAACTTTCATGTCTAATAAGAATTTAAATATATATCAATACTGAGAATAAAAGAAGGGGAGAATGCTTTCTATGAAGTGAACGTCTCATAGAGACGACTTTTACAGTGTTTGGCAATTATTCATTGCAATTTGTTTCCATTCCCAAGCTCGAAATGTTCTTTAAAAGCTTTGAATTAGCAAATTACTGCCCCGCGGTTAAAACCCCTTTCGGCATCTATTGCTTCAGTATTTGACAATTCAATTCAATTAATTGCCTCTTAGATTCTTGTTCTATTAGTCTAGTTAGTACACAAATCGTCTTAGATTTTTTATTTTATGTGACCTATCGATAGATCACCAACGTTGCGATTAGCGTCATCGATAAAATTCAAAAGCGATATTTGTTGTCTTTTTCCAGCCCATAGCGATTGAAATAGAAATGCTTCGCTATTCTTGTTTATGTCCTTTTCGAAATGGATTGCGCCTAAAGAATTTGGTTGTTCGCAACTGCGCAAAAAAAAAAAAAAATTAAGAAACTCATACGACTGAGCCAGTCAGTCAGCACAAGCTTAGTAGTTGGGACATAGTCCATCGGATTTGACCAAATTATGCATCTTATTTGGGAAGTGATTCATGTTAGTATTTTTGAACTTGCCTCTTATTTGAATTAAAACACTTACATCTTGAATAGAGGCATGGATGAATTGTCTTATCTCCAATGCCATCCAGACTTTGATCATGGACAAGGTATCACCATTTTGCAAAAGGTATTTTCCATCCTGTAATCCTAATTGTCTTAAAACTGGTAAAGCGCTATTTGGAAATTTTTTATCGATTAGTATTATGTTATCCTTTTTATTTACAAATTTTCATCAAACCCATTGGGTTGACTGAAAAGGTGGCTTTTCAAAGCAGAGCAAACCCTCATCAGTTGATGATGGTCTCCCCAGTTGGAAAGCCCCATAATATAGCTGATACGAACCTTGCAAATAAGTCGAGGTTAGGATCTAATTGCCTACCGATCCCTTCCAATAATAATATGGCGACTATAACAGTGATGAAATCACCCTCCATTCTAACGTGATGTTGTCTAACCATCCCCAACACTTGATCTAATAAGTCACCAATAGACAAGTTACCCAAAGTAAACGTACGTTGCTTGATGCGGTCTACCAACTTTTCTACTTTTAAAGCGAATATTTCATTGCTCACCACAGTCTCTGGTGTCCTCGACCTTTCAATCATGAGCTCTCCAGCACGGTAACCATCAAACTCAGATAACGCATTGAATAATTCAATGAAGTTAACACGGTCAACTTCGTTGAGCTCGGTGACGAGGCCTGCATCTATATAGCAGATCTCTGCATGATAACCCTTCTCATGAAGTTTTTTAAGCTCCTGATTCAACTTCAGGTCATCATCCTTTATCGAATTAAGGTTTGCAATAACATTGGCTTTTTCCTCTTCACTGGAAACTGAAGTTGTAGCATCCTTAGAGTAGTGGATCTTGTCATCAACTCTGTGAAACTTTATGATGATGTTTCCAGGGTGCAAGTCCGCATGAATGAAATTATCCAAGATTAACATTTGTAAAAACGAGTCTAAAACCTTATCACTAATTTCTTTAAGCAATTGATTTTCTTCATTTTCACGACTCAACTTCAAGAATTTGGAGATTCCAACTCCGGTGATAAATTCTTCAACAAGTACCTCACGACCACTCAAAGCCATATATGGAGTCGGAAATTTGATGTCATGTTTTCCTTTGAAATTTTCTTGAAATTTTGTTAAATTTTGACCCTCAATTCTTAAATCCAATTGCAACTTCATCAACAAGCTGAACTGTTCTACCTCCTGTGGTAAAGATAACCATTCCATTGTAGGAATGTAATCAATGGCGGTTGCAAAGAATCTCATTATTTTCAAATCTCTTTCGATTTTGATTTCGACGCCTGGATGTATAACTTTGATAGCCACCCATCCTGGAGGAGCATTTTGGATGTTGTCCAGATTTAATTTCAGCTTGTAAACTTGAGCAATTGCACCTACACCCAAAGGTTCTGTCACAAATTCTGAAAAAATGTCATCGAAGTTATCAATACCGAAAGTCTTACAAATGATTCTCTTCGTCTGTCTGAGGGAGTGCTGCTTGGCATTTGAATGCAAGTTACTTAATTCCTTGCACATTTGATTTGGAAATATATCTGTTCTTGATGCTGCCCATTGTCCCAATTTGATAAAAGACAGTCCAGCAATTTCGATTCCATGTCTGAGCAATCTATACCACAAAACAGATCCATATCTTTCATTGAGATTTGCTTGGTCTCTTTTCCCAAACCACGAGATCGGGTATATAAAGAAGATTGGCAAGAATATCAAACTTATCTCAAGAAATCTTCCAACTGTTATGATGTTTTCCACTATGTAATCCGCAATGAAATACTTCAATCTGAAAAGAAATCCAAATGGTCCATTTCTACGTTTCTCTCTCACTTGGTTGTTTATCTCTTCCAATTCCTTTTCCGATGACTGGAACAACCCAATTTCAAATGTCTCTGCGTTTGGGTCAGGTACCAATTCTTTTTTATTTGATATGAGGCCTGTTTCTCTAAAAACTGATGCTCGAAGAGTATCATTCAAAAGGGTAGAATCACTGTTGAAAGAGTATACCAGGGCACCGGCAGCTAAACCAGCACCAAGGGCAAGCTTGAATACCGAAGATGAGTTGCGATGCGGTAGTCTTGTTGAGAATGATATAAGCCTTTCCCCTCGCTGCGAAAACTGTCCATTGAGTTTGGAAAACTTCCACAAGGTGGAACTGCGAGTCAAGAGTCGATGCCTAGGTGCTATCAACATTTAGGCTTCTATAATAATTTGAACACTTGATTTGAAGATCAAACTGAGAGAAAGCAAACTTGCGACTTCATCAAATTTTACTTTTTTTTCTCATTTGAAAGATTCCAATCTTGGAAAAACGTCAGAAATTAAAAGAAGCAACTGAGAAGTTAGTTAGATTAAATGCGAGATAATTCTTACACATGAGGTAGCGTGATAAAATTGGGTGGCTCTTTTTACGATGATGCCTGAAAATTTGTTAAAAGAGACTAAAAGAATACCAATAGACCAACATTAACTGGAAGAAAGAGATAAAAACTAGACAATATGACATTTTTATTAAACGAAATTGACAGGAGTGAAGGAAGAAGAAGAATGAGTATTGATGAACATTGCCGGGTATTTGAAATTCGAATGCTTCTTCAATTCATATTCAATGAAATAAAGACAGGATAATACAGTACAGAGTGATAACTATTTTTTTTAAGCTTTGAAATAGGATTTGGGAGCATCTCGAGCATATGTGATGATGATTATGAACAATAAACAATGTCATCATTAATGGGATAGGTTGATTGAAAAATCACATTTGCTCGTCTTTTATAACATCGATTAACCAATCCAAACCTTCGGTCAATCCTTCACCTTTGATGGCACTACTTGCGACAATACTCCAACTTCTATCCTTCAACTCCACCAAGTTCAACAGCTTACTCACTTCAGCGGCAGTTAAAGCACCTGGTTGATCCTGTTTGTTGGCAAACACCAACAATGCACTCTCCACCAATTCTTCTTCTTTCAACATCAAGTGTAACTCTTTACGTGCAATTTCCATACGTTCTTTATCTGTAGAATCGACAACGAATATGACAGCCAGAGTGTTGGCGTAGTAGCATCTCCAATACGGTCTTATAGATGTCTGCCCTCCCAAGTCCCACATGTTTATGGATATATTTTTATATTGCATTGTCTCCACGTTGAAGCCTATTGTTGGTTTGGTCTTTACCACTTCACCCATTTGCAATTTGTATAATATAGTGGTCTTACCGGCACCATCCAAGCCTAGAATTAATATTCTGATCTCCTTGTTGAGTCCCCATAGTCTACCAAAGATCCCACTGAATACGTTTCCCATTGATGACAGTTGCAGTATGCGTAATTTCCACCTTTTTATTAGTAATAAGTGATTTGTTGTTCTATTTTCTAGTTTTTTTCCTTCACTTTTTTTTTTCAAAATCTCTGAACTTCAATGACATCAATCAGTCAATCGATAGAGGGGGACTTATTGTTTCAAAAAATCACCACAATACCATGTCATATCTCAAATGATCATGTCATCACTAGGACATTATTGCATCAAAAGTACACCATCATTTTGCTGGCTTAACCTAGCTGGTATTGTGATCTCATCACCCTGGGTCACCACGATCTATGTGTTGTGCCGCGTGCGTCAACAACTGCTACATACAAAATTGTCCGTGTTCATATCACTGGCAAGATGGAAATGAGACAAAATTGATAGGATCTCTTGAATTTTCCTTGCTGGTGTCTTACAATTCATACTTTCACGCTCCTGAATCACACCATAGCTACGTATATAATAGAATCTAAACAAAAATATAGACGTAAAATTTGATTCGTTGTTTCCAATCTCTGTATGACTCTCTTTCCAATTGGGCAACGAGCTGCTCTTTTGCAAAAAGCATTACCTATGCAGCTGAATAAACTTTTATTTACCGCTACCCAACGATCATATAATGCGGACTAGTTCTGCCGCTGTCAGCAAACCTGTCTTTGGCTTGATCATCTGATATATAATAAAAGAGGAGAGAAGAAGCTTCAAGTATGCAGCCTCAATAGTTCCTTGATGTTGTGCTCCGTAAAAAGAGACGTTTTCTTTGCTACACAGTTTCTATGTTTCATCAAATTCTATTCTGATCAACCATTTAAGGGCATATCTAAGCACCTTCACGATCTTTTACCCTTTGAAAGATAGTCTTGATCATTTCATTACCCAACTTGTTGGCTTCTGGAAACATTGGGGCGAAGAACTTTTGAGTTTTTTCAAACTCCAACTTGTACAATTCGAAGTCACCAAATTTTACAATGTTGGACCATTGCCTTGCCAGTATGGTAAACTCCAAATCATCCTGTCTGAAAATGTCATTGTCGACGGCAACTTCCAAGCATTCGTCCAAGAGACCCGGTGTACAAAACAAATACTCTGTTACACCCAAGAATATTCTAAACAATGGAGTGGAGCAAATCATATGATCATAAGGTACAATGCCCATCCGGCTCCAGCTATCAACGATACCCAACAAAGATAGATGACTATTTGGTTGTTTCCCCTCAGGTGGCACTTTGCTTAAACTAAACTGCTGTAACAAGTCATCATCCAATAACAATTCATGATCTTTCCCCAAATGACCAAAGACCAGTTGTTTTGCCTTTAACATACGCTCACGCAATTCCAGCTTGCGGCCTTGAATCATCATTGTGAACAACTCCGTCACTGAAGTTGCATATTGTAATATTTGTTTATGCAGTGATGGATTAGTGATCAGCAAACCAGCATAGACATGCCATTTGTTTGAATAAATACGTAACGAGATGTTAATTTTGGCATTCTCTATACCACCAACCCATTTGGTGTTCTGCCAGGGGTATTCACTCACAGAGGCCCACGCAACACCCATACTCAAAAACAGCGCATGGGTCAAAGCCTGTGTATCGGCTGTTATCTTGTCATGTTCTTTAGCGCTCAAGATCACCGCTTTCGACTCAAGACAACTCAACACACTTTGTACAAAACGGAATGACTCATCACTGGCGCGATGTTGAATCATCACCAACGGTTGACCCTTAGGGTTGACTCTAGGTCCATGCAATGAGTGGATGGTGATGATTTCAACGTCCAGCGGTATGTATTTTTCGAAAGCTGCAATTTCTGGCTCCTTACATGACGTTTGTCCACCAACTATTGATCCCATCTTTGTAGAGGGTCCGTATATGCTTACAATTTTGGTAATATTTTCCAGTTCAACACTGTAAATAGTGTAATCAGAACAACGTGTCACATATTGACCATTTCTCATAATCTCGAACTTTTCATCTTTATATTTCTCCTTCAATTGTTCGTATTGCTCCTCTCTATCACATCCACAAACCCTATTCGATGTTGTTAGTCAATCACTCAATTCGCTCATATCAATGTATAGCGCCGTTTACTTACTTCCAGCCTGCTTCGCTGAACCGACGCAGGTAAAGAAGACCCATCTCCCCAAGACCAATGATACCAATGGTCTTGGTCTGCTTCCATTGTTGAACTTCTTTGTCAGACATTATTATTTGTGTGTGTGGTTTATATCAGCTTTTTGGCTTGTTTTGTGTGTGTAATTTTTTTCTTTTCTACGAGCAAAAAAAAATTTACCTATCAATTTTTGTTTGATCGATCCAATTTTTGAAAGATACAGGGAGGATACATTTCAGGCATTTGATTCCCATTGGAACCGCGTGTTGTTATTATGAGCTATAAATCTATAATTCAAAAATGAACACAAAGTGATAGTAGTAATGACCCAGTCTCTAGGCGATCCCTTGGTAGTCGTCATACTTTTCCCTTTTCAACCCCTCAACATCCTCAGATAGATTCAACCATTTCACATTTTCTATCTTGGTATTCATGATCTCGGTAGCGCTTCCCTCGTGGCATAACAAACATATCGCATCATACCCTCCTGCGCCAGGGACAACTCCTCCGAGACAGCCCTTCATTGATGCACCACATTGATTCAACAACTGAGTTTGTTGAATCGGTTCGATTTCTGCTCCTGACTCCCTCGTCAATTTTCTTAAGTTAATCCTGATATCCCGTATGGATTCGATGACCTCCATCAAGGGCTTGTTTTCCTCTGCTAAAGATGGGAATGAACAATACGTTACTAAATTGACACTGGTATGGTTAGATAAAGTTTTCAACAATGATTTATACCTTTCAAGGTCATTGTCATGAATCTCATTCAAAGAGACAATTGCATTTATCAATCTTGTGTTGGCCAGATCTAGATCTGTGAACAACTTATTCGCTTTTTCGTCATTCAGCAGACGCCAACTTAACACTTTGGACACCAACTTTGGTGTATTCGATCCTCCAGATACATCTCCCATGAGCAACTTGATACCTGGTGGCAAAGAGCATCTAGCATGCTTGAAATTCCAATCTTGGTCAACCACTTCTTTCAAGTTTGTGAAATCTCCCAGCACCAAATCTTTTATGATGCCAGGCTGAAATCTTTGATATTGGATCGACCCAAAAGTGGCACTGCCAACGTCAAATCCGGATCCTACCTTTCCTTGAGCGATGCAGTGAGCAATCTGGGACAAGTTGTGGATTTTACCCTTATCCTTTGTCAAATCCAAATCATCGGTGAGTTGACTTAATAAAGTCAGCACCAAAACGGTCACTAAACCAGCACTAGATCCAAGTCCAGTCTTAGAGACTTCAGATATTTGCTGGTCATGAAACAAGAAACTTTTTACACCGTTAGATTTTTTTGTTGTGTTGTCTTGCGAATGGTATTCCAGATCAGAGAATATTGTAATCTCGAAATCTCTCTTTTGTAACTTGCTTCCTTTACAATATTGCAAAATCACATTCAATGTGCTTTCTATAAACGGGTTTTCACCTCCGTTTGTTCGCTTCAAAAAATTGCCATCCACTTGATATTCCCATGATCCCTTTGAGAATTGAGGTGAATTGATCTTTATTGTTTGGACATCATCATCAATGGACCCCTGAGAGGATACGGTGGCATGCATTCTACTAGACAACGCCACCACCAATGCATGGTATTCGGGAAATAATACGAGATATCCTCCAGCTAACAACAGCTTCCCTGGAGCACTATACAGCTGGGTCATTGTCCTTAGTATTTCTCTTTGTGTGTTTGTCCTTTTGCTTCTTTGGAAATACGTACAAAGCAAAAGGCAAGAAAAAAAATCATGATCATAAAAAAAACAAAAAGAACAATACGATTTAATTGATTAATTAATTAATCAATCAATCAATTAATCAATCAATTACAAGATGAAATACAATTACTTAATCCCATTACTTTTAGTGACACCAACGATGGTATCAGCAAAGAACGTTTTTGATTTGAAGAATTTACAACTCAAAGGGCAAGATGACAATTTGGAAAAGAGAGATGCGAAGAGAATCAGTTCTGATCAGGATTTGAAGATATCTGAAGAAGCGTTGAACAATTTACTTAATCACCATGACATCAATCCATTGAAGAAAAGATCCGGTGTGATCATTGAGCCAAACATTCATGTTGTCCAGGGCTCTGTAGAGGAGATAAATGAAAAGCAACGTTTATTTGAGCAAGGTGTAAATGTCATGGCTCAAGAACAACAATCAAGTGATGACGGCAAGATGCACATCATGGGTACTGAATCTCAAGAAGATGATTCTGAGAACTCCTTGGCTAATATAGTCAATACGAATGATAAAGCCCATATTTTTTCCACATACATCAGATCTCATGGTGACATTGACTCAATTTTGAACGATGCATCTAACTCAAACATTATCGTTTTAACTCCAACTGATGATGCAATTTCCAAGTTACTCTTGAAGCCATGGCAGTTTCCTAACGCTGTTGAGGAATTTAACAACGACCAAGACCAAATCTCAGATCAAAACATTGAATTGTTTATCAAATCACATATCATCACAGACTCCACCACCAAATTTGATGCAATCTCAAGTGGTGAAAAGGAAGGTGTCTTGATGAAGACCATGAATGGAAATAGGATCAAGGTTTACAAAGATGATTCGACTGACGAGTTAAAGATTGGTATGCCAGGATATGATGACTTGGTGATCAATGTTGTTGATATGAGGTTTGGTGATAACGGTGTGTCACTAACAGTTGATCATGTTTTGGAATGGCCAGGTATGTAAACGAGGAAAATGACAGCTCGAGGCGGGAATCGGTAAATTTATAGGGTTATGGATTAAATGGATACTATTTTTATCATTAAAGCATCATAGATTATCTCTCTCTTTACACAAGAAAAAATAACAAAATTTAAAAAAATTTTCACACATTGAGAAGAGCTGCATCAGTAGTAGTATTCATCTCATATATATATTACTAACAAGATGTCACCTATGAAAACAGATAAAGTGAGTTAATATTTACAGTGACATGAAGCAGGATAAGAAATAATTACTGACCATAGCCTGTATTGTAGAAGAGAAAACAGCAAGACAATGATGATCTGGTAACTATCACCACAAAGAAACAGCATACACCAATAAGGACATCGCCTAATTTTTCGGCCTCGATATGTGTCCCATCCTCGATAATTTGGAGTTGTACAAATTTGATGCAAGTAACTATGTGTATTTACGAAGTTGCTAGAGCATTATGTGTGTACGATGTTGGTGAAATCGTGGTGCTAGATGTTGAAGAAGAGGATGTTAAGGAAGCTCTGATAGGGGTGATAAAGAAGAAGAAGATTGTCTTTGGAGATGATGATGGAGATATGAATTCAGATCTTTCAAATGGGAAGCCTGTGAAGATAAAAGATGAAGTTCTTTTGATAGCCTCATTATTACAATTTTTCATAACACCACCATACTTGGTGAAAAGTTCTTTTACCAAACAACAATTGAAATTCTTTAAACATGCCATCAAACTACCAAAGATCACAACACTCCCGTTCATGCTTCAACATCATGAGGATTCACATTTCAGAGAAGGTTTATCCATACCGAAACGAGGTAAGACCAAACAGAAGTTGACGAAATATATCAACATTGGCTCCAAATCCGCATTGATTATCGACCAAGAGATCCCATCCAATGTGCGTGTCACTGTTGATACCAAGGCGAAGAAACTTGTATCACCAAGTATACTGTACGGTTCCAATGGTAAATCTTCATTTGGTTACTCGGTTCGTGTACTGCTGAATTTCCAGCTGTTGTTCACCGAAAGCGCTAATCCTGCAGGTTATACCAAGACGATCTATTGTAATGCCGGGGAGTGGTATGCGAATCAGGTGTTGAAGAATGAATCAGTGGAGATTAGCAAGCTGTACGAGGTGAGTGAAGGGGATAAAGTGTTGTTGATTGTAGGGGAATACGCCAGGTTGGAGGGCAGCTTTAAAGCTAAGAAAAAGCAAAGCAAAGCTGACGAATTGGAAAGTGTGGAGAGTTTCAAAATGATGTGTGATTATGAGATGGATATTAGAAAAGGTTGTAGATTAGAAGATGCCATTCTAGTAGCATTGACGAAGATCACCAACTGATGGGAGAGACATGTTTAGAGTCACAACTTGTATATCCTGTCAATAATTTTTTTTCAGATTCTGTGTTCTTATGTAAATCAAAACTGTTGCCTGTTGATCCCTTCTACACTGTCGTCTATCCAAAAAAAAATTCACATGTTGTGTACTTTCAAAGAAAAAAGCCGACTGATCTTTCGTATTATTAGAGAATAAACTCTTCCTAATAACATCTTTGTCAAACAACAGTTGCAATTTTTCGCTACATTACACCTAGAAGATATGAAAAATATTTATACCATCATCTTAATGAAAGTAAGTCTGAAATTCAAAAAATAAATGAAGTCTGAAATTCAAAAAATAAATGATGGTTGCGAGGAGGTTCGAACTCCTGCCTCTTTCGAGACTCGATCGCACATGAAAACTTAAGTTTCACAAACTTTCTACAGCTTGAGTCGAGCGCCTTAGACCACTCGGCCACACAACCGGTCAATTTAAGCATTGAGAATCACCGCCAAACAGGTCGTACCCGGATTCGAACCGGGGTCATCCGGATCAAAACCGAAGGTGATAACCACTACACTATACAACCATTTGTATAAATGGAATTTGTACCTTGTTCAACATACCGACATATTTTGGAGTTCATAATTACTCGATTAGGAAGTCTATGCATCTTTTGTCTCGGTTAAATTGATGAAAGGAAAAAGAAAAAAAAAAAAGACAAAAGTATTTAATTCTAGGAAAAGGGAGAAACTATTAAAACATTGAGGTGGATGTGAATTAGATCATCACAATCAATCAATGACTCGGTGTGAAGTAGTGCAAAACGAGTGTGAGGGAGATGAGGGTGATGAATATCAACAGGATATCAAGCTGAGGTATTGTTGCTGAAGTTGAGTAGAAAAGTGAGAGGTATGTGGGGGTATTAGAGACGACGAATTGGTAGCTTCGGATGCTGACAGTAGCGTTGCCATTAGACTTCACTCAAATAATGGGTTAGCGTGGCTGCACATATGATGTTACTTATAGTGCGCAGCTTAGCAGCCGAAAATTGGGAGGCAAACAAATTGATTTCGGAGATGGTAATGCGAATTTTGAGAATAAGGTAGCATGAGCCGAGTCGGTTGATTTCGATGATTGTAGGAGTGCTGCTGATTGGTTATCAGTTATCATCATTACAGTTTTATCTCCCGTTCCCGTACTTCTCATCAGTCAAGGTTTTTCATACAGGGCATAAGTGGATGTTTGAGTGCCAAACCAGTTGACTGATATGTGCAGAGCTGAGATGGTGGCAGGTGGACACCAATAATAGATCTGAGTCCCTTTTTTATGGATTAGGAACTTCAGTGAAGTAAGCCTAGAAACACCACAAAATACATTACTCCCACTAAACACAAATCCACTATTTATTCTTACATATAAATTGAAATTCTTTTCAACGCAATCATGAAGCAAAACTTCTTACTCCTATGCAGAGGAGAACAATAATGTCACCAAGTAGAAAAGCTCTCAGGAGTCTCTTCGCATTTGAAGCAGAAACCAGTTCTGTGTTGCTCGTAACACCTATACCTTTATCAAACAACCTGATGAATTTCGAAACTTCTTCAGCATACATCTGTGATTATCACCAAAACTAAGGCAAATAACACTAAACAAAGCTTGTGTATCTTATGAGAGTTAACAGCTCCGGATCTCAATGACCCAACAACGGAAGAATTGGGATACTTGTAACCTTCCATTTGGCCACAGTTATATATCTCTCTAGCAGTGTAATTAACTGTGTTAGTATAGCCACCATCTCCACATCTGAATACTTCCATGACGATAAATGACTTTTGAATTGTAAATTTTTTGACAATGATTGAAAAAGCTCAGTATTAATTTAAGAGTTGAAGAGCAGAACTCGTTTCAAAAGATTTTGAAGATCAGCTCTATAATATGTACGAAGATTGGATCTTAGTTAGGGCATATCTCCGATAACAGAATAAATATCACTCCCAAAAAAAAGAAGGGAAAAAAGTGAGCCCTTCTTTTTTCTCTTGGCAGCTTTTGCTGAATAGAGATTAAAAGTTCATGAAAACGAATTTTGACCTCGTTTCATGCGACTTAATGCATTTGCCATCTTTGTGCAACTGCCTGACATGTCCTATGTCATGATTTAATCGTATCCAACGGAAGGAGACTATTATCGTAATGGAGATTTAGTTCAACAAATTGGCATAAAAATTCTCATGGAGAAAGAGCTATAGTTCTTGTGGTTACAGAGATTTTGAGAAATTTCACCAATCTACTCACTTTTGAATCAAAAATCAAATTTTAGTCGGATTTTTATCATCAAGACAATATGGCATTGTTAAAATTCTTATTCCTGTGTTGCGGCATTTATTGCATCAAATTTATTTAAAAATATCTCGTAAGATCTCAGTTACTTGTGTTACTCCAATTACTCATCTCCAGTAGATGATGTTTAAGGTCGATAAACAAATGAAGATGGGTGTGATCAGTTATGTTGGAGCTTGATTACTTCTCGGTTCATGCAAAATAAGCTACCCTATAGAAAAATAATTTATAAACCAGCAAGGTCTAAAGCTCAAGTGGGCATCTTCTGTAATCTTGTTCTTTTAAGAAAAATTTGCTATATAAAATTTAGTACTCTCTTAAGTAATTACTCAATTTAGTTATTATATTTTTTTGTATGGCTTTAGTGATTCACCAGTCTCCTTGTACCGGCGTACCCCCAGTATCAATTCGACTAGAAGACACCATTAAAATAGCCAACCGCTGTTGGTGGGTTCTCATCATTCGTTAGAACCCTATCTCAAGGGCCCAATACAGTGCTTTCGTTCTGTTTTTGTTTTGCCTTTTTCGTTATCTTTCTTCATTTCTACTAGGTCCAGTTATGGAATAAGTCTTCAATAAAGAAGACATATCCCACATCTGATCTACTAGCTTTCGGAAGAATTAGGAAGTTTAAGAGTAGAATTCTCAGAGTTATAATTAGTAAACACTATACTTTACATGCTATTTCGTAACAAAATTATATATATATAATTTTTCAGCCATAATCAACATTTTAAAATTTAGCCTCTCGTTGAGATAGTTTATTGCACTTTTCACTGCTTTCATGAATGTGATGTTCTTCTCAGCTAAGAGACACGAAGAAGTTGACTCCCCAGTTTAGATTTTTGGGTTGGCAAAATCCATGCAATGCTGATGAGAACCCCCTTTTTTTGAGATATTATGCTCAAAAAAAAATTCAACATAACCAATGCTGTGTACGTGTGACATGAATAAGATGAAGCGAAGCTCACTAAACCAGTTCAAGCAGGTCAAAAGATTTTGTAGATTGAGTGTTTACAATAAATTCTCAGCAGGCGTCTTCAATTACTTTTTTTTTTAGAAAAATGTCTATCTATATGAATGTGGGGAATTTTCAAAAACTGCACCAACGATATCTCAAGCTTCTGTTGTTGTCTCCTCTTCTGCTTTATCTTCATCTTCATCTTGTACATCAGCAGCAGTTTTTTGTTCATTCTTTTCGTCAGTTTCATCATCTTCCCCCATGATCTCCTTCGTCAACTTCAGAATCTTCTCATCAACTTTCAACTTGTTGGCTTCGGCATTCGCCAAGTTGATCTTTGTCTGCTCATCTTGTTTCAGCTTAAAAGATTCCAATTTTTCCAACAACAGGGTCTTGGTTGCATCGACGTCATCTTGAGATGCTGGCAATGCTATACCCAATTCACTCAACGATACGATGATTGTTGGTTCTATGGAGAATTTTTGGGCTTTGGATTTCTTGTTCTTCTTACCCTTGTTTGATCCAGAGAAGAAAACTTCTGGCTCCTTTTTGATGATGATAACGTCATCAGGTTTGGTTATAATCCTCTTTGGGGTCTTGGTAGTGCTTGTTGAATTCAAGGATGGCAAGATTGAAGTTTGAGGTCTTTCAAATGTTGGGTCAAAATGTTGTAAGAGGTTATAAATGGTATTAATTTCCTCTGTAAAAGCTGGAACCTTGGCATTTTGTAATTGCAGTTCAGAGTCCTTAACCAAATCTTCTTTAGCCTTGTTCAATTTGTAAAGTTTGTCTTCCTTGGATCTTCTAACTCTTTCTTCATCCATTAATTTCTTGAATTTGGTATATTCTTGATCAAATTCTTCTTGAATTTTCTTCAATTGATGATACAACTCATCTTTTTCCTTACGAATGGCATTTCTCTTTTGGAAGATTTCATTACGCTTATCGTTTATCGACTTGTTGTTTAAGTTGATTTTGTCCAACTTTGATGAAATCTCTTCGAATTTAGCTTGAATTTCCTTATTTTGTAAGGTGGTCAATTTCAGTTTCAATTCAACAATTTTGGCCTTGTCATCATCAATTGATTTTTGCAGGGTTTCAAATTGTCCAAAATCTTTTTTCAATTTTCTTAAAGAAGACATTTCTTTAATGGTCTTTCTCTCTTCAACAATTTTCAAAGAACCAGAATCAATCAATGAATCCAATTGATTGATTTTCTTATCAATTTCTTCAACACTTTTGAAATTGTTTTTCGAGGTTTGCAGGTTCAAGTCGGTGATTTTTTTCTTCATAACGTTATCAATTGACTTGATTTGATCTTGTAAAGCTTGACGTTGTTGTTTGATGGTGGATTGTTGTTTGACAATAGCACCCAATTCTTGTTGCAACAGTTTTCTCTCATCCAAGATAGCACCATCCATTCTAGTCTTGTTCAATTGCTCGGAGAATTTGGCAATGGCAGAATCCTTTTCTTTCATTTGAGCTCTGATCTGTGATACTTTCTCTTCCTTCAGTTTGTCATCTGGACGCTTGATGTAACGTCTCGAGGAAGAGCTTGGAGGAGCAGAGTGGACAGGAGATGGAGAGGAAGACATAGTGAAGAATGGAGAAAAGACAAGAGATAGCAAGGGGGGAGGGCAAAAGAGTAGCAAGGGAGATAGCACCGAATATAATTGGTATTATATGATGAAGATGATGATGATTATCAAGTAATGATGATGATGATCGTTGAATTTAGTTTTTCGTGTGTCTGTTTTTTTTTTTTTGCGTTGTCCAACTTTTTTCTTCTTCTTTCGTCGAAATCTGAAAAATTCTTTTCAAAGAAATTGGAAACAACAACAACCAATGTGTTATGTAGAAGTAGAGAGAGAGAGAGAGAGAGAGATATATATATATATATATATATACAATTACTTCAGACCATGATATATATATATATATATATATATATATCTATATATCTGTTATATACATAGATACTCCTTACAGTAATAATGTACATTCAAATAATTAGAACTAAACCGCTTTCTCTTTCTACATTTGTCGTATAGAGATAGATAGATAGGATAGATAGCTATAGCTCCCCTCTTCATTATAAAAATGAAAAGAGAGAAAAAAAAAAAAATTATTTGTGAGAAGAAAGTTGAGAGCCTTTTGCTATAAACAACAATTATATAATCTGTTAGTTATGCTGACCACAACTACCTCTACAATTACAAAGACAACAGGGCCAACAGCGTACCATAAGCTTGTCAAGTCGCTCTCCAGGAACCAGGTCCTTCTAAAATTCCCAGATGTGACACCGCTTGCCCAAAGTTCTGGAACCATGTCCTCATCCTCCAACACGAGTCAGGACAATTTATCACAACAACAACAACAGGATACATATTTTCAAGGCCACGATTTGGAGCAGATCAAGTTGATGGACGAGAATTGTATCGTATTAGATTACAACGATGAAGTTATTGGTGCAGGAACGAAGAAGACTTGTCATATCTTGACCAATATAGAAAAAGGTTTGTTGCATCGAGCATTTAGTGTCTTTTTGTTCAACGATAAGAATGAGTTATTACTACAACAAAGATCTGTTGAAAAAATCACTTTCCCAGGGATGTGGACCAATACTTGTTGTTCTCACCCATTATGTATTGCCTCCGAATTGAACGGTATCGATGGTCTGAAAGTGGCTCTGGTGAGAAAATTGGATCAAGAGTTGGGTATCAAATCAGAATTTATTCCAGTTTCCAATTTCAAATTCCTTACAAGGATCCATTACATGGCTCCTAATGGGGATGATAAATGGGGGGAACATGAAATTGATTACATCTTAATTGTGAAACTGCAACCAAATTTGGACAATTTGAATTATAACGAGGTGAAGGATGTCAAATACGTTTCACAACTAGAATTGAAACAAATGTTTAAAGATGATAAATTAACCTTCACTCCATGGTTTAAGTTGATTTGTGAAAATTACTTGTTTCAATGGTGGGATAAATTGGATGATTTAGACCAGTTTGTAGTTGATGATATACAGAGATTGTTGTAAAATTTGTACTAAAAAAACATATACGCTTCCTTTTTGTAACTTGATAACACAGAAAAATGAATACCATACCATAGTATAGAGAAACGTGGTTGCAATTGTTCCACCTATTACTTAGTAAAATTGTTCCAGTAAGTGCCTAATATATATAGACATACTAGAGTTCTCCATACACATCATCATCATCATCATCAACTCCAAAAAAACAGAAAACCACATCATTTAGATACCCTTCCAAAATGTTGTCTTGTCAATGACGAAAACCTCAGCTAAGAAATTCTCACAAGCACTTGAATCACCACACAACACGGCATATTCACCTGCTTCACTAATCCAACTATTCTTCTCTTCATCCCAGAAAGACGTGGCATACTTCACTGGTATGCTCAATTCGACTCTTTTAGTCTCACCCGGTTGTAAGAGCACCTTACTAAATTCTTTCAACTCCTTCACTGGTCTCTTTATAGTTGGTGCCAATTGGCTGATATAGACCTGCACAACCTCAGCACCAGTTTTCGAGCCAATGTTGGTGACATCAAGACTAATTTCCACCTGATCATCATCGACAAGAGCAACTTCCAATTTTGTCATCTTGAATTTGGTGTATGACAAACCATATCCAAAGGGGAACAACGTATCTATTCTTGTCTTTTCATACCATCTATAACCGACATAGACCCCCTCTCCATAGTAAACTTTACCTCTATCGGCACCAAAATTGACAAATGTTGGGTTGTCTTCGAGTCTCTTTGGGAAACTCAATGGCAATTTACCACTTGGACAAACATCCCCAAATATAATATCCAGGAGTCCATTACCATTCTCGTTACCACCATAGGACATGTGCAATAAACTGCCACAATCATCAATCCAATGGCTCATATCTACCGGGCTTCCCGATTGCATCACAACCACAGTCCTTGGATTCAGTTGCAACACTTGCTTGATCAAATCATCGTTATTATACGGCAATGACATCGTTGGACGATCCGAACCTTCACTCTCCCATTCCCTGTTCAATCCAGTTACAATGATAACTTGTTCATTTTCCTTTGCCAGTTTCACTGCACGAGCCACAGCAACTTCAGGTGCTAAATCGAGTACTCCACCACAGATCAAACCACCTCCACCTCCAATTTCGGGACTCATACTGTGTAATTTACTGGTACCTGAGGCACCCATCTCGATACGATATTTATAAGTGCGACCAGCTTCAACGTGAAATTTGGCCCTCTTCTCTGAAGAACCCATACCATAGAACGCGGTACCGTGTTCTTGATTCGTGGCATTATCGATGATCATGACATCATCGATGTACAATTTGGCAGTACCATGAACGGCAATACCTAATAAATAATCACCACTATGCTCAGGGGTCCAATTCAGCTCGATGTCGGCCCAGAACAATTGTCTGTTGAGTAATTTGTCATTGTAATAGTCGTTCATCCTGAAAAACCCGATATCTGTCATCACTAACTCATCAACAAGGTCACGATCTCCAGCGGTGTAATCTCTAGGGTGATTGAAAATTTTGATAGAGGCACCAACAGTGACTCCATCATCGAGTTTTAAAGTCTCACCCAAGCTAGGTAAAAATTTGAAAGAATATGCACCTGGCTCGTATATAACGTTCTTCAGACCCAATTTATCTTGGAACAGTTGTAAAGGAGTGACTTTGTAATATGGATTGACCAAACTGGATCCACCTCCAGCATAAGCTGCATAGGCAGCGTTGAACCCAATGACAACAGTTTTCTTGCCTTTAGGCAAGGGCAATTGTTGAAAATCATTTTTCAAAAGAACCACACCTTCAGCAACAGTCTGCCTTAAGAAAGGAGCATCTTGAGTGTAATCCAGCAATTTTTCAGGAATTTTTTCAGCGATACCGCTACCTTCAGTGTCATTAATCAATTGTAACAAATTTCTACAAGCAGTATCGACATCATCCATGCTGATTTTCTTGGACATCAATCCCAGCTCAATCAACCCACGACGCCATACACTAGGACCGGGCAGTTCAAGATCCAAGCCGGCTTTCAATGCCTCTGCGGTAGAGTAAGTACCCTTCCAATCGGAGACAACTAATCCCTTCCAACCCCATTCACCTCTCAAGATATCTTGTAACAACTCCTTCGATTCTGAACAATGGACACCGTTCAACTTGTTATAACTGGTCATGATGGACATTGGATTCGAATCTCTGATCAGTAATTGAAATGGCATCAAATAAATTTCTCTCAAAGCACGATCACTAACCACTGAATCTGCTGAATTTCTTTCAAATTCTTGATCATTGCAAACGAGATGTTTCAACGAACATGCAACTCCATGATCCTGAACACCGTTGATGTATTGCAGGGCAAGCAATCCAGATAAGACTGGATCCTCTGAAAAAGACTCAAATGCACGGCCACCTAGTGGACCACGCAGCGTATTGATGGTAGGTCCCAACAATAATCGAGCACCTTTCAACTTACATTCCTCACTCATTATCTCTCCAACTTTGTATAAAGTTTCTTTGTTCCATGTGGCAGCCAACCCAGTGGCAACGGGAAAACAGGTGGTCTTGGTACTATTGAAGTGACGTTGACCTCTGACACCATTAGGTCCATCCGATAATCTGATGGAAGGTACGTTCAATCTGTGAACACTGACGGTGTGCCACCAATCTTCCAAGGCAAGCAAATTGCATTTCTCAGTGGTGGTGAGGTTGGCAATGGTATAATCTATATCCAACATTGTCTAATTGAGACGAACTTTTGTTTCGGGATTGAGTGGGGCGAGAGTGTTAAACAAACAGCGGGTTTTATATATGAATATATATATACATATATATATATGATACAAAATTTTAAAAGTCGTGCACTTGTTAGAGCATCTCCCCACATTGGGGTTCGATCCGACTGTGGCAATAGGAGCCTATCTCTTCTACCCTATTTAGGCAACAATAAGGGCAAGAACAAAAAAGGCTTGTCTCAATAGCCATTTTAAACTTTGCAATCTAAAACTTATCTTCAATTGAAATGCTTAAGTGTGTCACTTTACCACACCGAAGATGAAGATGATTATTTTTTGACCATGGAAATATAATCAAAATTGTTGTGTCGTTACCCAATTTTTTCCCGGTGTATATAAATATTCATATATATATGTATATATGTCTGTACACTATGATCAGCGATTAACGGGCAATATTTGATGAACACACCACACTCCAGTTACGAGACACGCCTTGAAAACGATTAATTATCTGACCAATCAACCTAAAACTTACGGCCTATAACATCCATCCCTTCATCGAATCCATTTTTTTCGCCACCTCCTATTTTTCCCATGAATAATCTCATCACACCATTCCTCAAGCTCTAAAAAGGGCACCAACTTCTTGTAGCACAACGGTTTTTATCCACAATGTCAAACGGGACCGTCTTTATCTCCGGTGCCGGTGGGTTTGTCGCCTTACACATTGTCAATCAATTACTCTCCAAAAATTACTCTGTCATTGGCTCAGTACAGAGTGAACATGAGGGTGATCGCATCATCGCCAACTTCAAAGATAAATACCAAAACATTGAGATCGATTTCAGATACGAGGTTTTGGCTGATATTGCCATTCCAGATTGTTTTGACCCCATCTTTCGCAAACATCAAAATATCAAATATGTGATCCATACGGTGTCACCTGTCCAATTTAACACTGGAAAAAGCATTGAAGATGCATTTGTCAACCCAGCACTCACCGGTACTCTCAGTCTCTTGAGCGCTGTGACTAAACTTGGACCACAGGTGGAAAAAGTTATTCACACATCATCTTTAGGTGCCATATACAGCTCTGTTGTAGACAAATTGTACAAGGAAGATGTCATCACCGAGGAATCGTGGAATCCAATATCGTTGAATTTGGCAGAAATGATAGAATCTAAATTGATCGGTACTAGAACATCTGGTCTTGTTGGATACTCGGCATCGAAGACGTTTGCAGAGAGAGCAGCATGGGATTTTGTCAATAAGAACAAAGCCAAATTCTCTCTCACTTCAGTGAATCCACCATTTGTGTTTGGACCACAGATGTTCAAAGATGTCATCGAGGAAGATCGTATGAATGCCTCTATGGTGTTGATTACTCAATTGTTCAACACACGAAGCCCCGATGATGACGAGGATCCATTTTTGAGCTTCACAGGTATCTCAGCTGATGTAAGAGACATCGCTCTAACACACGTCTTGGCTATAGAGAGAGACTTAGCTGGAAACAGATTGTTACCAGTACAAGGAATATTCAGTAAACAGACCTTGTTGAATATTATCAACGATAACTTTCCAGAATTAAATGGTAAGATTTCCAAGGGTAAGCCAGAATTAGCCCCTGTGCATGAGAAAACGTGTTTCAAGTTCGATAACTCCAAGACACAGAAGTTGATGGAGGGTGTGGAGTTGATCAACTTGGAGAAGACAGTCGTAGACACCGTGAGACAGATCTTGGATGTGAAGGGAGTGGAGAACTTGAGTTCTGTGGATAATTTCACCACCTCATGATCTACGTTGCAGTTGTCGTATATCTTTAATTCTACCACTTCAGCCGTTCACTTTTTGTATATATATATTTATGTGACTCTAAGTTGAAGCTTATCCAACATTCGAAGATTAGCCTCATTACTATTGCAGTTGCTCCATTTTGAACAATCTGACTATTGCAGATATGTAGTATAAGCAGTAGTGTGAACATCGCGTAATTAGGCTGTAAATCAACTTAGCCGCGATGTTGATCGATTGTTCAAGAAAAAAAAAAAAAAAAAAATTAACCGATAAGAATTTTGTGTGTATTGGGCAAAAACGCTTATCGCACAAATTGGCAAACCAATTATTCGATTAATCATGGGAGAATTTCCGCTGTATGCACACGGTAGGCGGGTATTGACCACAACCAATTTATACTAGTAATTAAATATATATCTGTACCTAATTCTAGTTTAAACTATTATTTTTAAATTGATTTTTATTCAAACAATAAAACCAAGTTACAACAACATAACAAAATGTCTACAATTCAAGAAGAAATTCTCCAAGACTACTATAAAAAATTTGATGACAGCTTTGTTGACGAAACCAAATATCAAAAAGAATGGTTACCGAAAATTGAAAAATATATCAAAAACTTGGAAGCCAACCAACCTGATGATTTGAAACTTCCACAAGAGTTGATGCCAGAATCGTTGGACTCTGTCATCGATGCCATCCAACTCATACGTGATTCGAAAGCATTGAGTGACAAAGAGTGGGAGATCACAGAATTGCCAGCAACAGAGTTGTTGAAGAAGATCAGCTCTAAGGAGTTGTCATCTGTAGAAGTCTTTAAGGCTTTTGCTCACAGGAGTGTTATCGGTAACCAATTGACCAATTTTGCCTTAGATTTCATGTTGGACGAAGGTTTACTGAAGGCTGAATACTTGGACAAATACTTGCTGGAAAATGGCAAGACTGTTGGTCCCTTACATGGTTTACCTTTATCATTGAAAGAACACATTGCATACAAGAACAGAATCACGCATCAGAGTACCGTCTCCAACATAGATAACGTACCAAGTGAATCCGCTTACATCTTAGATATCCTCGCAAAACTTGGATGTGTCTACTACGTGCGTACATCACAACCACAAACTATCATGCATTTGGATACGGATAACAATTTCATTGGCAGATCTAGAAATCCACATAATTTGGGATTATCACCTGGTGGAAGCTCTGGAGGTGAGGGAGCATGTGTCTCCATTGGTGGATCCCCAGTTGGAATCGGTAGTGACATCGGTGGCTCCATCAGAGGTCCAGCACTGTTTTGTGGTGTTTGGGGTTTGAAGCCAACTTCGAGAAGATGTGCTGGACAACAACAAAAGGGTATGAATGGTAATGAAAGTGTTGTACCAACTTTGGGACCTTTAGCACGTCACATTGATGACATTGATTTGTTGATGGAGGCATATGTCAACAGTGGTAAGCCATGGCAATTTGATCCATGGGCCTTACCAATTGGTTGGAGACAAGTTCCAAAGCCAAAACTGCTGGATTTGAAAGTTGGTATCTTGTGGGATGACGGTGTTGTTAAACCATTCCCACCTATTGAAAGAGGTTTGAAACACGTTGCTGAACAGTTGAAACTGCTGGGTGTTACCGTTGTTGATTTTGATGCTCACAAATGTCAAGAACTGTACGATGTTGTCCACGCCTTTTACACCTTGGACGGTAATTATACCAAGCGTCAAATCTTGGGAGAGTCAGGTGAACCTTTGAAACCTTTGACCAAATGGTATTTGTCTTACGGTGAAGGTGATAAGATGTTAACATACCCAGAAATTCAAAAGTTGATCGTGCAACGTGATGTCATCAGAGAAGATTATTTACATTTGATGAACGAGCAAGGATTAGATTTCATCATATCACCAGCATCTTATAACGTTGCATCATTGCCAGGTAAAGTTTACTACTGGGGTTATACCTCGTTGTGGAACTTGTTGGACATGCCAACTTTAACTTTCCCCACCGGTTTGAAGCAAGATCCACTGATTGACACAAAGATCAGTGACGATTACAAACCTAGAAACGTGTTGGAAAAATTGGAATTGCCAAATTACGAAAACCCTTCATTGTTTAAAGGTGCCCCAATTGGATTACAGTTGACAGGAAGAAGGTATTTCGATGAAGACGTTGTTGCAGCTGGTAAACTCATTGGAGAGATCTTACAAGTTTAAAATGGAAAAAAACCAAGAAAGTCCTCCACTGTTGTGATGTGTATTCCCACTACTGTATACAACCATTATTTGTAGAAGTATAGCTAATATATTATATATCATGTATATTGAACCGCCAATGACCATCCTCCTCCTCCTTTCTGGTTCTGGATCTTTTTCAAATTTTTTTTTTGATGACTTCCTGATTGAGAAGGGTTTGGAAATTCTTGGAGCCCAGACAAGCATTCACGACTTGCAGTTTTCATTAATGACAACAACAACAAGCTCAATAGAATTGTGATTGGTAACAGGAAACTGTTCTTTACTTTGCACTTGAAACTTCTCAGAATCAGAATCTGCTGGGGGAAAGAACAAGGAAGTATAGATAGAGAGACATCCGGGTAATAATATTATTTTCTCTTCTATTTTTAGTAACTAAAAATCTTTTCTTGTTTTTTTTTGTTTTGTTTTTGGTTGTTGTTATGGGATCGATCGAGGAAAATTTGTTTATTTTGTTCAAAATCAAGCCAAAAACATTTTTGTATACTTATATTGATTGAGACATATAGATATCACATTCGTTTGATCCAACTCATATATCAAGATGTTACTCAACAAATCTGTCTTATTGCTGCTTGCTGTCTCCTATGTCAGTGCCATCAATCCAGTAAGTCTTTTTTTGATAATTTTCAATACTTCTATTGGCGGCATCTACTAACAAAATCCGGGATTAGGTTGGTTTCAACTTGGGTGTACAAAACAACGATGGTACATGCAAACAGGCTTCAGATTACGAATCTGATTTGGATACCTTATCCTCAACTTCCAATCTTTTGAAAACCTATGCAGTCTCCGATTGTAACACTTTACAAAACTTGGGTCCTGTTGCTGATGCCAAAGGTTTCAGTATTTCATTGGGTGTCTGGCCAAACGATGACGCTCATTTCAGTGCTGAAAAGGAAGCCTTACAAAGTTATTTGCCAAACATTGCCAAGTCAACCATTGCTCAAATCACTGTTGGTTCAGAGCTGTTGTACAGAGATGATATGTCCGCTTCCGATTTGGCTTCTAGAATTACGGAAATCAAAAATTTGTTGCCAAGTATCAAGGACAAAAACGGTGACTCATATTCTGATGTCCCAGTTGGAACTGTTGACTCTTGGAACGTTTTAGTCGATGGTGCCTCTTACCCTGCCATCCAAGCTTCAGATTTCGTCTTTGCTAATGCTTTTTCATACTGGCAGGGACAAACTCAGGCTAATGCAACTTTCTCATTCTTTGATGATATTATGCAAGCCTTGCAAACAATCCAAACAGCAAAGGGTTCCACTGACATCAAGTTTGCCGTTGGAGAGACAGGATGGCCAACTGATGGTACCGCTTTTGAAAGCTCCGAACCTGGTGTTGCTACAGCCAAACATTTCTGGCAAGATGCCATTTGTGCTATGAGAGGTTGGGGTGTTGACACCTATGTCTTTGAAGCATTCGATGAAGATTGGAAGCCAGATTCATCTGGAACCGCTGATGTCGAAAAACATTGGGGTGTTTGGTCAAGTGAAAGAGAATTGAAATATGCTTTGAACTGTGATTTCAGCTCATAAGTTTTAAATATTTCACTTTCATAAAGCTATTTATTATCATCCAAAATTATTGGTCTTTTCTTCATACCCCATACATACCATTCTATGATTCTGTTCACTCGTCATTTATGATTTTTCAATTGTCGAAGATGTCGTTCTTTTTCTTTTAGATAGAGAGATTTATTAGATAGTTTTCTACTTTCACCAAGCAGGCTAGCTTCTCAAAAGAACATCAAAAGAGAATGTATCTCATACAAATAATTTCTTCACAACTTAGCATTATTGAACTATACTCATGACCTCTCTACAAAAGTTTGCACCACCTCCCAGCTTAGCCAATCACTTTTGGTATTCGGTATCAACCCCATCTGGTTCAACTTCCAGATACCCACTCCCATATTACAGAACCAACACGCAATGTAGCACAATTTCATCAACGTAACATCAATATTATCAGCACCTTCTACATCGTCAAACCTACCCAAATTGGCCAAGATCTCCTTTAATGGAGTCAAAAATAAGTTGAAAGTCATCAATATAGGAATTAATTGCAACGAATTTGGCGAAAAATATGAAACTATACAATTCATCGGCAAGTTCTTCAAAGGTGAGTAACTAAATTCCCAGTTTTTGGAAATACGTAATTTATCAAGTGACAAGTCCCTCGCCTTGCTCTTGTTTTGACGTTGTTGCTGTGATCCCACTGTAGATGACAGTCTCAGTGGAAGTACAGGCAGTAAGTAGCCTGGGGGCGATGGAAGTTGTTGTTGTATTTTCTTCTGTTGGTTTCTGTATGTATGTGTGAGCGTGTTAATAGTTGGTTAGATGATGATGATAATGTTGGCAAAAGTTGACAAAGATGGCATGAAGTGGGACTTACGATGGTGGAGAAAAGGATGGAGAATATATCTCCAGCCAATTGTAGGGTGTTGACATTGTCGAGTGGTTATATCATTCAGATCCAATATAGTTCGAGTTTTCCTCTTTATCAAAACCTTTTTTTCCTCTTTTCTGTTTTCTTTCTTCCTTTCTTTCTTTCTTGTTTTTGTTTTCAATCTTCATAACATCAGCGTAAACTTCCATAACACTTGCCACTTTGATGTACCTTCACGGTCTCTACGTTACCCTATCGGTGGCATATGTTTCTTGAGTTTTTAACATCGCTGTCCATAAACAATTACGAATGTCTACAACTAAAAGTTGTATTTTGTCTTTACTAAGGTTACTTCACCGGCTCCTCTCCGTCGAAATGCTCCTTCAAATTCGCAAACTATTTCCTCCTTGATCTGCCACCTGGCAGCTTTTATAGAAAAATCTATAGTACCCATATACATCAACCTTGGTATTTATCTAAGTTGCATTATTTTTTCGATCAGCCTAATTTGACATTTAAAAATACTTGTCGAGGTGTAGTTTCCAGTAAGTGAGTTTATTCAAAGCCTACATGAAAGGGCAATATAAATTACAGGCAATTTCTCGATAAATAATCAATGAAATTTTATGGGGGTTATGATCTCATAGTAAAACACTGAAGAGTTTTTTTCTAGAATTAGATTAGTAGTACATAACATTTTATTTCAAACAACACAAGAACCCCTTTAATTGACCTCAGTTTTCCTTATTTCTGAACTTGAACCTCGCAAATCGCGACGAAGACTGGTCCCCATTGATCGTGTTGGCATTACTTATAACGCTCATCAAATCTGAATTGTCATCATCAGCCAGCATCGAATCGCGTCCTTGTTCGAGATCTTGTTCCAGTCTCTGCTGCAGCAGTAGTAACTCCAGTTTCCTTTGTCTTTCCAATTGCACAGACTCCAACTTGTCTAGCAAATTGCTAGCCTCGTCAGGTCTAATTCTAGTGAATTTGGTGTTTTGATGTTGCTTAAAGTATTGTAAAGATGCCGACTTCATCAAGTCAACAACTTGGTTCAATTCAATAAAGGTACTGTTGATCGACAACGACATATGAGTTTCTTGGTTCAATTTTACACCTTCATTCATCGAATTTATGATACCTTCGAGATAATTAACATCCATGTCAAAAATGTGCAAAGCTTCATTACTGATGAATGTTGCCTGTCTGAGTTGATCAAGGAAATGATCTGCAATTAAATCAAACGATCTAAACAACAACAATTGCCTTATGCTTGTTGGCAAATTATTGAAATTGGTATTGAACATCATCTCTAAGAACTCACCAATATCCTTGATGAAAATACTTGGCTCGTCCTGATGAACATGTGAACTGAAATCCCATTGGGCAAATTCGATCAAATCAATAACTTTTGAGTCAACCAATTCAAATATTTTGGACTCGGCATTCTTACGGAGTTGTATGAAATTCGAATAACTTTTCAAATATAACTGGCTATTTGAGTGGCGTGATATCAATTTCTCAAATTCTTTAATGGAACTACTGAAAAACTCCAAATTTATCAAATTTTGGGCAATTTCCTCTTTAATGGTAGAGTTTAACTTCGTTGTCAAATGATTTACAACAATGTTACTCAATACATTATCCACAGAGTTAACCAAGATTCTGTTCAACTCTGAGAATTTCTGGAAGTAATACTTGTTGCAAAATTGTTCATGACTGGTGATGAAGTTTCTCAAGTGAACACACGTCATGGGATACATCGACGAAAATGGTAGCGATTTGGGCATGGTGATATTAGCGTCATTGTCAATGTTGTACCATGATAGCGCGCAAATCTTGATATACAACTGTTTATCATTGAAATTCATTGGTAACGAGTCGTCCGAGTCTATCACATCCTGGTACGTTTTTTTGAATTCTTCAAAACTCAAAACTGTGAACTTTTTGTACGCAGCTATTAACACGTTGTAAAGTTGATCAGTATCATAGCCGTAGCTGTTCAAGCTTTGTACGAACAATCCAATGGAATCTTTGAATTTCTCCAACTCCAGTAGCGTGTGTACTTTATTGTTCAAGAATGAAATTAAGGATGGAAAAACCTTGGTTACTATGGAGTCATAAAGATCTTTCAAACTAGAATCTGATCTCAACTTGTAACTAGTCTTGATATTTATCAAATGGTCACTAATTAAGAAACCTAGTGCTGTATAGATGAACTGTTCCAATTCGTTAAGATTGTTAAACGTGGATGTGGGGATTGAGTTTTTGCGCTGGTAGCCATTCGTTCTTGAAGATGCACCGTTATGCAGAACAGGCTCCGACTTCATCAAGTCTTTCATTAATCTATCTCTCTTAGTCACCCATTCACTGTGGTATTCAAGCCTCAATGCTTCCTCTTCTGAAAGTGTCTCGAACACCAAAATTCCATCTAATAAAGGCTTCATATCAATGCCTTGTAAAGGATCGAAGTCCGAATCTGGTCTCATTGATAACTCAACTCCGGAATTGACCTTGTATCGTTGTAGATCTTCGTATTCATTGATCAAACTTACCCAATTTTCAATAATTTCGTTCATGTCCATTGCTATTCCCTCACCAATTTTTATGAAATTTCTTTCTAATGAATTTGTTAGCCATTTTTTTATGTCATTCAAGGAATCGTCCTTGCACATTGCTCGAAGTTGTGGGATCGAGCTGTATATTTTTTTTGTAAATTCAAAATTATCGAATAATTCGTTACTGGCGTACAAGTTCGTTAAATCATCTAACAGCTTCAATGCGTTGTAAAACTGCTTTTTAGATATCATCTCCATGATTTTATTCGTCACTTCCAATATATGTAGACATGACTGTAACACATATGCCGTTTCGTTGATCTTGTTGTATATTTTGTTGTAGTTCATTGATAGTTTCTTCTTCGTGGTTAATTCATATCCAGTCTTCAGCAAGTTCTTTTGTATAACCAAAACTTGTTGCGACAATTCCCCGGCATTCTGCTTAATACGCTGTACCGTCTCAACTGACTTGGTCACATCTCGAGAGCTACTGAAAGACAAGTTCTCTAACTCACTTTCCTTTGTGTAAATAGAGTCTTCAAGGCTGTTCAATAGGCTTTCCAAAGCATCTTCTTTGATCGACTTTTTGATCAGTGGGATTAATTGATCTATGTAGGCATCCGTATTCAATATGGAATCATCTTTCAAATGTTTTAAGTTGTTGTTGTTAATCTCCTCGACATTTGCATCTCCATTGGTGTTGTGAGAATGCCCATTGGGATATTGCTGTAGGGAAATTCCATCCTGCTGTATCATTCTTCTGGTGATAGTGCTGGCTTCAACCGGTATCAACCCTGATTTGTTTTTCTTATTTGACGAATCTTTTTTTTTTCTCTTCCTACTCCCTAAACATATGTATAACGGAGAATGAATCAAATTTTGTTGGTGGGAAGCTCAAATAGCGGTAAGCTAACCCTCGTGAACGAGTTATTCGGAAGTGTTGTGGATGTTCCGAAGGATTTGGAATCTCACAGTGGGCTTATCTTCAATGATATAGAATTGAAAACAAAGTATTACACTACCAAGTTTGGACTATGGATTGACGAGTTCAATGATCGTGATCTGAAAGTTATTGACATCAATGACTTTAAGTCTTGGTGTGAAGATTTGCTGTCAGAAGAATCAAAGATATTACGTGATGTGCTAAAAGGTTTTATATTCACTTTCGACATGAACGACGCCAGTGCGTTGTCTTATATCACAGATGCTTCAGAGATCTTAGTGGGCTTATTTCAAGAAGGTTTTGATCCACAATGGGACGGAATTAAAATGGCCGTCGGTTTTCAAAAGAAAAAAGAGCCTGTGCCGAAGGAACTTTTGTTGGAAATGGATGACATTTGGTTAAACAACGGGTTTGAGTTTATTTGGTTTGAAGAAAAATCCCAGGATGACAATAAAATGGGTAGGGACAGGATAATGGAAGTGTTTATGACAAATGATTGGCAAAATCAGGATTTGGAGGTTGCTCATAAGGCAATCGGAGAAGATGTTGAAGATGATCAAATAGAGGAGATGTTTGCAAGGTTGTTGAACGATCATAATATTGATGACCTGAGTGATGATGAGACGATTGAAACAGGAGGCTTGGATTACGAAAGTTTGGTGACTAAGTTACATAACGCCAAATTTGAGATAAGCAGACTTCAGAATGAGGACGAAAAGAAGAAGAGAGCGGTGCAAGCTATAACCAATGTTTTAGATAACTTATAAATGACTTGATGAAAAGTATTACGAATCAACTACAAGAGCCCTTATACAATTTTGGGAGAATACTTATCCCCAGCCTCTAAAATACAATGTATCTGTATTCACTTCAGACTAGCAGTCATCATCGAAATCGGTTATTTACTTTTGCATGACGAGTTTAAAACGCAGCTCTTATATAATCACACTACATGGAATGACGAACACTCATATATATACATGATGGTAGAGATGTGTCACGGACTGCTTTTGCAATGATCCTTCATTCACCTCCCATCTATACTTAGTTGATTTCTGTATCATGAGATGGATCAGGCCACGGTTGAAACCTGTCATATATACGTGAGATCCAATTGCTTCAAATACACTTCGAAACCTTCAAAAAAAGTAACCAGTTGCCAGTTCCTTCACGATTCAGCGGCAAGGAAAATAAGGCAAATAATTAAACATTTACAATTGAAATGAAACCTTAGCGATTAGGGATAAGCAAAGAAGCGACGGTTACCAAATTGTTGTCAATAGACATCGATTAAAAAATCGTAGGCATCTTTGGTATAAGTATTGGATACCATTGGCAAAAAAATTCAAACGGAACGGTATCATTGATATGGATAAACTATAACACACCCCAAAAGACTCCATAAATATGGAGAACAACAGATGTCATTCAAAGGGCTTGACATCTGTGTAATGTTTTCGAGAGTTTGCCTTGTGATTGTTAGAATATTGATGGAATGCTCATAAGGCATTTCATCATATCAATCCTTTGCGTCTATCGCTTGGCGTTACGCCGCTTATGTGATCAATGCAACATCTTAGTTTAGTTAGTTATTCGTATATAAGTGTTTAGAGATATCCTCAACTCATATTATTATATGAGTTGAAAGAGAATAACACTATTTTGTATTATATACAAAGATGTCCAATAACGCCGAAACCTTATCAAAGACACTCAAACCATATTGGGAGATCTTCCAGAGGAACTCGTGAGTCAAAGATATAACATCTATTTATGTCTGATGCAATATTCCGTTTTTCTTAGAAACTATTTGTACAGAAAATCACAGTCGGAGTGTGGAATAATTTGATTAGGGATATAATAAACTTCTATTGAATAAAATATCGTATAAAAATGTCTTGTATAAAATAAAATAAAACTATATAATTTGAGTTCAGAAACCCCCTTTAATATCATTCGTCTTGGGTGGCAAATGAGTAATTGGTGGCAAACCTGCCGACCAATCAACTTCATTAGTCAATTCCATAGGCGGCAATGATTATTAATGGTTATTTCTAGAACATTCCATAACTCTCTTAACAAGTAACTAAAAATAAATGCTTAATCTGTTTCCATAAATAAACACTCCGTGGCAATGTTAAATGTTAAGATGCATTTATCATGGGTCACGACAATCACTAGAGTCTTTAAGTCTTGACATTTATTGGCCACGGGTCATGGAATTGATTTCAAAAAAAATTAAGGGTATTTGGTGAAAAGGTTTAAATAACCGATCATGTTCCTAAATTAGATAAAGATGGTGCTGGTGTGAAAGGAAATTTTATTGGATGCGTCCGCAATCAAGCTGGAAAAATAACAAGACACAATCACTGTTTGACATTTCTCGCAGTCAAATGTGTCTAGTGAGTCCTGTTTTATAATTCGGAAAAAGTAAGCACCCATGCTGGGAGTCGAACCCAGAATCTTTTGATTAGAAGTCAAACGCGTTAACCATTACGCTACACGGGCATTTTATGATGACAAAAATAATGCAGTTTTTGTCGTTCACAGTATATAATTTTTAATTGATATTTTAGACACGACATTCAAGCTTTTGCCGATGGCACCATGATAAAGGGTACTAGAGAAACTTATAAATGCCTCATCTTCTATTTGAAAGCCTTCTTAGGTTTTTTATTACATCCCTCCAACTGGTAAGTAGTCTACAACACGAACATTGTGTGTTTAGTACCATAGAAATTGTAAGTTCTCAAAAATGAAAAACCTTTACATACTCTCTATTTGGCATCATCTACACCCAACACATGCTAAATCTTTTAATTGTTACATTTTTGATGGAGTCTCCGCTAATGAAGCAACGTTCGACAACGTACCTACCACGGCACATCTCTTGTTAATATCACCCAGTATTGTTGTTCATTGCTCTGGCCTGTCTTCTCTTAGGGAACTTATCACTCTTAGTTATTGTCTATTCATTAAAACTCTTAGAGTTTTTTCCGAGCCTACCATATTTTGTCGCTTCTTCACTTTATTCAAATGACAAGTAAATATATAGTTTTTTATAACCATATATAGTCGAATAAAGTCCATTAAATAAAAAAAAAAAAATTATCGCCTCTAGCACACTCAATCATATGTGTCGTGATCCATGATAAATGCATCTTAACATTTAACATTGCCACTGAGTGTTTATTTATGGAAACAGATGAAGCATTTATTTTTAGTTACTTGTTAAGAGAGTTATGAAATGTTCTAGAAACAACCATTAATAATCATTGCCGCCCATGAAACTGACTAATGAAGGTGATTGGTCGGCATGTTTGCAACCAATTACTCATTTCCCACGCAAGACGAATGATATAAAAGGGGATTTCTGAACTCAAATCATATATTTTTATTTTATTTTATACAAGACATTTTTATACGATAGTTTATTCAATAGAAGTTTATTATATCCCTTCAAATTATTCCTCACTCCGACTATATGTCACTATCTTAAAATCTTAAGGTTATCTTTAGAGGTAGATGTTTAATCCGCCAAAGAATGGATAGTTGGCGCCTATGACCAACTTGCACTGGATTCATTGCTTTTCAGAGTACCTAGTACTAGATAATTCAGTATTCTTCTGCTCGTCAAGCAGACAATCCAAATCTCAGCTCTTTTATCACATGTCTCTATCATACATCCACCTAAAATTCTGCGATTATACCGGTACTCGACTGGATCAAAAACTATAAGTTCAGTCACATCATAAATGGCGGCTCTGAAAATAACCCTTCCATTATGTTGTTAATACTACGAGTATCCATATTTGGAACATGGAGGAGCAGTTGGGCAATTAATACGATTATGTCCAGATTTGCGGCAGTAATAACAAAATTTGGGGCCCTTGAGTATTTTCATATGGAGAGATGAAGGGTAAAGTGGGTGACTTGCAGGGGGTAAGCTACCACTTCCAACGGAGATCAAAAGTTGAGTGTGTTCAATATCATTAAAGTTTGGCTGTAATACCGGTAATGATTTATGAGTGGTATGTGCGTCAAGAATGAGATCATTCTCTGATAAGAGTTGTTTAAACCCCTTAATAGAATCGAAATGGTGACGAATTTGATATTCCAATTGAATAATAAAAAGATTGGTGCTTTTGTTACGGTGAATGAGTTCAAGCTGGAATCTTGTGTATGTTTGAGCCGCCAAAAAGGAAAGTATGGCTTTCAGTTGGACAGGAGAGATGTTCTTTGAGTTGAAATGATATTCCACATAATTTCCTTGAACCTGGATTTGGATGTCCTCTGAAAAAGATGTTTCCTGAGACATTGAAGGGTCTTTGGTGATTTCCAGTTGAGTAGTTGAAAGTATCATTTCCCTAATATCACTATAGATGTCTTGATATTCAGTATCCTCATTTATTTTGTGAAGGGCCAATTTGTATTTATTGTTATCATCATCCCCAATGGAGAAATAGCTAGTGGAATCATTGTTAAATTGTTGGAGAAGTAGTGGATCAATACCTAATTGTTTTGCGTCATCTTGAGATGAGTTTTTTTTTGACAGCAGAAGATAAGGAGCATCAGTATAAGTGTTTGAGTGGTTGTCAACCTCTTTGGTTGAGGAGTTGTGAATATCAGTAGAAACAGATTGAGACAAAGAAGAAGAAGAAGCGGTTTTTTTTTGGTTTTTTTGTGAGTTTTGAATTTTTTTGGGGTTTTTGTTGATGATAGAATTTGATAAAGAAAATTGGGAATCATGAGAAAAAGACTCTCTACCGGTGGTAGGAGTGGAGGCCAGTCGGGCAGGTGGATGAGGAGGATCGGGAGGATACTTTAATGGTGATTGAAGCGCGAAGGATGATTGATTGTTGATGTTCATTCTAAAGAAACTTTATTTATTTGTCGCTTCTTGACTTTCTTCGATGACAAGTAAATATATAGTTTTTTAAAACCATATATATAGTCGAATAGAGTCCACTAAATAAAAAAAAAAATTATTATCCTGTGGCTACCACCTTCAGAGATTTTAACGACATGTATGTAAATAGTTTTTAAACTGCATGTGTAGTCGAATAAAATGGAAAAATGCTAGAGCAGTAGCACTGAAAGGTGAAATATATATTTTATTTTTATTGACAGTTCACAGTTTAGCAAATGAGTTTGTCAACCATTTGAATCTTGGAGCATTTTCAGAGAGTTTTTCTTGAGCTTTTCATAATTTGGATTTACTTTTTTTGTTTTATATAGACTCGTCACATAAGCTTCTTTTAAGAGGGATAATATTCAAAAGAGAAGACAGCCAGTGATACAGAGATAATTTGGCGAATTTCAGCCCCATCATTTGCTCATAAGTTTAATAAGTTATAAGAGGGAACCCAACTCCTTTCAATTTGTCGCTTCTTACCCGAATAGGACAAAAAAAAGTTTGGTTCGGAGTTTAAACAACAGAGAGCGCCGTGGAAGCTTGATAAGAAGACAGGATACGATGCTCAGCGATAAACATATACTAAAATGTTTATTCTATCAAACTTGACACCCTCTCATTCTTTTGTGTTAAACTATTCAATTAGTTTACATTTTCTGCTTTATTGTCTTTCTGTGCTCTTGCTATAGTTTACAAAGGCATGTTCACAGCATTTTCGTTAACGGAGACAGCCAATGAGGAAGTCAAAGATGAGATAAGTAAAAACTCATACAACTTGCCCATCCCGCAAGATGCAAAGGCCATCATGAATGCTAAAGTCAATTCAAAGTCTTTTCATGGTAAATCATCAAGATCATTTTATGGCTGTACTGAGTGTAAACTGAGGAAAAAAAAATGTGATGAGATGAAGCCAAGCTGTTCTACATGTATTAGAAGAAATGTTCCGTGCGTTTACAACGGGAACATCTTTAAGAGGAAGCCAAATCCTTCATACACAAAGAGAAAGATACAAGCCCTGATAACATGCGAGTACCGCGATAATCACAACAACAACCTCGATCTTGAGATCACTACCATCCCACTGATCAGTTGGTCTACCTCCCCATCTGCTTCTGTACTACCACAACAATCATCAGAATTTATATTCAGTAAGGACAACATCAACAACAATTATGGATCAGATCATCAGCAATTCGAGGATCTTGATGCCTTCTTATCCTCAGTCTTGTCAGACTTCCCGTATCCTGAGCTGACAGCTGATGAATTTTCTCAAAAATCACTCATCGACACAACTGACATTGCTATGAACGGAGAGGAGGTGATGGCGATGGACGAGTCACAAATAATACAGAATGCTGAACCTAAAGACAAGGAGGATGATTTGTTGTTGAAATTTATCTTGAACATTAGGTCTCATGTCGGAGGTATCAGCGATGAAGAATTGTCCAAGTATGTGAGCTCTGCGAGTGATGATTTCGTTTACTTCAAGGCTGCGTTGCTCGATTTCTTGCTGAACAAATATGACAACTTGACTCATATGGATGAACTCGACAAGTTTTACCTCTCATCATACATTAAGATCTACAATGTATTCTGTTCAATGAAATCAGCACACGAACAAAGCATATGTGATCTTTATTTCAAATTAGGACAATCAGATGATGCTATACTTCATGCTTTGGTTTCTTTAGGAGCCGGCTTCATATCTTATCAAGGGAGTAACAAGGTGCGGTCGTCTTTGAGAAAGTCATTGGCTCGCCATAGTGATAACCTCTCCAGTTTCGTCCATCATAAACAAGAGACAGGTAGCGTTGACTACAAATTGGCTCTTTCAATCACTACAAGTTTGACATTATACTCTCATATTGGTATATTATTGGGTAACACAAAAGAATGGCTACAGTATCATCAGCTTTTGACGAAGTTCATCATCACTCATTTTGAAAGTTTGGTAAACTTTGTCAAATTCTTCAAAGACAAAGATCCATTAATGACAAAGGCAATCACCACAAACGTTTTCACCCATGGTGTACTAACAATAAGTAACAAGAAAACATTAATTGATCACCAGGATATGATCGATGGCTTGATAGCTAGCCGTATCAACTGTTACAATGAGTTTGATTCCCTCATGGGTTATTGCACCGGAATTTTCATCATAATTGCACAGATTAAAGATTTCACGACTACCGCAGACTTAGAAGAACTTAGCGACAACGCCTTTGAAAAATTTGAAAAATTGATTGTCAAAGAATCACCAAACACTGGTGTTTACCACGACAATGATGGGTTTTCTGACAAAGATTTGGAAAACCATTTAACGATTTTCGAGCTTGAACAAATCTCAGCAAAGTTATACTTACGTTTAATGTTCGACAGACTCGACCCGACATCAGACGAGACCATCGACTTATTACTCAACTCCCTCAGCTGCATGCAACTTTTGATCAAGACGAAATTTGAGTGCATGTTTAGTTTTCCCTTGTTGATGGCTGGTCTCTCTATCAACGAACAGCAACACGAGCGGGTATTGAAAAGCATCATCGCCCATGTAAGGTCACACAACCAAACAGGTAACACTTTGCGCCTGTGCATGTTCCTTGATGAAATGTTCATATTTGACACAAACATTAATAAATTGGAGCTTTATCGTAAAGTAAGAGAACATTTAGACTGGGATGTTAGTTTATTTGTGTAGCAATGGGGCTTGCACAAAATTGAGCGCCTTATTTAATTGCAAGGTGCTAACTACCTTTTATAAATATAATATTTATACAGATTATTTTAAATTCTAGATAAAATTTCAGGGTCTAAAAAATTGACACCATTTTCTTTCAAGAGTTGATAGGTGTTTTGCTTTTAAAAAATTACGAGACAACTTTTCTCTTGAAGGATCAATTAACAGATTTATAAAGAGTGTAAGTGACGGCTTAATATAGATGAGGTATCGACTTCAGCCTCATCAAAAGCTCTAGATCCACAGTGCTCCAATCATTGACTGGATAAGTTTCTTCAGCTAACATGCTAACCAGCAGCGACATCATAGCCTCGAAAGTCAGTACATCTAACAATCCCCCAGTCAGCAATTCCTTTACATCGTCTACTACCCCAGTTAGAGCTGTATTTTGCTGTAAATTGAACAAGTCGTCCTTGACCAGGACTTTTTCAAAGTACAAAGCTATGTCATTGTTTTCTTCGCTTTTCCAGTGCTCATCATCTTTTAAGACCAAACCGTCCTCAGCGATTACGTGACGTTTAAAATGCAGTTTGGGAAATGGATATTTGGTAGCAGCTCTGAATTTGTGTTCGGTCTTCCCCGAGCCATGATTACCATCTGGCGATAAGTAGTAATTTGAAGTACCATTCTGTGCCGACCTCAATTCAATCGAAAAATCATCCGAGTTCATAAAATTGACTCGTGCAGTTGTACCACGAATCAACACAACATCATATTCCACGTCTCTTCCTACTGGTTTGGTATCTATTGAGACCACTAATGGATGATTGTGAGTGATGTTAGTTTGGGTGATCAAATCAGTTGAAATAGAGTCCATTATCGAAAACGAATGACGTGAAGTGGACGATGAAATCAGCTCTTGCTTATCACCAAAATTTTTATATGATTGCAAATTACTAAATTTCAGACTAGTTAAAGCGTCGGAGTAAACGTTTATCGTGGTACCGTTAGTCAAATTGTAATTCAATGCACCCTTGATATATGTTTCATACTTGGATGAGACAATTTGAGATAATGAAGAGGGGGAATGACCGAACTCCACTACTGTTGACTTCGTATCATTAAAATTGCTAATGATTTCACCTGAGCTTGTCTTGACTTTCGATGACTCCCAAGTCAACACATTAGCAGTAGTAATCCAGTTTTCACCAATGGACGACGGCTTTCTGTCAGGCATATCATCAATACAATTACCAACTTCAATCCTCAATACCTTCTCACCGTCACCCCATAACAAAGGTAACAACGGCGTCAACTCTATCTCTAACGCTCTAACATCAAAAGCTCCAGAAGCAACAATTGGTCTCCATAATGCAGGAGAAATGCCACCGGTATAAATTGTCGGCTCTGGCAGCAGTGTTGCCAACTTGATATCGTTGAGGTAGACATTGGCAATTCTACACGGACCATGTCCCAAGAGCGGATGCCCATGATCGATGAAAGAGTCCTTGAGATCATCCATCACGTTAGTATACCAGAATTCCTCAGCTGCGTTACCGGACATAAACAAATCAATTCTGGCTCTTGTGGTGTTGGCGTTAAATTTAGGCAACGACATCTTCAACTCGGATGATGGTTGATAGACCAATGGTGGCCTGTTAGGTGCTACAGTGACCATAGACCATATTTGATCAGCAGGGTCACTGTTACCAAAGAAGTGTTTTACTGTTCCAGGTGATGACAATTCATCGTCCAAGTCCTTAGGTACGATCGATACGTTGCGTGGTGCATTGTAATAAGTAGCCTCTAACGAAACCTCGAAGGCACCTGTCAACCTACTTGTCACCAAATTGTCCAATTGAAACATCACCGGAATGTTATCTTTTGTGAACAATTTGGAGTATATCGAGACATCCTTTGACGCCGTGGAGTAAACTTCTCTTCCACCTGGTTCGATAGTTGAAGTTCTCCATAAAGCTATACCGTTAAGGTATACATGAGCCAACCTATCATATTGCACTCCATTGACTGTGGTATTGATAGTCAAGATCACTTTGTTGAATTCAATTTCAGGAGGTGGAGCAACGTACGTCTCAATGGCTGGCTTTCCCCATGAATTTGCAAAAATGTGCTTAAGCAACACCTGATTGTAAACAGGCAAACCAAAATCCGCGTGGGGAAGTGTGACTTCGAATATTTCCGAGGGCGACGACGAATTTGTGTTTAACAAAGAAGAAAAATCAATTGATTCACGTGCTGACGATTTGCCACCTGACAATAAGTTTGATAGATGGAAACCAATGAAGTAACCCAGGATGGTCAGGAGAATGTAAATGCGTATCAACTTGAAGTTGCGCCAATGTCTCACCACCTCTGGACTCAGATTTATGTCCAGATTGAAATACTTTGGCAACTCTAGCACCCTCTGCGATCTCATCGGTCCGTCTGTCATAACTGCTTGCTCATACAGATTACCAATACTGACGTGAACCGAGCTAGGAAGCTGTCTTTTTTTTTTTTTTTTTTTTTTTAGTGTATCCATCATTTTTTACTCAAAAATACATTGATTGATTAGTTAGTGAAAACTATGATATGCAAGGAGAGAAATAACATCCAGTTATTTGACAGATGTAGTTGTAATAGCCCCACCATTTCCTTCTGAAACTTTGAGCGATGTGTGTATCTTTATTTAGTTGGTCCGAGAATTAGGACCATATATGTATAAAATTACTGAATGCGGATAAAAAAAACATCACTTCCTTATCGCTCGATAGATAGATAACAAAGCAGAAGTGAAATTAAAAGTATCAACAACAACTGTGCTTGTGTCTGAATTAACGTGTAAGGCCATAAAAAATCAGCTGACAAAGGAAGACCAATGTACAAAGGGTGAATACAACAATCATGCCACTTCCCAAAATTACAAAGAAAAAGACAAAGACGTTTGATGGCTGCTGGTCTTGTCGGGAAAGGGGGATAAAGTGTGACGAACTTAAACCAGAATGTGGGAACTGCTTGAAGAACTCAATCTCTTGCAAAGGGTATGATATACGATTGTCTTGGAATACTAAAAAGACAGACAACTTGAGAAGATCCAAGTTGTACAACCATTTGCAATACAAAAGATTCCGACTATGCGATTTGAACGAGGTGATCTCTCAAGTTGATGATCTAGTTGAAAATCACAGCTTTAGAAACCTAATCAAAGGCCCATTTACCGTATTTGAAGCTAATGACTTGGTACCCATATGGAGATTAAGAATCATACACCGATTTCAATTGAGTTGGTTTAAGGAGGTAATGTTACAACATTTGAATAACAAAAACATCGTCAACTCGATATATGCATCTTCCCTATACTACACGAATCGTGACCTTCGAAGAGCCAGGTTTTATAGAGATGAGATTTGGAAAGACTGGGATGTCAACCATATGAACTACGATCAAGTGGAAAGTGTATGCTGGATTTGCTCGATGTTAAATCTCCTTTTGACTTCCGATCTTGTGTACTTCATCAGATTGGATTACTTTGAAATCATGAACAAAATTGATAAGCTTTTAACTAAGTTAGACACATCTTCTACAGAAGTTATACAAATATCCACATTAGTGGAGTTCTTAAATAGTTTGAAGTTCATAAAGCCCGTGATTTGTCAACCGAAGACAACAGAATACTTGGAAGAACTTGGCTTGACTAAAAACTTGTTGGAGAACTGGTATCAGATTCTATCTTTGTCATCGTCTGAAAAAGATCTAACTTTTTTCCAATTAGAGAACGAATTATGGTTCAACAAGAAGAATCTAATTTTACCTGCTAGCCATGCACGTTATCACAAATCGTACACCTGGTACGTATCCATGTATATATACTTCATCAAAAAATTCTATCACAGGCCTCATGGAATAGTCAGCATCAAATATCTTGTCAACGAAATAACTCCTCATTTATTGGAACTCGACTACGAGCAGGATCTTGTTGGTCTCCGATGGTGTTTGTTTGTTATCGCCAATGAATCTGGGAACATGACATGCAATGAGATATTATCACCACATTTGATCAAGATGAACATTCCATTGCTAAAAGAGAGGGACGAGCCAATGGGCAGTTGGATCCAATACCTCCAGTCCGCCCACGTATTGATGATATGATTATAACACAATTCAAGTCCATGCTCTAACGACAGCAAATGAGAAATTGACGATCACCCCTGCAACAATGGCCATTTTACATCTTTTGCTTAATCCCAAGAAGTCCAAGTTTAATAAAAACAACAGTAGTAAACCCAATAGACTTCCGATAATAATTCCAATCAACAACTCGAAATTCGTATCGTTAACAGCGCTTGTAGTCAAATTTTGAAATTCATCAATCTCATTGTTCACCGTACTATCTATCCAGCGCTCTTCTAAGGTTCGTAAATCTTCCAGTTGGCTGGCACTTGATCCATAGATGGACTGGAATTGTCTTCTCAATTCCAGAATATCCAGTTGTGAGAAACCCTGCGAAAGCAACCGGTCAAATCCTACCGGCTGCGGCTGTGTAGTACGCTGCTGCTGCTGTTGTTCTTGTTGCTCTTGCCCCTGAGTGTCTTCCTCTCGTAGCTCTTCATCCGTCATATCATCACCCACCAAACAATGTATATACACCTTGATTGTTTCATCATGATTATTCGTAAGCTTCACCATTCTAAGTATATCATTCTCAAAACTTGTGACATTGGTTAATATTTTACCACTGTAGATCAACTTTAACTTCTTGTGACTGAACTGTGCTCTATTGTTCCTTATCATTTTCTTTAACAGCGTTGTGGTCAAAGAGTGGAACTCGGTTGTATTGATCATGAGATCGGGGCTATCATCGTTGAAACGTATCACCAATTGGTAGGATTGTTTCGAACTGCTGTTATTATTACTACTCGACATGATTTGATAATTCTGGATTCTGAACTAACAACCAATCACTCACACCATGTGTCTGTTTGCTAAGCGTGCTCTCCTTTTTTATTCTGACCCTCATTTCTACAGCATGATTTGGTCGTGTCAAGGGAGTCATTTCTGTCAAAAAAATGGTATAACCCACCCGTGCCAATAATACAAGGGTATAAATTTTTCACTTGCAAATTTTCAATTGTAGTTATTTTCATACTTTCCTCTCCTTGTGCGGACAACCAATACTTATAACACCGTGTTGCTTTTCATTTATATGGGCTCGCCGGGCGTCAAATCCCACTTAGAGTCTTTGAAATGAAAGGTGTCAAGTATTTGGAGAGATTAAGTTAACACAATTGTGCCCATCTTAATGCCCTTTCGTGATTTGTTTTATCGCATTCTAATTTTACAGTTAGAACTTGTGTTGAAATCTCGAGGGTTGGTAGGCCATACATATCGCATTCATCTTTCTCACAGCAGCCTAGCTATTGCTGTCCTTCGTGTATTTGATTTCTCTTGCAGAAAACATTATCGCATGAATTTTAGTAAACACGTGAGATACTGTAGGCTCGACTATTAATTACTGGGCAATTCATGGAATCTTGAACTAGTTTCATGTTGCGAATCATTCTCTCAAGGGTTTATAAACTGATTTGGAAAGCTCACAACTAAGCGCAGTCCTATCTCACCGTATCGCTGTTGGTTAAATACAATTCAACCCTCGCCATTTGTGATAAACAGAATATCCTAGTCTCGGTAAAATCAAAACAAATAATCCAAGCGTCTTGTAGATTTTTCAAGGTGCAAAAAAGACTTCTTTGATTCAGAGTTTTAGGTAGTGAGCAGCATGTGAAATGGACCAAGGCCAATGTCAAGGTAACTGGCACTCAAAATTACTTTGCAAGTGAAAACGTGTTACTTGAAAAAGTTATGAGATAATCCCCATCTCGAAACAAATTCAGGTTTGTCCATACATTTTATCTTTCTAAATTGAAAAAAACTCAGGAACAATCTATAAATACACAAATTTAATTTCTTCTTAAATCACTCAATCCCTTTCACCAACCCATTGCCTTGCATTTTGAAATAATCTGATCCAAGGACCGTAACCTTTGAACGAATCAAACTTCTCTTCTTTCTGTGGATAGTATGAATTGGACTCCAATCTACAAACTCTCTCAGGATGAGGCATCATTGCCAAAACTCTTCCACTTGGAACAGTGATACCGGTGATACCCTGTGGTGATCCATTAGGATTCAAAGGATAACGTTCTGTGACTTGTCCATAGTTATCAACGTATCTTAATGCATCTAAGTTTTGATTTAAGAAACCATTTATATCTTCGAATAGAGCACGACCTTCTCCATGGGCAACAGCAATAGGTAATTTCGAACCCTTCATACCTTTAGTGAAGATGTTAGATTCGTTAACAATGTCCAAAGTACATACTCTGGCCTCATATTGCTCACTGCTGTTCTTCTCGAAACTTGGCCATGTCTCAGCACCTGGAATCAATGACTTGATTTTTGATAAGAATTGACACCCGTTACAAGCACCGAAAGCAAACGTATCTTCTCTTTGGAAAAAATCACTGAACTCAGCACGGGCTCTCTCATTGTACAAGACTGAGGTTGCCCAACCATTACCAGCACCTAAAACATCACCGTAGGAGAAACCACCGCATGCGGCAAGACCAACAAAATCCTTCAACGATATGGCACCACTGATGATGTCCGTCATATGGACATCGACGGAATCGAATCCCGCTTGCTGGAAACTCCAGGCCATCTCTTGCTGCCCGTTAACACCTTGCTCTCTCAAAATGGCCACCTTGGGTCTAGATTGGAATTGTAAATCCAAATAGTCAAAGTTGATCTTGTATGTTAAACCAGGATCATTATTGTCCAATATAGATTGATACTCTTGTTCTGCTGCCAATGGGTTGTCTCTCAATTTTTGAATTTGATACGAAGTGTTCGTCCAAGTTTGTTGCAATTTACCTCTTGCATTTTGTAATACAATTTTCTCGTTAAATTTGACCACAATCTCCTGCTTGGCATCGAAAACTGGTTTACCAACAACTCTAATCAAATCTCTTGGTAAATCGTGTTTCTTTGCCAATTGTCTGAACTCCTCGATATCATTTTGTTTGATTTGGAATACAGCACCCAACTCCTCGTTGAAGAATTCGCTGATGGCATCTTCTTCATTACTTTCTAATGAAATGTCCAAACCCGATCTCGAGGCAAAAGCCATCTCTACCAATGTGGTGATCAAACCACCATCAGATCGATCATGGTAAGCCAAAACTTCAAAGGACTTGTGCAAGGTGGTGAGAAATTCCAAGAAATTTTTAAAAACTGGTGTTGAATGAACAGTTGGAGCACTATTGCCTACTTGGTTGTACACTTGAGCTAAAGCTGAACCACCCAATGACTTTTTTATTGTAGCAGCCAAGTCCACAAGCACCAATACGGTTGCTTCTTCCAAAATTTGTAATTCTGGAGTCCATGTCTTAGAAGTGTTGTCGACACCACCGAATGCAGTAACAACCAATGATAAAGGTGCAACAACTTCGGTTTCATCCCATTTCATCTTCATCGACATGGAATCTTTGCCAACGGGGATCGATATTCCCAATTCAGGACACAAGTCCAAACCAATTGCCTGTACACCTTCATACAAGGCAGCACCTTCACCAGGGTGCGATGCAGCAGACATCCAGTTAGCAGACAATTTGACACGATCCAATGATCTTATATCGGCTGCAAACAAGTTCAACAATGACTCAGCAACACACATCTTGGCACTAGCCAGAGGTGAAATCAAGGCCAAAGTTGGCTTCTCACCCATAGCCATTGCTTCACCTGTTACCAGAATATCTTCACCGAGAGAGGTGGCCGTGACACCGACATCGGCAACTGGTACTTGCCATGGACCAACGAATTGATCACGGTCTATTAATCCGGTGACAGTTCTATCGGCGATGGTGATGAGGAATGATTTGGAGCCGACTGAAGGCAATTGCAAGACTCTATCCAAGGCTTGCTCAAAAGTGGTACCTTGTGGCAATTGAACCGGTTCCAATTTCAATGGTTTGGTCTCATCAGATCTGGACATCTTTGGTGGTTTACCAAACAAAACGCTCATTTCCAAATCGATTGGAGTTGTGTTCAATAACTTATCAGTCAAGACTAATCTTTCTTCACTGGTGGCATGACCCACTACAGCAAATGGTGCTCTTTCTCTTTCACAGATTTCTTTAAAAAGTGGCAAATCCTGTTGTGATACACCCAAGACATAACGTTCTTGAGATTCGTTACACCAGATCTCCATTGGTGACATACCCGGTTCTAAAGACAAGATATCTCTCAACTCGAACTTGGCACCTAATCCATTATCATGGACCAACTCAGGTAAGGCATTAGACAAACCACCTGCACCAACATCGTGAATAGACTGAATTGGGCTATTAACACCAAGAGCGGTACATGCATCGATTACTTGCTGAGCTCTTCTTTGCATTTCAGGGTTACCCCTCTGTACTGAGGCAAAATCCAAATCTGCTGATCCTTCACCACTAGCCACCGACGAGGCTGCACCACCACCTAATCCGATCAACATTGACTGACCACCAAGGACGATAATTGCAGCACCTGAAGTGATTTTAAAGTCTTCCTTCAAGGCCAATTGAGGTCTGATGGCACCCATTCCACCAGCTAACATGATAGGCTTGTGGAAACCTCTGATCTCATCTTTGTTATCATGGTTCTTGACCTTTGTGGTCAAAGTTCTAAAATAACCATTAATACAAGGTCTTCCAAACTCATTGTTGAAAGCAGCAGAACCTAATGGAGCCTCGATCATAATGTCCAATGGAGAAGCAATATGATCTGGTTTACCAATATCCAACTCCCAAGGTTGTTTCAAGTCAGGTATTAACAAGTCAGAAACGCTAAATCCACTTAAACCAGCTTTCGACTTAGAACCACGCCCAACTGCACCTTCGTCTCTTATTTCACCACCAGAACCAGTGGCAGCACCAGGAAATGGAGAAACTGCTGTAGGATGGTTGTGTGTTTCCACTTTGATCAAAGTATGAACAATTTCCTTTTTAGAGCTCCATTTCTTTGTTTTCAAATCTGGCGCATAATGATAACCTTCATTACCTTGGTATATGGCAGCGTTATCACTGTACGCACTTATTGTATATTGGCCATTTTGCAGCTCTGTATTTCTAATCATCTTGAACAAAGAGTAATCTTTCTTAGCATCATCAATACTCCAGTCAGCATTGAAAATTTTATGTCTACAATGCTCTGAGTTGACTTGGGCGAACATGAACAACTCAACATCAGTTGGGTTTCTACCGATGACATTCTTAAAAGCATTGATCAAATATTCGATCTCACCTTTGTCCAAGGCTAAACCCATCTCTTTGTTAGCACGGATCAAATTTTCATCTGTGCTCAACAAGTCGACACTGATCAATGGTTTCGGTTGATGATGTTCAAATAAGTCGTTATAAGTTGGTAAAGTCTCCAGGTACAATGTTTCTGTCATTCTGTCATAGACAGAGCTCAAGCTCTTGAAATTTTCATTGTGCAAGTACTCCATAATAGGAAAGCCAGGTCTGACATTGATCAATATGGCTAAACCTCTCTCCACTCTTTCGACATGTTTACCCAAACCACATACCTCTACAATATTCGTGGCTTTTGAAGACCATGGTGAGATGGTGCCTGATCTAGGCAAAATTCTGATAATATACTGATCATCACTCAATTGTTGTACGTCATCGCCCATCAATTTGATTAACTTGTTCAACTTGACGCTAGCTTCATCTGACAAATTCAAAGGCTGGTCGTACTTCAACAAGTTGGTAAGCTTCTGCAAATATTCCTCATCTAATTTGCTATCATGTAAGTTGATGTAATGCACGTAACAAGACCTTATTGATATTATAACATCTGAGTTGACAGACTTGTTGATATCGGAGATCAAATTGTTGACTCTGAACTGAGACAACAGTTGAGGGCCCGGCAAGATCAACAAATTGGAGTTGGCGGACATTTCTCGAACAAATTTGAGAGCAGTAGGCAGTTGTGATGCTGATTCGTGATTGAGAATAAGAAGAATATGGGACTTGTGTATCTGTAGAATGTTATAAAAATTTTATTTTTCAGCATCAATAAAATCAGATAAATTTATCTTTTTTTTCAAATGATTTTTGACTCCTTCTTAGTCTGTTCTAATAATGACAGCCCCAGTTTTATAACGCTGACTTCAAGTACTTGAGTAAAGAGTCATTAGACATTGCCAACTTCGCTTGAAAATCTCATTACTCATTACTGTTGATTACCATGTTAAGCAATACACCGGAGAGTAATATTGAGTGAACCAAAATGATATTTTTCATCTCATTGAAAGAAAATTCTCTGGGGATGAGTTGTCAAATAGATAGGACGGTAATATGCTATATTACACAGTGTTTTTGCAACAATATCAAAATGTACTTATACGTTGACTTGTCGTTCACATTTGTCGTGGAATATATCTGAAATTGAATGCTAAAAAGATGACACATGAATTCGGTCAATTCACTGAGTGATTATATCTTCCACTATGATGATTCTTGATTTCTGCCAATATAGGGAAACCATTATCAAAATTCATTAATTTCTTTAATAGCTGGATTAGTTGTTCTTCACTAGTCCACCATAAAATAAAACCAGTGGTTGGGTCTTTATGGGAGATGATGAAGTTATAAATGAGTGCTACACATCACAAGCTCGTCACTTTTGTACTTTAAGGGGTATCAACATTTTTTGAAAAATAAAATTGTTTATCCAAATCAGAACGCCGGATCCATATTTTGCAAATTATGTTGCAATTCATTTAAGTTACAGCAATACCAAGCATTTTCAGTTAGAATTAAAGATTAGAAAGCGGTAAAAATGAAAAAGGGGGTTTTATCATCTTAGTTTGCATTGAAATCTTGTGTCAGTCAGTGCTCTCAAAATGATGTCACAACGTTCTTTATCGTTATCTTATATCTCTTCCATTTCAATTATAATTGAATCGATACTCGATAAATCTTTGATCTCTGTTATCTCTCTGTATGATGTTATGTGTCAGATGTGTTGCAATGATATTTGAGTTGATCAGGTGAGAGATGTTGTAGTGTTAACTATCTCAAATGATAAAAATTAAAATTTTTTTTTTTCCTTTTTTCTTTTAAAGAAGAAAAGGAAGTGATAGTGAGCAAAGAGAAGACTGTGTTACTCGAACTTACTACAAGGATGGTACAAGGCAATAACAAGTTGAAGAGTAAGAAACCTGCTAGAATCACCAAGAAACAGAGTAATCCTAAAGCTAATGCTCCAAAGAATATCAGACTGAAAAAGGGACAAACAAATATCATCTCCTCTAAATTGACTAAAGTACACAACTCTGTCTTGACCTCCAATACTGAAAAATTGATTGCAAGCAGAGTAGGCCATTTAGAATTGATTAAAGGATCTAGAAGACTGTTGGCCAAGCTGGCAAAAGAACCAAAGACTAAACAACAAAGAAATGAATAATCATCTGGAATTTTTGAAAGACTGGCCACATAAAAATGAGATTGAGGTAGTCGGCAAGAGTATAAATATCATACCTTTGGAGGTTGCAATGGAACCACTACCGGTTGACTACAAACCCGTTTTTGATCATAAGATTGTGAGAAGACTGAAAAATTATCGGGAAATACCGATTGAAGTTGTGCCCAAATTACAAGCAATAGATCCAGAGGAATAGTCGTTTAACATATATGTCAATTCAATCGTCACCCTTGACAAATTTTTGCTTCGTGCCTTTTAATTTGTTCATTAGATTCAGTCTCAAGTCTGCATTGAACTCATCCCGTAGACTGAACTCTTTGTACTTCTTTTTCTCAGTTCCCAGTCCTTCTCTGAACAGCTGGTGTTGATCCATGAGACTTGGCCTCTTGTCCTTGGGTACTGCAGTATTACTGTTATTCTCATTACTTTTACTGACCGTCTGCAGCAGCATCATCTCCTCCATTCCAGGGCCTATCACCTGGTCTCTTTGATCTCTAATATCCTGTGGAATCTGTGGTCCCACCATTTTGTATAGATGGTAAAGTCATTGATATATATAAGTATTTTATATAATTTGTTCGTTTTGTAGTACACGACGTTGTCTGTTGTGCAACCAGAAAAAGAGACGGGCAAAAAAAAAAAGTGCTCTTTTTTGACAAAATTAAACATCTACTTTACTGCTCTTTCACCTTTAAACACCATTCGAAATTCACCACATCATGAAGCTCTTGCAACTGATTGGAGTGCTTTCATCTTTAGCCATATCAATTCGGGCTCTGGATGTCAAGGTGTACAAATTCCCTTCTGGTAGTGCCTCGAAGCATTTATTATCATCAAAAGCTGCTCCAATACTTGACACAGAGGATGCCATATTGAATTTGGTTGATCAATTTGACGTTTCAAACAATTATGAACTTGACGATTTAGCAAGCATGGAATCCTTGAGACTTGGTCAGGAACAGTATTTTAATGATGAAGACGATATACAGAGACAGGAAATTATCTTGATCGTTCAAGGTGTCGTTGACTCGACAAAATTGGCGATTGATGGCAAGCCGATTTTCGAAACGAAGCAAGAGGACAAATTGAACGAGTTTGTTTTCAAGTTGCCGAACGAATTCAACGATCAAAGCCATCGTTTGAACTCATTGTCTCCACTGATCCAATTAATCGAATCGAAAGATTCACTTTCGGACAATTCAAAGTTGAATCAAATTTGGAAACACTATTTCGAATTATCCCACATCACTAATAATAAATTAAGATCAATATGGGAGGACTTGAAAAACTCATATCACTTGTCAAACTTAAACAAAGAAGATAGATCGATCGAGTTCATTAATGACGAGTCTTTCATTAACGAGCTCTCACAATTTAAATATTTATTGGAAGATGCTGAAGTGAAAGCCGATAAAATTATAATTAACTTGAAATCTTTGTCAGAGATCTTGAGAAAGACAGGACTGGACTCCAAAACTTATCAGAACTCTTTGAGCATCGTTTCAAACTTGATCAATGAGAACTTGATTAACAATGTGAATAATAAATTCAAATCCACTATTGTTATTTTACCATCTGAATCCACTTATGATTTCAAATTAACTCCAACGATCGATTTATTACAAAAGAGAGAGGATTCAACAAAGAAATTAAAGAGTAATTCCAAATCCAACTGTTTCATATCGGAAGAGTCCTGTTTAGTCTCCACATCATCATGTTCCAACCACGGCGTTTGTGCTAAGAACGGTGACTGCTGGTCATGTAGCTGTGCTGCCTCTTTCAATGAGACAAAAAAGGCAACAACTTACTGGCAAGGTTCAGATTGTTCGAAGAAAGACGTTAGTGTTGAATTTAATTTGCTCTTGTGGTTCTCGGTGTTTATGGTTGTTGCCACGTCGTTAGGTATCAAGTTGATGTTTGATGTTGGTAACGAAGAGTTGCCTGGTGTGTTAGGTGCTGCTACAGCAATGAAAAAGTCCAACGCTTGAAATTCCAGAGTTTGTCCCTCTCATTTACAAGGGGTTTTCCAACACCGTCATCTTTCTTTGCTATCTGTTTTACTTCAGTACATATTCGGATAAATCTGTATAAAAAATTTTTACCACTTAAAGCCCTCACATCTGTGGTTCATCTCCTATAGAACAATTGCTCTTTTAACAGTTAGATTGATACTATTAATACTTTAAAATTACTGGCTTTCCTTTCAATACCATGCATCTTTTGAGAGTTGTTTCCATATTTTCAGAAAGTACTCTGGATCTGGGACTCTTTTGTTGTCAAAAAGTTCTAATTTGTGTCCATGATTGGATTCATTAGAGCATAAGCACTGAAATAATCTTCTACTAGTCAGAAATGATCAATACAGGTTTGGAGCGGGACTGAGCATCACAAGTACAGCTTAAATATTCCCCTCGCATGCATCACTACCCTGGAACAGACAATACATTTTAAATATACTAATTGCTATTTCTGAAATGAAAACAGATTCCTGATAAACAACACTTGGCGGTGACAGTGATAGACTGATAGCCAATCTATCTCTCCCTCACAGGTGAAAGTGTAATGCTTTTGGCACGAGAATTTGGATTTCGTTAAGCGCTTGTAGAAACAGAAAAAATTAAAAAAAAAAAACCTTATCACTGATTACACGCATTATCAAGACAACAAAACAAGGTAAAGCCCATATACATTGCATTTTAAACATTTCATGTCATGTCTGGGGATAGACGTAGGTAACACGAAGAATACTCCAAGAACGAGAGCAGTCATGCTGTTTGAATACGGGAGCTGCTACTAACACATGCAACTAATAAACACAGCAAATCCAGTATTACAACAGGTGCCATTGATTATCACTCCAAACAAATTCACCACCACAAAGGCAATCACACTCCCATTCGAATACAAAAATGAACTTCAATTGCCTCTCATCAACGCCAGAGAGCTCTCAGAAAGGATTGAACGAGACATTCATTATTTGAACAAGATGAAAGATGAACTCGGCTCACAATTTGAAACCACAGGGCAGTTCAAAGATTGGGAGAAAACCACATTGAATAGCATAGCTCCAGGCCTATTTGATGACCAGGTTCTTGTACCTCATCATCGTTCTTGAAAAGGCTGTCTTTGGCAATACAACTATACTTGTATATAGTGACAAGGTCGTGTATACGGAGCACAATCTCTACACGTTTGAGAGACAAATTTTTTTCTGTGTGCTTGTACTCTTTGAATTGAATTGAGTGATAAAGTCAAATATAGAGTTAACTCTGACTAATAATTTAAAAAAATTACATAGCTACATACGATGTCAGCTCAAGCCTTTGCCGCTAAGGGCAACACAGTGCAGTCACTTGTTGCGAATCTCAAGTTGGCAATTGCCATCGAGGCCTTTGATCCAACATTGAAATTGAATACCGAGGATGATAGTGACATACCACTTTTGTTCAAATCAAAGACTTTGGAATTGATAGAACCTAATGCTGTTGTCAAGTACTTGGCATCAAAACTGGGCAACACAGATCTGTTTACCACGACTGAACTTATTCAACAGGAGGAGGCTGAAATCTGGCCATACAACTCAAAGGCTGTGATTCCAACAATCAGTGCAGCTGCCTCTTTGAAATCAGTAGAGCAGATCATAGTATTCGCTGCCGTATACCCTACATTGATCAACGAGAAGAGCCAACCGGAATGGTTCAAAGACTTTTTGGGTCTACCAGAAGTCACCAAAGTAGTTGAATTCGTCAGATCCTTCAGCAAAGTTGAAAGAACAAAAGAACTGAATACCGGTGCTCAAAACGTGAAGCCAGGTTTCACGCAACTCGATTTTGGTGATGCCGTCATCAAGCCTAAGCAAGGAGAGAGAAATATTTTGATCACTTCGGCTTTGCCATATGTCAATAATGTTCCTCATTTGGGTAACATTGTCGGATCGGTGCTCTCAGCTGATATCTATTCCAGATTCTGCAAGGCTAGAAATTACAATACACTTTTCGTCTGTGGTACAGATGAGTATGGTACCGCTACAGAGACCAAAGCATTAGAAGACAAAGTCACTCCTAGAGAATTGTGTGACAAATACCATAAGATCCATTCTGATGTTTACAAGTGGTTCCAGATTGGATTTGACCATTTCGGTAGAACTACCACCGATAAGCAGACAGAAATTGCTCAGGATATTTTTTTGAAGCTATACAAAAATGGTTATATTGAGAAGCAAACCATGAAGCAATTGTATTGTCCTGTCCATAAGGGATTCTTGGCCGATAGATATGTCGAAGGTGAGTGTCCTAAGTGTCACTATGAAGATGCCAGAGGTGACCAATGTGACAAGTGTGGTAACTTGTTAGATCCATTTGAGTTGATAAACCCACGCTGTAAATTAGACAGTGGTAAACCTGAGCCAAGAGAATCAGAACACTGCTTTTTGTCATTGGATAAATTGGAGCCAGAAGTTACTAAATGGTTCTTGGAAGCCAGTGAGAAGGGTGACTGGTCTAAAAATTCAAAGACCATCACTAACTCGTGGTTAAAAGAAGGTTTGCAACCACGTTGTATCACAAGAGATTTGGTATGGGGTACTCCTGTCCCATTGGAAGAGTTTTCTGACAAAGTGTTGTATGTCTGGTTCGATGCTCCTATCGGTTACATTTCAATTACCGCGGACTATACCCCAGAACACTGGAAAGAGTGGTGGAAAAGACCCGATGACGTTGACTTGTACCAATTTATGGGAAAGGATAATGTTCCATTCCATACAGTGGTTTTCCCAGCTTCAGAGATTGGTACCAAGGAGCCATGGACCATGTTGCATCATTTGAGCACAACTGAATATTTGCAATACGAAGGTGGTAAATTTTCCAAATCAAGAAATATTGGTGTTTTTGGTAACAATGCCGAGGCAAGTGGTATTCCGCCTTCTGTTTGGAGGTACTATCTTTCTAGTATCAGACCAGAAAGTTCGGATTCTCAATTCTCGTGGGACGAATTTGTTGCTAAAAACAATAACGAGTTGTTAGCAAATTTGGGTAACTTTGTCAATAGATTGACGAAATTTGTCGTTGCCAAGTACAACGGTGTTATTCCACATTATGATGTTGCCAACTGTGCCAATTACGAAGACACCGCCAAGGATGTAAACACTCTCTTGGCTTCCTATGTCAAGGAAATGGAATCTGTCCATTTGAAAAGAGGTTTGGAAATCGTCATGGCAATCTCTTCAAGAGGTAATCAATTTTTACAGGACAACAAGTTGGACAACTCTTTGTACGAGAAGACACCAGACAAATGTGACGCAGTTGTTGGTATTGGGTTGAACTTGATCTACTTGGTTGCATCCATAATATCCCCATATATGCCAGAGACCACTCAACAGATATTACAGATCTTGAACGCACCAAGCTTGAAGATCTGTGACTCGTTCAACTTGGTCTTACAGGAAGGTCACTGTATTGGCAAACCACAATACTTGTTCAAGAGGATTGATGAGAAGAAGATCGAGGAATGGAGGAGCCTGTACGGTGGGGGTAGTGGCAACTGATCATTACTCAGTTTACGTGGACTATCACTTTTTTTGGCCTTATCATCTTCCTTCAAGTAACTACACTTCATAGATACGATTCGATAATGTATTCAAATGTTTAAAGCTTAAGACAAATTCGACCAGATTGATTCACCAAGTATAACCATGCTCAAACTTGGGGTAAAAGCGATACGTAGATTTGAACTGTAAATCAAAACAGTTTCCAAAATGATATATTCAAAAAAAAAGAGTCACTCCTCTAACATTCTAGACACTGAGACACAAGACAGTGTTTAGACAGACGCCGTAGCACTTATGAAGATGACTCGATCGCTCTAATAAAAATAGCAGTGGAAAAAAAAAATTGTGTAAATTTTCATTTTGGAAAGAAAGTATAAGCTCTTCCTGAGACTCACCCTATAAGACCCCGAGCGAAGTAATCATAGCCCATGAGTCGAGAAATAGTGGAAGTGGCACAATCACACTTGCACAACATACCGTTGTCAGTTATATCCCAGGGTGCGGAAGCCGTGATATTCATCACAGATGTTCATCCTTATCTACCATCAACTTATAAATCGGCAACGCTATCTTCCAACAAATATATAATCAAATACAGACCACCAAAGCCTTACAGACACCCAAAATTGGATGCTAGCATTACCAAGTCTAGAACTATTTCTGAAGCGAGATTGTTAAACAGACTATTTCAAATCGGCATCAATGTACCGAGATTGATAAGTTGTGACACTTTCAATGGTATTATCTGGATGGAACACATTGGTGACACTTTACCCAATGATGAGATCAGCTCTTTGAAGAACTGGCTTTGGTACTTGGAGAAGAATGGTGTAGATTTACAAGAAGACGTACGACTGGTGATGGTGAAAGTCGGTAAGGAGGTGGGATTGTTGCATCTATCTGATATCATACATGGAGATTTGACGTCGTCTAACATAATATTAACGTCCAATTTGACTACTCCCTCACTTATAGATTTTGGGTTGAGCTCTTATTCCAACCTCTCAGAAGACAAGGCTGTCGATTTGTACGTTTTGGAGAGGGCATTGCTTAGTACACATCCGGTGAATGCATCCACCTATAATGAATGGTTGTTACAAGGTTATGAAGAGATTCACAGGGAAAAAAAACTGTCTAAAAAGTTGGTGGATACAACGAGAAGATTGGCTGATGTACGTATGAGGGGAAGAAAGAGAAGCATGTTGGGCTGAGTCCGTTGCACCATATAATGAAACTGTTTCCAGTTACAACACGATCAATATTTAATTTTGAAACTGAATCAGGATCTACAATAAATTGTTAGGTAAGTAGACGTAGCCATTAATTAGAAATATTTTCAATACACCATTCTCAGTTATCGAATTAATTAGTTTTCACCTTTGAGCCTTTCAATCCAAGTGAGCGTTGTAACTTGATTTTTAGACTTCCCACTCTAGATTTCAAGGTTGTTATCAACTTTGGTCGAGTGTTTAGTTGCTCATATTCCTCAACTGTTACCACTCTTTTGAACAAAAGTTGGAAAATCGAACCAAAGATTAAAGTAATGACGGTACCAGTCAAGATAATGACATTATAAGGCATGCTAAAATCGGGAGTAGGTAAGGTCACCGTCAAGGATGTTGTCCTGAATTGGTAAATCTGTTTCTGATCTTTGTTGACTGTGATCACCGCTGGTTCAATATCAAAGCCGTGATTAGCGTCAGGTGGATATTCCGCTATTAACAACAAAGACTTATCAAAGTTGAATGTTATTGTTACCTTAGAATTGGCTGGAATCGTAAAAGCGAATTCTAAATGACTTGGCCTTTCTCTATCTTTTGACGGCTTGTAGTAAATATCCTTCAAATCAGCACCATTCACCTTCAAAGTAGATAAATATACTCTCAAATACCACGGCAAACTTTCAAAGTACACAACTTCGACATCCTCGTCCTTGTTATTTTGAAGTACTGCTCTTAAACCCCCATCTTGCGAATACCCTGTCAATGAACGGGAAGCCACAACAGGTGGCTGCTCCACTGGAACGACTTTGGCGGAGTTGTGAGTATTTAGTACAAAATTGTAATTATTTTCTTGATCCAAATGGTAACATATCTCGTCATCTCCAATTGAATTTACATTGACCGCTCTCACGTGTGCTTCATCAACCATGAGTAAGGCCTTCACCTCCCAGTTATCATTATCAGAAACAGAACAAATGGTGCTCTTTTTGGCACTAAACGGAACAGCCCCCTCGATATATTTTCCAAAAAGAGTGTGCAAGTTGATCTCAAGATCTGGTCTGTTCATAAGAGGAAAACAGTAATAGGCATCATGTCTTTTGGTGGGATCACATACTAAGTCGTCTCCAGGAATAGGCTTTATGATGGCACTTTTGTTGATCTCCAACTTCTTTGGCACATTCATTATCATGTCAATGTTCAAATCCATGTCATAATAATAAGACCCATCGTCGTTATAGATCGTTGTTATGTCAATTGACATAGAGTTCCACTCACTATCGAAAACTTTGTGACCATCCAATAAAGAGCTGATACCCGACCTGCCCTTTGTTGGGATAAGCTTCAAAAACGGAGTCAAATTCTCGGTACATACTGTCTCTCTAGGTAACGCACTTCTCAAAAGATATAAATTTTCATTTTCAGGAAGCAAGACTTGATTCGAAGATTGAAAAGCATATTTGGGAAATGTTGTAGTAGAGCTGTCAATGAAATTCAACGAGGCACAAAACAAAGCTGACAAAGAGCCGGTGAGTTTGAACCATTGTTTCCAAAGAGCCTCTCTCGAGGGACTCGATAGCACTGCCCACAGCTCTACACCTGTCCCCCCACTATTGAATCCTTCAGATGGCAACTTTCCCCATATTTCCGAGTCGTACCACCCCTGAGAGAATCTTAAATGTAGTTCCTTGGTATTTGTTGATTGGAAAATTGGTGGTAATGTCCTAGGGAATAGATCGTAATGTGTTATATTATTAGTCGATAAGCTATCGTAAGGCTCTGATTTTAGTTTGAATTGAAAGGACGTTAACACGTGTTGATTTGGCAATGGCCTTACCGTTAACTTCTCATCATAGTAGCAGTGACATATTCCAAAAAACAAAAATAAGAATAGCACTTCCTTCATGATCTCCTGCCAAGTGCAAAGTTCAGCGTCTGAACCTACGTGTTGGTGGTAGTTTTATTTTGAAAAAAAAATTACACAATAAATATAAAAATTATAAAATTGTATAACAAAGAGAAGAAACAACCACAAAATGTCCACTCTTATCCCATTACCGAACGAGGAGGACCCCAGCCTTGGCAAGAGAAAGAGGAGACAATTCACTGCTCCGAAGGAGGTGGAACAGCGGTATATGGAAGAAGGCAAAAATTTTGATCCTTTCGAAAAAGCAGAGGCTGGTAAAACAGTTGGTTTCAAGGAAGATGAATATCAGAAGAAGAAGTACGAGAACTTCAATAGAGTGGATGATTCAAAGTCCTATACAGAGATCATGAGAGAAAAAGCACTTGAAGAAGAAGAAAAGAGAGTGAAGCATCTAATACAGGAGAAGGAGAAACAAACTAAAACAGATGTTGTAAATGATGACAATGGTGAAGAGCACCCTGGAAATAAGAGACGTCAAAACTCTGAATTAGTTGATGAAGAGTTACCAGCAGTCTTGAAAAAGTCAAGATGGGAGGCTCTGTACGAAAAGTTAAGTCATCCTGTGATAGATGGTATACATTTGACATCGGAGACTTTAGATCAGCTATTACCTCCAGGCTATGAGAAGCTACCACAACCAACAAGCTACAAACCTTTGAATGAAGACCAACCCGACTGGACTGAGCTGCCTCAAAAGACTGAGGGTTACATGATTCCCCTGGAGAGCACCGCAGGGGAAGAATACATGCAGACGAAGCTGGTGCCAGATGTACCTAAAGACTTGCAATTTTTGAAAGAGCATGATGTAAAACATTTTCAATCAACACTTTCCAAGGTTGATCATGGAAAACTCTCACCAGAGGAACAGAAGAATAGAAGGCTTGTTAAATTGGTTCTCAAAATCAAAAATGGAGCCCCACAGACTCGTAAACAAGCCATGAGGTCGTTAACAGACAACTCCAAATTTTTTGGCTCGACGATGATTTTTGATCAAATATTGCCACTTCTCAAAGAGCCAACTTTGGATGATCAAGAAAGGCATTTGTTGGTGAAAGTAGTAGGCCGTATACTTTACAAGTTGAACGAGTTGGTGAGACCTGACACCAAAAGAATACTCACAGCAATAGGGCCCTTATTGACAGACTCTGATCATTATTCCAGAGTCGAGTCTAGAGAAATAATCTCAAATTTGAGTAAGGCTGCTGGTTTGCCTTATATGATATCCACGTTGAGGCCAGATATTGATGCAGATGATGAGTATCTCAGGAATCAAACAGCGAGAATATTTGCTGTCGTAGCAAATGCTTTGGGAATATCATCTTTATTGCCTTTCTTGAGAGCCGTATGTGGTTCCAGGAAAAGTGCACAAGCAAGACATACCGGTATCAAAATCATACAGCAAATTGCAATATTAATGGGTAGCGGTGTATTACCACATTTGAATGAGTTGGTTCAGTGTGTTGCTCCAGGTTTGGAAGACAATCAGATATTCGTACGAACTATTTCAGCACAAGCGATAGCCTCATTGGCAGAATCATCTGCTCCATTTGGTATAGAATCATTTGAAATAGTATTGGAGCCATTATGGAATGGTATCAAGAATCACAGAGGGAAGGCATTAGCTGCATATTTGAAAGCCATCGGATTTATTATCCCGTTGATGGACCCCGAGTATGCAAGCCACTATTCCAAAGAAGTCTTTCATATATTGAAACGAGAGTTTAGATCACAGCACGATGACATGAAAAGGACCTGTTTGAAAATTGTCCAACAATGTTGTGCTACTGAAGGAGTGGATAAAAGATACTTGACAAAAGAGGTGTTGGACGATTTTTTCCAGAATTATTGGATAAGAAGAATAGCACTGGACAAAAAAATAAATGGCATTTTGGTTGAAACCACTTATCAATTGAGTGTGAGATGTGGTGTTTCCGAGATAGTTGATCGTATATTGAAGTACATGAAAGACGAAAACGAGATGTTCAGGAAAATGACAGTGGAGACAATTGATAGAATCTTATCACATTTGGGATCAGCAGATTTGTCGGATAGATCAGTTGATTTATTGTTGGATGGTATCGTGTTAGCTTTTCAAGAACAGACAGCCCAGGATTTGGTGATTTTAAATGGATTTGGAACAATAACAAGTTCACTCGGAATGAGAGTCAAGCCACACTTGCCTGCAATAGTGAGTGTCTTGTTGTACAGATTGAAGCACCACCAGCCGGAGATCAGAGAACAACTGGCTGACTTGATCGCCAAGATAGCACCTGTCATTAAGAAATGCGGAGAAGATGATATAATGACGAGATTATCTTCCATATTATACGAGTCATTGGGAGAAGTTTATCCAGATGTACTAGGATCTCTTTTGCTTGCCTTGAAATCCATAATTTCTATTGTTGGTATTGAAACTGTGAACCCTCCTGTTTCAACCATATTACCGACATTAACACCTATCTTGAGGAATAGACATGAGAAGGTTCAGGAGGCAACCATACAATTGATTGGTATAATAGCAGATCGTGGAGCACAAAACGTGAATGCGAGAGAGTGGATGAGAATCTGTTTTGAACTTCTTGATATGCTTAAGAGTCCGAAGAAATCCATAAGAAAATCAGCTAACAAAACGTTTGGATTTCTTGCCAAGGCAGTGGGTCCTCAAGATGTATTAGCTGCATTATTAGATAATTTAAAGGTTCAGGAGCGTCAACTTAGAGTTTGTACTTCTGTTGCAATTGCTATTGTCGCGGAAACGTGCCAACCGTTTACAGTATTGCCTGCTTTGATGAATGAGTATCGTACACCAGAAAAGAACGTTCAAAATGGTGTTTTAAAGGCGTTAAGTTTCATGTTTGAATACCTTGGGGATAATATAGAACAGGAGTATATTTATTCTATTGTTCCGTTATTGGAAGATGCGTTAACTGACAGGGATTTAGTACACAGACAAACTGCCGCAACAGTTGTCAAACACATGTCATTGGGTTGTATTGGTAATGGGCTAGAAGATGTTTTCATCCATTTTTTGAATTTGATCTTTCCTAATATCTTTGAAACTTCTCCTCATGTGATCGAGCGTATTTTGGATAGTATCAATGGTATACGGAATACCGTTGGCAATGGGGTCTTAACAAATTACATAATAAGTGGGTTGTTTCATCCAGCCAAGAAGGTCAGACATGCTTATTGGAAATTATATAACACGATGTATGTGCAGAATGCAGACGCGATAGTGCCTTATTACCCAAGCTTTGATGGTACTGCATTGGATGATTTGGGTGCTAGCATTCAAGAGTTAGATATCTGGATATAGTAAATGTCACTTATATGATATAAATCGGTGAAATCATCATTCGAATTCGGCTTTCTGAAGTTTTAAATCTGGTGAAAAGCATTTCACTGAGATGCAATACAAACGATTTCAATGCGTGCTCATTGATAAAATGTAACATATTTTCTAAGGGCGTTCAATGCAGTGATAGTCAAATTCTAGGTGATGGAAATGGCAAAAACGCAATCTTTTGGTCTCTTCAGTTTCATAATGTCTTTGGCGATAATTTCTCCGCAACCCCCAGTTTGGACTGAAAAGCATATCTCAAAAAGGTAATAGAGAACACACCCTTCTTTGCTCAGAGCAAATCATGAATGCTTGTTACATGATCAGAGTAATTTACTCGCGCAGATAGGTTTTTGGATGGTTTTTACTGAGGTTGCTTAAATTCATCTAGATTATTCATTATACGTCGATCTATTAAGATATGTTGCTTAATGTCTGTTCATACCATCATCCTGAGGAGAGCTCTTCATCACCTTCTTCCGATGATTCTTCGTTGTCTTCATCTTCTTCGCTTGATGAATCTTCCTCTTCTTCCTCCTCTTCTTCTTCTTCTTCACTGCTTCCGAAGAACTCATCCAAACTTTGCAATTGATATTTCTTTCCGTTTGTGAGGAGACTTGTATTATCAGGAGAACGTGTCCTGTTGATCTCAGCGATTTTGTCTGCGTTTAGGTCTTGATTACCAAAACCGTTGAATCTAGTTTGGTTGCTATTACCTATGACTTGTTTGGAAGAAACTGATTTTGCCACAGCATGATAATCTTTGATTTTCAAATTGGTACCTCTTACATCGTTTGAAAGTGGTTTCTCGCTCCAATTTCCAGTGAGATTGTAATACTTCAAGAAAGGATTCAAGCTTTGATCATACTTGATGATGTCCAACAAGGTTGAATTACTAGCACTGTCTATCAGTGGTGTAGGTTTTTCTGTTTGTAAAATTAAAATCGCCAACTCAATGTTTGAAGACACTTTCAGCAAGAAGTGGGTATGATCAAAATTTTCTACGTCATTCAAATCAACAGACGGTAACAACTCACTGAACTTTCTTGCTTCGTTTCTAATGTCCAATGAATCGTCAACTTTACAAAGATACAAACAGTATGAGTATAACTTCAACAAATGACTTTCATTGACGAGTTGATCCAACAGTTGATTTAACATCTCTAATGATGCAGGGTCTCCCTGTTGGATAAGAGTCTCATTGTTCAACTTCCACTGGTATAACTCTTTACACCAGCTCTTGCAACTTAAATTCAAGATTTCAAGTCTCACTTTCTCGCTTTTCAACTCGTAGTAGAAGAAATTTTGCTTTATCAATACTCTTAATATGTCGGGTATTTGATCTTCAATACTCACTAAATTCATATTCACGAATTCCCCAATCAACCATATTATTGAAGACTTTGAGGATGAGTTGAAGTTGTTTGATGAAAACAACAACTTTGATATCAATTGCAAAAGTGTTTGTACGTGAAATTGTGGTGCCTGAGACATGATGTATCTAATGCATACTAGAATTTCATCGATCAAACGATCATCAGCTTGACTCTGGTTGATTTGCGAAAAACACCATTTCAAAACTTTGCTGTTCAAATCGATGTTGGACAATTCAGACACAATTTTGGAAATTGCCTTGACAGCTTCTAATCTTGTCAGCGGTTGAACACTTTTATTGGCGTAATGTCTCAATTCTCTTAATGGAGCTTCATAATTGCTTTCCGTTATCAAATTACTCAAAATCTGAAGTTTTATTATGGAAATGTTTTCAGGTTCCAAAGGAAACAAATAGAACAGATTTAAGTTGTTGGCGAAAATGGCAGAATCAATTTTGGTGATGACAAGAATCTCTTGTAGCAACAAATATTTTGACTCTGCGTCATTGTTCTTCAAAAATTTCAATAAACTCAAATGTATTTTTGAGTCTGTCAACATTTCTCCAGTTCCCAAATTGACATACAGCTTAGCAACTGCCAAAATGATATGAGTGGACTGGCTATACACCAATGGTTTCAACGAGTTTAAAAAAATTAATGTATCACTAGAATCCTCTGTTGGTTTTGAACAATATAATTTGCAGTAATCAGTAAGCAAATCTATTAGAATTACTTGTGACCATGTATCTAACTCCAGTAATTTGGAGATTAAATGGTGAAAATAATCGTGAAGCATCTCAAGATTTTTTCCCAAAATTTGTCCAAAGGCTATGATAGCGCTGTTCAAGACTCTGACATCGCTTTCCAATAGTAATCCCTTGATGAATCCAATAATTTGCTTCAGCGTCACTGAGTTCGGTCCATTGAATTGTAGTTCCAATTTGTAGCATCTGACAATGGCAATAGCAGAGGATGCCCTCACAAATGGAGAGGAATCATTGACGCATTTCTGTATACTTATGAGTAAAATGGGAATGATCGCTGGTATTTGAATACCACTCAAGGTTCTTATCAGAAGGGACCTCAATATAGGATCTTTGTCTATTGTGCTTTTTTGTATTGCATTGATTGACAATAATGCTGTGTCTTGAGACAAGTGATTGAATCTTAGTAAATATATGTAAACCAATTTTTTTATCGTCATGTTCGAGGAGGTGATATTCTTTATGACTTCTGGAAAGAACTGAAGAAGATATGTATCATCATGCAAATTCGTTGACATGAAAGTGATTAACGTTTTCATTCCAATTAGTTTCTCCTTATCTGATCTCGAATCCAAAAGCTTTGAGAGGTCCTGTGGTAGAATACTTAGATTGACACCAGATTGTTCCTGCATGAGATTTGAGGAAGCCAAGGTGGCCGCCTCAAGTGTCAGATCTCTGGCAGACTCGAGAAACGTTGTGAGGTTTCTCGTGAGATTCTCTGCCATTGCCTGTTCGTGATAATGAAAAGAACCCTTTTGTTATATTTTGTTAACTTTCACAAGAGTTTCGTTCGCTCTTTATTTTTTTTTTTTTTGTGCTACAGAATGAGAAGGGGAATTGGAGGATAACAGTAGCACACACAACAAGATGGAAAAAGTAGCGTTGGTCACTACTGGTGCCACAGTCACATTCAAACTGTTGATAGTGCTCTCGATGTCTGAAGCCGTACTAAAGAAGTTGATCGAGTTACAATTCACCAAATTGGTTGTGCAGTTTGGCAACAGTTCAGAGGAATTCTTCATCAGCTTATTACAACAATTAGGTGTTGACAATACAAGGCAGATTGATGGTAAGAAAACGACAGTGCTAGCTCGATACCAGGGATTAGCAATTGAGGGAATCAATTTTGACAAGGACCTAGGGAACAACTACACAAAGCATACTGCATTAGTGATTTCGCACGGTGGATCAGGTTCCATATTGGATGCTTTAAGGTTGCAAAAGAAGTTGATTGTCTTAAATAATGATGAGCTAAGCGAAGGTCATCAGTTGGATATCATCAATGAATTCTTGATGAAGGGCCATCTCATATACTGCGACGATAACTATCAGCAGGGCAAGTTGTGTCAATGTATCGAACAAGCTCAATCATCAGATTTACAACCCATAGAGCAGTCAAAAGGTCGGATAATACAGGACATTATTTTACAGACTTTGACATAAATTCAATTTCAAACAAATCACATAAGTGTACATTTTATAGTATTAGACACATCCCATTCTTTCTCAATCCACGATCTATCAATCAATCAATCTGCTGCACTTCCATCTCTAGGCCTATATACGATACCTTGTTCATGTAAGCTAGTTATGACATCACCTGGTAATTTCCCACTCACTTTAACAGCATACAAACCAGGAGTGAATTTGTCTTCTCTCAACCATTTGGCAACCCAACTCTTGGAAGGTTCACACATGGCCACTAAACCTTCGAACGATGGTGATGTGCAATATTTGGCCACGGATTCATCTTCATCTAAAAATCTCAACACACTCTCGCAGTTGGGACATCCTTTCGAAAGAAAATCTCTGAGTGGTAACACTATACCACAAAGCATACAGGCTCTTTCTCTAGATGACATCTTAGCTTGTTTTTTTTATATATATGTACAATATTATTCTCTGATATGATTGGTGTTATGTTCAATTGATTGTGATCAGTTTTTTTTTTCCTCACTACAAAAGGAGTTCAGACACAAAAAACAATTTTTCAAATTTCTTCTATTTAGACAGCTAGAGACATCATCATCATCATCATCATCATCATCGCATTCATGTTGCAACGAAACATTCTGGTGCTACGACTTGCGAGGTCAAACCTCTCAATAAAATCTTCTAGAAGAAACATGGGGATACTGCTGACTATACAGGCATGCACCGAGTCATTACAATATATACATCAATTTTCAGGGATCCCTTGGTATATGTTCATACCGCTTTCCACATTTACATTAAGAGCTATGTTGACGCTACCCTTGGCCATATGGAACAGGAAGAGATTACAGAAGCAGAACAGGTTGAGACCATTGATCACCGCCATGGCACCTGTAATGAGATTCCGATTAGCTCTGCTGCAACAGCAACGTCAACAACAACAGCTGCCCGAAACGATACTACCTACAGAGACTTTAAATTATGAGAAGATAACATTATTATCAACAAAGGAAGTTAGAAAAAGACAGAAAAAATTGTTTCGTGAAGAGGGGATTCAAGTATGGAAGAATTTCATTTTACCAATAACACAAATTCCATTATGGGTCACAATGTCATTAAGTTTTAGAAACTTGACAGGTTGGAGAACAGAACTACTCTATCCGGGGCCAACAAGAGTCTTGGACCCAACATTGATGAAAGAAGGGATCCCATTTTACCTGACCGATTTGACGTTACCGGATCCTTACATTGCATTACCGCTCTTATTAGGTATACTGGCATTGTCGAACGTGGAATGGAACAACAAGACGATACAAATGATGAATTTTTCAAACAGAGGCAAGAAAGTATCATTCAGACCCACAATCTTTGACTCGATGATCAATATCAGCAGATATTCGATCATATTTTTGATTGTGATGTCTATTCAACTGCCGAGTGCATTGAGTTTGTATTGGGTGAGTTCTAATGTGTTTTCGTTACTGCAAAATGTTATGATGGATAAGTTTTTGCCATTGCATTACACTCCTTATCAGAATATAAATTTCACTAAGGCTTCCAAAAATGCAGTACCATTGTTGAAGGGAGTTTGAGATTAATATTGTTTTTTCATTTGACAATGTGTTGTATATATGTGAAAAAATCTTGTAGAAAAATTGGCTGAATCTTGACGTCAGCGTCTAACTCATGTTGCTTATAAATAGCCCACGTAGCACGTTCCACTCTATTCATATCCCTTTCATCTGTTGGAAGCTCACGATATTTAACAAGGTACAAATCGAAATATTCTTTGAAATTATATTTCAATTTGCCATATCCAGGATTAAACCAATAAAAGCTCTCATCCGAGAAGAATGGTGGCACTAATTTTAACTTTTCATCATATTTGATAACTTCACTCAACAATGAAGCAATCAACGTCGAAGTCGCAGGCCCCACACCTCTCAATTGGCAGAATTTGTTCAATGCCTTTCGTAATTGAACTTCAAATGGTTGATCGTGGTCCTTAAGAGTATCTTCCTCATCATTATCAGACGATAACAACAACAACACGGCAAATCCTTCCCTTGTTGCCCTCTCCACATCAGCGTCATCATTAGACTTGATCAACTTAGGAAGCATTGGTCTGAACTTTCCCCTCATCAATTTCCAGTCCATCAATTTGATGAGCTCATTCTTTGTTAACCAACACTGATGATCATTTGCCTTGTACCGATGTGCGAGTATTAGAGGAAAATCAACATTTCTCCATTCGTCAAGTTCTTCGAAACTCAATTTATCGACAGAGTAAGTCTTGGATGTAGTGAGAGAAGATATTACGGTTCCATATAATTCTTGCTCTTGTTTGAAAAGTAATTCCATTTCATGGACTGATAACTCACTCTCTCGTATAACTGATTCCATTTTTTTTTTCTTTTTTTTCATCTTTAATTCTTCTACAGTTAACTAACGCTCAGATGGTTGAACTGAGAATCTCAATCACTTAATCTTTCGAGTATACAATATCCTACATATTCTCTCTCCCACAATCGCCATGGTATTTGAAAACAAGACTTGTATAACCAACCCCCTATCTCTTGAGAGACTCACGATATTACCGTATTGTTCACTTTCATGGCAAACCTCAACGAATTGACCGTTTCATTAAAATGATGTGCCATTGGTGAAACGTTGACAAACATTAACGTCTTACTATTACCACTCAAGGAATATTGCAATAAATATGTCAACTTTGAGTTTCTAAAAGGCACATGTCCACCGCTGTGTACACCATTGCTTGAATTACCCCTGTGACTATTCCCCAATGCAGCAATCACATCACCTAATGCGCTCAACGATTTGTTGATCAGTTGTGTCTCTTTCAACCTCTCACCCACAACTTGAGAACTAGTGAGTCTCTCTGAACCAGCTAGATCTATCAAATTGAGAAAACCTTGAACTGTATCATTCGTCTTTCTGTTCTTCCCCATAATACCGAGCATGAAAATGGAGTGAGATCTAGAAGAATGTTCATTAGCACTAGTGGACGCCGTTGACCGATTTTTGTTTGCCTTCTCCAAGAGTTGAGTCATTTGTTCTGAACCTGTTAAGACAACTTCCGTTAAGCCAGTGATTGTAGTTGTCGTCGTTTTAGAGTCATGTCTTATCTCATGTTTGATTCTAGGATTGTAAGTATCACTAATCAAATCTACTATGTTTTCGTTATATATTTCCAAAAACCGACCTGTGATTTTATACTCCCAAGGAGATGTCTTGAGTGATGATAATTTGGAAGTTTCTTCAAAAATTTGATGCACAGTTCTCGGTATCATTCCTATTTCGGGCTCTGACATCGTGTAAGTCTTACCACTGCCAGTTTGACCATATGCAAAAAGACAAATGTTGTAACCATTGATACAGTTCTGTACAAGCGGTGAAATTTCTTCAAAGATATCGTTATTTGTAGTTTCCATATTAAACACCTTGTCGAATTGAAAATCCAATTGTTTAGATACTACTCTCTTGCTGTTGATATTTTTAGTTGAGATACTTCCTAATTTTGATTCTAAATTATTTGGTTGTTGCAAAATAACATGCTCTTTGTTTTCCTCCCATGCGTTTAATGGGTACGTCATCGTTGTAAGTGGTTGTTTAAATTCTGAGGGCAACGACGGTCTGACACGACAAAATACTCTGATATTGCCTTGTAAATCTTGAAGTACATTGTTCAGTATTCTCCTCTTCCGTATTTCTGTTTCATATTGATCTGTTATCGATGAGAAGGACCTTTTTAAGGATTCTATTTTGTACTCCAGATCTTCGATCTCATCATCATATGTTTTGGACCGATGTATCAATGATTGTAAAATGTTTTCCTTCCCCAGAGAAGAATCTATTATATGTGAATGTTCTGTTTTAGAACGCGCAAGTTTGTCCTTCAATTTTGAGTTTATTTCAAGTAATTGTTTGTTTTCTTGCATGACAGAGTTCATTTCATCTGCGGCATTGTTTAATTTGTTTTCAATCATATTTTGTTCCTCTTCCAAGGTAGTCTTTGTACTTCTGATCATATCTGACATTTCTCCAATCTTAGAATTATATTTATTTGCAATTGCAGCCTTCGATTTGGTGGCATCTTTTTCCAAATTTGTGAGTCTGCAAGTTGTGTCTTGCAACTCGAATTTCAATCGAGTTTTCTCTTCCTCTATACGTTTAACTTTATCTCTCAAAGTTTTGTCAACCTTAATTTCAAAAGTTTTTGTTAATTGATGGACACGGGAATCGTGATTCAAGTACAATTCTCTCTTGTGCAACTCTGAATTTTTCATCAAGTTGTCCAACTCCAGTTCGAGCAGTGCCTCTAATGATTCCAATTCTGCTTCCTTCTTCATTGCCACCTTGGCAAAGGTATAGAACTTGTTGTGTAAGAGCTCTTGATCCAACTCGAGTTCTTGTCTTTGAGTAGTTAGTTGCATGCTTTTGTGTTTCAAGGCATCGGCTTCATATTTGCTCAGGGACAACTCTTTTCGCAGATTTATAATGGCTTCATCATGAGACCGTTGTATATCCAAGATCCTTTCCTTGGTAGTGGGTGTGATGATAAAGTTTTTGATAGGTGATGGAATCTTGGTTGGGGTTGTTTCAATGGTGTCAGCTGTTGTTGTTGTTGTTGTTGTTGTTGTCAAAGTTGGAGAGAATGATCTAGTTGTAGGTTTAGGCAATTCAGCAAAACTCGCCACTGTGGATGTCAATGTAGTTTTTTTATTATCAGCAACTCTTGTCTTAGCAGCTGCTATCGCTACCGTTGATGATGGCCTCCTGTCGTAGTTCATACTTAGTGTTATATATTACTCCTTCTCACTTCTCTTTGTGTCACTTTGTCCTCTACGTAAATAAAATGTGTAAACAAAGAGCAAATTACAAATTTTGTCGAATTATTAAACAGCCCATGAAATATAATAAAAAATAATAAAAATAGGGGCTGCTTTTCTTGCTCTTATTGGGGTTAAGGGTCTTCTTCTTCTTCTTTCTTCTCTATAACATTTTTCGATCGGGTTCAACCTTACCAAGAGTTATGATAAGACTTTGTGTATAAAGCTTTTCCAAACCAAGCAAGAGTCTTGGTATTGACGTATAGTTTTCGTTTTTTTATAATTTGAATTAAAATGTTTCAGATATGAAACGATTTATCTATCTATCTGTCTGTACCACTATATACATCCCTATCATACTTTCACCCGATCATCTATTTCAATTATTATATCTTCTTATCTTTACCATTGGTTGTAAAACAGAGTCAAAAAAACAACGCAGGACCCTTCACAAAGAAAAAACAAAAACAGGACAAAAAAAAGGCGGAAACATGTCCCGATTAGCAGCAAAGTCTTGGCCATCACACAAAATAAGAGATATCAAACCAATTACATTACAAGATCAAATTATTAGAAAAGAAAGCAGCAAGCACAATGTTGCAAAAGTGGTAGACGGCGACTCTATACTTGCATATCACCGATAATAACTTCCAATTATCCCGACCGCCCTTTCTTATCTCTATCGTATCTACTCTACCTTCTCTCCTTGCACTCTTTACTTTCAGTTCTACTCATCTGGCTATTTTTTCTTTCTTTTTCCACCGATGTTGTGCTCTTGTTAATCAGATATTGCTGGTTGAATTCTCTTCGATGCCACATCTCCTCTTTTCTACGTGTCTTGTATAAAATGTTGGCAATTTCGCTGCTCATTAGCTAACTATTATTGAAAAACTTTCTTTTCTTCAAAACAGTTCAGGGTCTTTCTTTCATAGTGCTCATTCATACTACTACGACTGATACTATTAACATTCAAAAATAGCAATGACTAATAGTGACACCGATAGCAGCAATGCTGCAGAGAAATTATCTATCAATCCAGAGAAATCCGAAGCTCTTCACACCGTTGCCTCAATCAGAGCAGACCAATTGGGGAACGAAGATGCCGTCATCACCACTATCATCTCTCCATCAGGTAGAGAAATCCCAATTACAGGTGATGTGGATGAAGCCATGAAATTGGCAATGTACGCTCAACGTATAGAAATTGATGATGCTACCAATAAGAGAATCTTGAGAAAAACGGATCTTTACCTCATGCCTTTGTTTTGTTTTTTGTACTCGGTTCAATTCATGGATAAAGTTAGTAACAGTTATGCTTCAGTGATGGGATTACGTGATGATTTGGGAATGACTTCTGATCTTTACACTTGGGTAGGTTCCGGTTTCTACTTGGGTTATTTAGCATTTGAATTCCCAGTATCTTGGACTTTACAACATTTCCCCTTAGCTAAGACGGCATCATGTTTCATTGTGTTATGGGGTATCGTACTTTGCTTACATCTGACTCCAAATTATGGAGGTTTCATCTTCTTACGTGTGGTATTGGGTGCCTTAGAAGGTGCTGTCACTCCAACAATGGTGATCTTGACATCCCAATGGTATAAGAAAGAAGAACAATTCTATCGTACAAGTATATGGTTTTGCTTCAACGGTTGGGGTATCATAATGGGTTCTAGTATAGCTTATGGATTAGCTACCCATGCTGCATCCTATAGCATCGAACTGTGGAAGATCTTGTTTGTCATCACTGGTTTGATGACAATTGTTGTCGGAATTGCTTTTTACTTACATGTACCTGACACCCCAGCTGGTGCTTGGTTCTTAACTGAAGAAGAAAAATTATTGGTTGTTGAAAGAATCAGAACCAATAACCAAGGATTTGGTAATAGACATTTTAAAAAACATCAATTCAAAGAAGCACTTCTTGATTACAGAACTTGGATTTGTTTCTTCTTCGGATTAGCTTCAAATATTCCAAATGGTGGATTGACCAATTTTTCAAGTATTTTATTAAGTGAAGATTTTGGGTATTCCCCAACAAAGACCTTGTTGATGAACATGCCAACAGGTGCTGTCGAAATTGTTGGTTGTTGGTTATTAGGATACTTGCACAAATATATTCCTCAAAGATTACCAATCGCCATATTTCTGACACTGGTTTCATTTGTCGCCAGTTGTATGTTGGCTTTTGCCGATGAGAGCAAACAAGCGAGATTGGCAGGTTACTATTTGATGAGTTTGGCCCCTTGTGGTATGATTTGTATTCTCTCACTTTTTTCATCCAACACCGCAGGTCACACCAAGAAAGTCTTTGTCAACCTGATTTACTTGATAGGTTATTGTACTGGTAACATTGTGGGACCACAAACTTTCCGTCACAAAGAGCTGCCTCATTACAACGGCGCCAAGATCGCTATTGTCGTATGTTATGCCCTGGCATTACTGTTATTGGCACTGTTATACGTTTCCTACATTTGGGATAACAAATGGAGAGATAAGAAAGCACTTGAAAGAAAGATGCTGGGAGAAGATGAAATTGTCATGGAGAATCAGGAATTTGCCGATTTGACCGATTTCGAAAATCCTCATTTCAGATATCTGTTGTAATTGTTGAGATTTATTTTCGAGAGTAGAACAGTTTAATTATTATCTATTTACAGAGCAAAGTTATTTGATTTCATATTTTATTTTTGGATTTCTTATTATGTTGTTTCAGCGAGCATGTATTATCCCTCTTCCAAATGCTAGTCACCAGTCCAATTTTGTAATCAACACCTGAAAGAAATTTGTTTTATGCTATCTGCTATCTGATATCAAAAATCTAGAGAAAAAATTCGGCCTTCCAGTTCTCTGGACGATTATGCTATTCTTTGCAACACATTCAATTTCAGTGCATAATGTCAATTCATTTCAAGTTGGTAGCTAGCTATGGCTCATAGATTATGGCACTTTTCAATTTGGCATGATGCAACATTTGCTTCCCAATCTTCTCGGATTTCAACTCAAGGGAACATCTCGTCGCAGCCTATGAGAATGAGTCAAGGTGCTCAACTGCTGAGCCAGCCGCTCTCTAATCATTGCATACGCGATAACATCGTCATCATGAAGTTTATCTCAGTTCTTAACGCCGAAAACCCACCTTAAAAATATTCACCGGCTTAGATACCGAAAAGTAAAAAGAAAGCAAAAAAAAAAAAATTTCCTACCAAATAAGGAAGAAGATCTTGCCTATGACAATCTAATCATTTAAACACCATATCGAAATATTTTCACGAGGACCATCATGTCATCCTCACTGGAATCTCGACCATTACACCTGAAACACAAGAAACCTACCACCCTCAATGATGCCTCCACTGGAACAGCAGGCACTGTTACCAATGAATTAATATATGAGGAAGAAATCGGCGAAAACAGCACTAACAACAATTACGGTGCCATAGCTGCTGAACCGGATCGTAATGAGGAACCTGAATATGCAGTACCAAAGAACCAATTGATGCTCATCATGACCGCTGTATGCATGTGTGGTTTCCTTGCTGCGTTGGACACCACTGTGGTGACAACGTTGTTGACTGTGATTGCATCAGATTTAGATGCCTTACCGAGGATGTCCTTCATAGGTACCGCTTATTTGTTATCAACATCAGCTTTTCAACCATTGTTTGGTAAATTGAGTGATATCTTTGGTAGAAAAGGCGTTTTCTTGACTTGCGCCGTTAGTTTTGCATGTGGATGTTTGATTTGTGGATTGTCTACATCTCTTTGGCCCTTGGTCATTGGAAGATTTGTCACCGGTATTGGTGGAGGTGGTTTGACCAGTTTAGGTACTATCACAATGTCAGATTTGGTCAGTTTGAGAAAGAGAGGTTTGTACCAAGGTATCACCAACATTTTTTGGTCTGTTGGAGCCCTGAGTGGTGGTTTAATTGGTGGTCTCATTTCAGACAGCTTTGGATGGAGATATGTGTTTTTTTTCCAAATTCCATTACTGTTGATTAGTGCCATATTATTGGCATTCTACTTGAACTTACCTGCAGGTTCTCCAGGTTTAGGTGTTCAAGGTCATGACATTTGGGGTAAGTTGAACAAAGTGGACTTTACAGGTTCATTTCTCTTGGTTTCTTCATTGACCGGTATATTATGTGCCGCAACTTTAGGGGGTGAGACCATTGCTTACACAAGTGTATGGTTCTCTCTCTTATGTATTGCTTCTTTGCTGTTGTTGGCATTGTTCGCATACTTGGAAATTTATGTCATCAGTGAGCCAATTCTCCCAGTCCAATTGTTAGCTGATAGATCGGTTTTGTCTTGCTCTTTACTGAACTGGTTTTTCACACTGTCGATATTTGGTTCATTGTATTTTGTTCCAGTTTACTTCGCCACAGTGCTAGGTTTGAATTCTACTCAGAATGGATTAAGGATCATTCCAAATTTCATCTCCTCAAGTCTGTCATCGGTAGTAGCAGGTTTGTACATGAGAAGAACAGGTAAATACTTAAAGTACGTCATCGTACTTGGTTTCTCAGGTGTGATTGGTTCAGTGCTCTTGTGTTTAATGACAAACAAGATCTCGGTCGTTGCTCAATACATGATCATGCTATTACCTCAAATCGCATACGCCGCCATCCTTACAGTCACTTTACTTGCTTTAATTGCACTGGTACCTCCAGAAGCACAACTGAGTGCTACATCTATCCAATATACATTCAGATCTACGGGTTCCACATTAGGTTTGTCGCTTTCTTCAGCTATATTCACACAAAAATTGGGTAAGTCATTGTTGGAAAATATATCAAGTGTGGCACCAGAGGGGGTAAACGTTGGAGATATTGTCGAAAAGGCAAAGACCAGTGCCGATTATATTCAAGCCCTGCCCGAATGGTGTATTGGGGCCATCAAACAAAGTTATAACCAAGCTTGTCATTCAACTTTTGTATTCTGTTTGGGCCTTGTCATATTAGGTTGGATCAGTTGTTGCCGTATCAAAGAATATGAACTTCACTCAAACATTAAAAGAAAATAAGTGATTTTTTTTCTGAACATTGGAGGTGAAAGCAGTTTGCCTACCTTGTAAGATGTTTCGTTATATATACATATATGAAATGATGATTTATACACTCAAAAATTTCAAAGCTGGTAAAATTACAAGCATTCTTTGGTTATAGCAGCTCCTCCTTCAGTAGATCAAATACACCTTGTAAATGGCTCTTTGCACCTTCCAATTGATCTCTGAATGCTCTTACCTCATTCTCTAGTCTTTTTGGCATATCATCACGATTTTTGGTGTTTAATAACGTTCCAAAGAGCCTACTCCACCCATCATTCCAGTAACCCTTCATTGAATTTTTCATCTTATAGCCATGCTCTAAATCTTCCTCCAACTTAATATCTTCTTGAAACAACAAAACATGTAATATATTTGCCATTCCAAGATAATCAATTTCGTAGAGTGACATCTCACTAGCTCTCAATTCAGGAAACCAATTTGGCATTTCAACAACATCACTTTGATATCTGAGTTTGGCATTTGGAGGGAACAAAGTGGTGTCGATAGCGCGACGAAAATCGATCAATTTTAAGATTTGAGAATCAGTGATCGACAACACGCAGTTTTCGGGTGACAAATGACCATGGATCAAATTGGCACTGTGCAAGGCAGTAACGGTGCTTATGAGCTCGGTCACGATCAACATGACCAATTGCTCATCAATGGACTCACCCTTGGCACGATACTGTTTTACCAAATCAAGTATGGTTCCTTGGCTCAAATACTCCATTATCAAATAGCTTTCATCTCGGAACAGATGCAATCCTTTCACTTTTATGAAATTTTTAATATTGGGTATTCTCTTCTCCGTCTGTTTCAAAATATAGAATTCCCACCAACTCAGCGGTCGTTGAATCTTGATCGCCTCTAGTTCACCGGCAGAACTTTCAGCCAAGTAAATAGCGGCACTATTCCCTTCTCCCAATAGTTGTCGAACACAGTACAACTCATTATCGAACTCTATCATCGAATTCTTATTACCAACAATTCCCTTCTTATTTTGAGTAGCGAAATATCGCTCCAAGACCAACGATTTGTTGAAGTCGGTACTATAAACGTAGTATTCGTGATATGATGAAAGTGTTGACGCCAATAATGTCGAGATCTTGGATCTCACAGTTAAATCCCATGGATCTATCACTGATACAGATTGGTCGTCGAACGCCAGTCCAGAAATGGGTTGATCAACGAAAGGAGAACTCATTGGCTCTAAAGTATTACCAATAGTACTCTCTGTCAACTCCGGAATTGGTGTCATGAACGGCATAAATCTTGAACCTCTCAGACTATCATCATTGTCGAAAGAATTGGAAAACTCGCGTGCGGGCGTGAGTGGTGGACTTCTCTCATTTTCTTTGATTGTCTTTTGAGAATTCTTGACATCATCACTTTCATTTTTTTGAAGATCTTCTACATTATTCTCAGTATTGATGTCATCCATTTCTATGATTGGCCTGTTGAAAATATTCAAAATCTCTTCGTTTGCTTCTTTTGTCATCATGGTTGGTGATGCAGACCGTGATTCTCTACCATCATTGTTGGTACTTATGCTGGTCTTCTCTTTTTCGGTAACATCCCGTAACTGTAAAGTAGTTGTTTGAGTATGCACTTGCTCATCGTATAATCCAAGCCCCATGTCACGCAGTCCTCTCTTCTTATCGGTGGCAATGTATTTCATATCATATATTCCTCTTTGCATGCACATTATCTCTTCCGGGGTGAATTCCTCTCCCAACTTGGGGTATAATAGGTTTACATTTAATTTCCATTTTTCGTCTGCTTTACCCTCAACTTTTATTGTATGATAAGCAGGACCATAGAGCTCAGAACTTTGGAATTTCGATTTCTTCAATTGTGTGTCTTCATCAGTCTCCATTGAATGCTTTCTCTTTTGAACTCTGGCCAAAAAAGAAGGAGCTTCTCTGTCAACAGGGGCCTCATTGAATTTTTCGTAATTGACCAATCTATTGCTAAAGTTTGTAAAGTTTTCTTGTAATGACAACCAATTTCTAATCTTCTTATGTGAAATAGCATAATGATAGACTTCTAGACACTTTTGGTAGTCACCAATCTTCTCCAAATAGTCACTAAAGCTTTGATAAAACATTCCCAATCTAGACCCAATACTTTTTTTAAACAAATATACAAAGATATCGAACAGAGAATCAGAGAACTGGATGTATCGCAACCAAACTTTGAGATACCTCACGTCGTCTTTGTATATCTCATCATCCTTAAAATCATGTGTACATTTTTGCAATGTTTCAACAAGTTGCTCCTGTGATGAGTTGTGTGATTCAAGGTATTGAAGATGTTCTAAATATGGTATAATAGGGTCATCCAATCTTTCGAGATTTGCCAACCTGGATTCCAAGCTGATCAACAGAGTGGGTCCAGAGACATCATTGCCCGTACCCTGGTCAATACCTTTGTTCCAATTCTTGATAAGACTCATAGACCCTCGATTTATTGTAGATCAGAAAGGTAAACAAACAAGAACGCGCGTATTTTTTTTGGCATAAAAATATTTTGCATTTCTTGCTTGGGAAGCTTTCACTCTCAATGTAATGAAAAGCTTCTTTTAACAACAGGATTGTTGTCTATGCGGATATTTGCTTTGTTCAATTTATGAAGCTTCATTGGAAATATTTTATTCATCAAGTATACTACTACAAAGTCTATCTTTATATACCAAATCTATTAAACCAGTCAACTCAAAGCTCTTTATCAGCTGGGTCAATCTTGAAGACCTTATCTGGATTCAAAATTCTCAAAGGGTCCAAGGCCAACTTGATTTTTCTCATCACATCAACCGTGTCTTGACCTAACTCCATGAGCAAATATTGTCTTTTACCGTATCCAACACCATGCTCACCGGTACAAGATCCATCGTATTTGACAACAGCTCTTTCTACAATTCTATCAGCGACTGCCTCAGCAGTTTTTTTAGTTTCATCATTGTAGACCAACAAGGCATGAAAATTTCCATCACCAACATGACCTAATACGGTAGCCAAAATACCACTGGCATCTATATCATCTTGGGTGTCTTTGATAACTTGGGGTAAATCAGAAATCGGTACCACTACATCGGTGGTGATGACTTTGGCGTTCGGACCAAGTGATTTTTTGCCGTATTCAATAGAAGACCAAAGAACTAATTTTCTAGCTTGCCAGATTTCGTCCTTTTCCGCCTCATCTGTGGCAAAAGTGTAACTCAAAGCATTGCTCTGTTTGGTGATGTTTTGTACTTGTTTCAAAGTCTCTTTAGTGATATTCTTTGACAGACCACCAATTTTCAAAAACAAAGTTGGCTTTTCTGCATATTTAGTTTTCAATTGGCCGGATTCGTTCAAACACTTGATCATCTCATCGTTCAAAAGTTCAACAGCGTTCAACTTGATACCACTTTGAATCAAGTGACTTACCAGAGTTGAGGCATCCTGAATGGTAGGAAATGGAATAACAGTGATACTCTCATTTTTAGGCTTGACATGTAACTTCATAGTTACCTTTGTGACAACTCCTAAAGTTCCTTCAGAACCAATAAACAATCCTGTCAAATTGTAACCTGCTGAAGTCTTCTTTGCTCTCTGTCTTGTATTGATCACAGTACCATCAGCCAAGACAACTTCCAAACCTACCACATTCTCCTTCATGGTACCGAAATTGAAAGCATTGGTTCCTGAACAAGAGCAGGCACTCATACCACCTAATTGAGCACCAGGTCCAGGATCAACACCGATCATCAAGTCATGTGGCTCCAAAAAGGCATTCAAGTCCTGCCATCCTACACCAGGTTCACAAACAACGTCCAAGTCATCCTTGTTGAATTGTAAAATCTGGTCCATTCTTGACATATCTAATGAGATACCCTTTCTTGTCTGCACATAATGGCCCTCTAATGAAGTTCCGCCACTGAATGGTACTACGGGTATTCTATACTTGTGACAAATCTTCATCACTTCGGAAACATCTTGCGTCGAACCCGGGAAGACAACAGCGACAGGTTTCTCATCAGGCTTTGGCTTGTGAGTATTATAAAATGAATCTGTTCTATGATCGATATCTTCAATATCAACAGAAACGTGTTCTTTACCCAACACGGATGCAATTTCTTTCAATCCTTTTTCAACATCTTCTTTGGACAGATATTTTGGTGACGAAATATCAGTCAATGAAGTACTCGAACTCAATGGGAATAAGTCATCAGGAGGACTATTGTAAAACTGTCTTCTTGCAAACCAAAAACCAACAGAAACACTAGCACCAATGAGCAACAACTTGTTTATCAAGTCACTGAATGGTGATTTTTTGTCTCCATTTACCAGTACTGTACTTGAAGCGGAATCGGTCTGTGGCTTCTTTCCGTGAGCTCTAGGACGTGGTGGTGCCGGAGAGGAATATGATCTTCTCGAGGCACTCACTAATATACGTCCTGGCTTTGGCACAGGGGTTTTCACTATATTTCTGAGCATTGCGAACCCAATAATAGTGAAAAAATTATAATGGAGATGACAAATACAAGCTTCCGCGAACTACATGTTTTATATTTTGTATGTGATTTGAATTAAATTTTTTTTTTCACTGATTTTTTTTGTCCGACAGTCAATTGTGGAGAGAAGAAGCAAAAAAAAAAGCCACAATTTTGAAAACACTAACTAAAATTCTTCTCCTAATTCTTCTGCTTTATCGTCATCCAAGTTCAACTTCCTCTTACCAGTCAACTTGGACAGATTAGCATACTTAGTTGTATCAACTTGCTTTCTCACTTTAGCTGTCATCTTGTCTATCTCGTCATCAACATTAGCCGATTCTTGTTGAGCAAATTGCATCACCAACCTTCTACCTAATAAATGAACACCAGTTAATTGATCCATAGCCAGTTCCGCTTCTTTTAAAAGAGAAAACTCGACAAATGCAAATCCTCTAGCGGACTTGTCGAATTTCTTAGGCACTCTAACAGACTTCAATTGACCAAAAGAAGAAAATAACTCAACGATATCCTTCCTTGTGGCTTCAAATGGTAAATTCTTGATGATAATTTTTGAAGATTTACTCGATTTCAGAGTAGTATCTGAAGTAGATGCAGTAGTACCTGTTCTGGTAGACAATTTTAATTGCAACTTGTGTCCATCGAAAACATGTCCATCCATCGTCTTAATAGCTATCTCTGCTTGATTTTTCGTTCTGAACTCAGCAAACCCAAAACCCATACTCAAAGTCTTGCCAGGATTCTTGTTATCAGGTTTAGTTTTCACTGTGGCAATAACGAAACCATCTAATGGGCTGAACAACTCGGTGAGTTCCTCCTTTGTAGTTGCAAAATTCAAATTTTTAACAAATACAGACACCGTTGGTCCCGAATAACTGTCATCAACACTTGAATCTTCAAGCAAATCTTTTGCTGAAACCTTAGCTTCTTTGCCTTCTTCTGGTATTTCTTCTTGTCCATCTTCTTTCCCTGTTGTCTCTTCATCAGTTGGTTCCCTTGAAAATAACCCTTGTGGTCCCTTCTCTAAGTATATGATTGTCTTTTTAAATCTTCTATATGCCAACTTTGTGAAAGCGGCTCTTCCACTTGTTACATCTCTGAACTCAACAATGGCGACTGTCCCAGCTGGGGGCATCAACAACCGTTTCAACTCACCAAATGGAGTAAAAAGATCACTAATCTCTTCCACCGTTGTTCCATATGGGAAATTCTTCACTAAAATGATTCTATCATCTTTTTCCTTGCTATCAATTGAAGTAATATCAACACCTTTCTTTTCAAAATATTTTCTGACATCACCTATGACAGATGCCTCAGCCAAAGATTGCTTTACAGCAGATGAACTGTTCTCAGGATCGATCAAATCCGATTTCGATATCCCCATGTTTGCTGCAACAGATTCTAACACAGCGTCAGTGTTCATATATAAAGAGTTCCAACTGAATATAGCCTTTGACAGATCCAGCTTTCTTTTCAACTCTTTTTGCTTTTTCAATGGTAAATTCTTCAACTCAAACTCATCCAATCTGTGCGATTTCTTAGCAGCTCCTGGTAAGATATGTAATAATCTACCTTGGAAAATCTCCTTATCTAATGCCAAGAATGCATCAACTGCATTTTGATGATTTGTGAATTGAATATAAGCGAATCCCTTTGATGATCCAGTTCTTGTGTCAATGGCAATATGTACTTCTTCTAATGGGCCAAATTCACCAAATAATTTGGAAAAATCATTTTCGTTTGCAGAATATGAAATGTTTCTCAAAAACAATCTTCCTGTTTCAGAAATTTGCTTGATTGCTTTATCCTGTTCACTTTCTACATCCTCAACTGGTTTTTGATCGTTTATCTGCTCCATCTCATTTTGTGGTGATATTTCGTTAGTTTTGTTGCTCAGGTCAACATTTTTCTGTTTCTCTACAACTTCTCCATCTTTCATTCTCTTTTGTCTGTGCTTCAACCATTCAAAATCTGTCATTTTCTCTCCTTTCTCTTCATCATCCTGAGGTTTTGGAATGGAGTCAAGAGGGATCATCATTTCTTCTTCTTCCCCTTCTTCCTCCAAGTCTTTCTTTTGGAAATCCTCGTACTCATCATCACTGGCAGCATCTGGTATCACCAGATCTGCTGTCTGTATGGGTATTCTTTCCAAATCATTAGATTTTGAATCTCCGACATATGTTCCATCTTGCTTCAGTAATGCGATTTCCAAATCTTTATTAGATGGTGCACCAGATGAGTTGACGAGAGCGTCATTTGCCCAAGATTTTACTTCATGACTAGGCTTCATAACTTCCATAAACTCTTTGAATTTAGCATCACTGGACATCTCTTGATCAATCAAATCTCCTATCTTTTGTTTTTTCTGTTTCTTATTATTCCTGTTGAGCAATTTTTCACTCTCCTCTTCCAATTGTTGTGTCTTTGCCTTGATTTGATCTTCTTGAATTTTTCTCTTCTGTCTCCAGGATAATGGTACATCTGGATCAGCAAATGTTTTCGCAAGCTCTACATCAATTCTCAGAGTATCTATAAAAGACTGATTGAAAAACTTGACCAGTTTTTCAGCTTCTGAAGTATCTCTATATCCTATGAATGCAAATCTTCTGGAATCACCATATTTGTTTTTCATCAATTTAACATCGGTGACATCTCCTTTCAGAGCAAAGTGTTCTTTTAATTTATCCTCGGTGAGATATTTCGGGAGTCCCTTGACAATTAAACGAGACATGTTGTTATATATATATATATTTTCTTCTTATGATCAATCTCATATATATATATATATATCTCTTCTTCTTCTTTTACTGATAAAAAAAAAAAAAAATTTTTTTATTTCAAATTTTCCTTTCTTTTCTCATCTGCTCATCCCTCATCATATCTGCGCACTTGAAAGAGAGTGGTGATAGATACAACATTACATGTCTTGAATGATCAGTTGAAGAACGACATCAGAACAATGGTTTACGTCTAAGAAGCAATTACTATGTATGCCAAGTGGAATAACTTCTCATCTGCTGCCACACATGTCATATAGACGGTGAAAATTACAAACATGTGTTTCATCACCAATCTGTCATTTGCGCTCTATAGATAATTAATTGTCTTTTCTTTTCTTTCTCTTTTGTATTAGTAGAAGAAAGATCATTCAACAATCAATAAGTTATCAAATAAAATCAATTGACAACACTTCCTATAAGCTTATCTGTCTTATTGATCTCTAGTTTCTTTTCTCATATCAAAGTTCCCTAATTCTTGACATAAGCAATGTTTTCGATAAACTCACTCCTCAATCATATTGGGATTTACCCCTTACCAGCTCATCTCAGCTATCTCGAATTATTTCGAGGTTTTTCAATGCTCATCATGTTGATCATCATCCTTGTTATTAATCATTTTGCTTATGCTATCTTGTTATTCATCCGAATTTGGTTCCCATCTACTGCCGATTACTTTAAAAAGGAATTTGCACAATCCTTCTGGAAATTGTCCCTATATTTCTTGGTATGTCAACTTTACAATCGATCAGTAGTAGAAATATGAAAGCATTACTGACTTGCAATGAAAAATCGACTGTAGGAATTGAATGGAGTTGAAATTCAACTTGTTGGTGATCTGCTAGATATAGATTCTGCTTTGGTGGTTATTAATCACAAGTCAATTGTGGACTTCTTCGTGTTACAATACATTGCATTCAGCACGGCTATCGAAAAAAAACATCCACCAGGGGACAAGATTAATAATATAAGAATTGATTTACCAAGAGTTAATTTCTTCACCTGGTTCAGTTTATGGTTGATCCCAAATATCAAAACACTTTTGCATATGACTGGTTGCGACGAAAATTGGGAATTTGAAGAAAAACTTAATTTACAAGTTTTCAAAAAAGTGATATCTTCAAAAGTCCCTGAGTGGGTCATTGTGTTCCCTGAAGTTAATATATTCACAGAAGAAGCCTTGGCTCAGCAGAAAGAAATGATTTCAAAGTTCTACTTACCCAAGCTTGATAATTTACTATACCCTAGATATTCTGCTTTTTACAACGCAATTGAACTGTTGGATGAAACTTCCTTCTCCAGATTGTACGATTTCACCATTTTGTACTACAAAAACCCAACAAGAATAGATACAGCTGTGCTGGAGGAGGAGAAGAACCCAAAAATCAAAGCTCATGTAGGGAAACGGAATGAGAAACATACACTGAAGAGTATGAAAGGGAAGCAGGCATCAGCCCTACTCGCAGAGTCATCTTCTCTCATACTGAAAGCCTCACATCAACAACGTGCCATGATGAGACGTGATGGGAAGTTTGAAGCACCCACGTTGTTCGAGGTGTTAGCCAAATGTCCATCAGATTATATCATTCGGGTTCACGTTAAAAGTAAATTATTATCTCGAGTTCCAGTGAGGAGGAGAAAACTTGAAAAATGGTTGGAAAATCATTGGTGTGAAAAGGATGTATTAATTGAAAAATTACAAAGAGAAATGCTCCTTGAAATATCGGACTAACCACTAAAGTCACATGACTAGAGATCTTTCAGATAAAAAAAAAAAAATCTATAAAAGAAAATGAGAAATTGCTATTTGAATGTTATGAATTTTTAAAAAAAATGCTTTAATAAATGGAAATGGTGATGTGTGTATGAGGCTCATCAAAGAAAATTGATTTTTACATTCAGCCATGTTTGATGATCTACCCAATGAACTTGTAAGCTTAATAGCATCAAACTTGTCTCAGTCTGATTGCTATCATTTGATGCAATGTAACAAATCCATGTATAATGCATCGTTGCCGCGTTTATATGATTCGATAATTGTGGATTCAACAAATCAAATATATCATGAGGAACTCATAGATTTCAATGATACTATTGATTATCGCAATAAAAAATATAAGTCAACGTTGATCAAGACTTGTAACGGGCTCAAACAATTGTTTAAAACTTTGAAACAAGATGAATCATTAATTAATTTGATCAACTATATTAAAGTGGTAAAACTTCCAGATCATTTCATCGAATTTGAGTTGGCAAAATTATTCAAATTCTTGTTCAACAGATTGAACAACCTCAAAGGTTGTGACTTCCTGTATAGCTCTTGCTTTATCAGTCTAGATGATTTGGTCCGCCATTTACCGCATCCGGACAGATTAGTGGAGATGACGGGTGATTTTACTACAACAATGTCATTGAAAAAGAAGAGACTCAATGGCTTGAGTAATATCAGCAGTATCAGTAGTGATCTTGAGTTACAAAAGTTATCTGTTGTAAATTTTCAAACATCTGGCTATATTAAAGAATTGAAATTGCCGCTAACATTGAACAAGTTGTCCATCAGCAAGAATCAACCAATCAGTTTCCCTGTCAATTATAGCTTGGTGAATACCATCGGAATAGATTTCAACTATTTACAAGATTGTTTCAATAAGTATTTTTACAATGGTATGACAAATGAGTTGCAAACCGATATGAGAGCCATCTTCAATCGAAGCAGTAGTAGCTATACACAAAGATCAGGTCTGGATATTGATTTCGATACAATCAAGTCTCTCTTTCACAATACCAACCATCGATTGGATTTGGAGGAGCTACGAATTGATGGTGTAACTTTCTCCAGGGACGATGGCAAGATTTTGATAAGGCATTGTAATTTGCAAAAGTTGAGGAAATTGACAGTTATGGATTGTGATGAAACACCTGACTCATTTTGGTTGACGGAGATCACCCCTTGCGTAAAAGGTTTGAAGGAATTGAATATCAGTCTCGAGAATCAATCAGATATCCCTGGACTTATCTCTCTGATTGATAGTCTTGATAAAATATATATCAACATTCATGATTCTGATTCTGATTGTGACCACTTGAGTCTTTTCAAATCTTTGAATAAACACAAGCAATTGACAAGGTTGATCATAGATTCCAGTTCAGAAAATCAGTTGAAACCGATACCCATCAAACTTTTAGAGAAGAAATTGATACGACTAGTCAAGTTGATCAAATTAAGAGTGACAATATCGATTAAAAATTTATCACGGTTCATATACAACGTATTACCATATTTAAAGAGATTACAGTATCTCGAAATCATCTTTGAAGAGTTCAACGTGGTGAATGGTTCTACCAATACCTCAGCTTACATGATGAACGAGGAGCCATTTTACGATACTGATAATGAAGATTACGAGTTTAACATGAACGAATTGACCCCCAACTTGTTAAGTTTGGAGAAAGTGAAAAGTATCAATGAGCAAATTCTAAAAAATTGCCCTAAATTGCAATATTGCAAGATATTCAATGTGTTGTTGACAAGTGATAATTGTACAAAGGAGAGAGGTTTAGAAAAATGGTTTACAGAAAAGTTGTTGTAATATAATATAATTGAGAGTGCTGCTGATTGCAGGAAAAATAAATAAAAATAACAAAACGCGTGTAATTTAAAATATCTTAGAAGCTTTATCAAACAAACAAACAAACAAACAAAAAAAAATTTAAGTTGAAAAACACAAAGCCTTGTTTAATTTTGTTGAATTGTATATATTATCATAGATGAGTAGAGCTGAAAGTGAAAGGGAGAGTGAAAGTGAAGATAGCTCTGAATACGAGTCTCTGTATGAAGATGGAGAAGAGGATGAGGATTATGAAAGTGTCAAGATGACACAAAAACAATATGTCGATTACGTCTCTGGGATTAATAGTGGGTATCATAATCTAACGAATGATTTACAATCACATAGAAGTAAAGTGGCGAGGGAAGGTGACATTGCTTCTGTACAAGTGAGTTTAGTGAAGGCCAATTCTTTATATGAGAACTCTAAGAAAATTGGTGATTCCAATTACAAAAATGAGATTACCAACATGGATTCAAAACTGATCAAGGAGATTGGTGAACAACTGTCGATTGGTGTCACAAACATCAACCTTGGTGTAACAGAAACAGGGTTGGACATCGATGAGTTCTTAGTAAGATTCGCACAGTTTGCCAAACACGACATGAGAGTATCTGAGTCTGGTATAGGTGGTGGTGATTATGACGATGACGATTTTGAGAATTTATTTTATCATGGTGACATTCATGATCTGAGGGATGTACGTGAGTATAACGAGTCTATCAATTGGAATAAGATTGATCTGTTGTATATGAAAAACTCGAGAAAGGTACCCACTATTGATTTCATGTTGGGCCCATTAGACGTTGAATTCAAAAAGAGACGGATTAATAGAACTGAGAATGATTATTTAAAAACTGGAGAGGCTACAAAACCGAGCCTGGTTAATTTAGATGATATCACTAGCAATCAAGAGAAGGATACATATCAATCATCAATTCAATGCTTCAAAATCTTGCAAGAAAAAAATGCAAACGTGCCAATCAATCTTTTCAAATTTTTCATAAATCCATTTTCATTTAGCCAAAGTATTGAAAATTTATTCTATACAAGTTTTTTGATCAATCACAACAAGCTTCTATTATTCAAAGATGAAAGTGGAGTACCCATGATCAAGATCCCAGATCCGCTCAATGAAAAACTTCCCAGCTACATTGCCTGCGCCAAGGAGAAGGACAACAAATCCCATTTAATTTTCAAATTGGAATATAAGACATGGTTGGAATTGATCAAGGTATATGAAATCAGTGGGCTGTATTTAGGTAATAGAAAGTCCACAATCACATGAGAATATCATTCAAGGGCCATTTCTTGATCGGACTGAAACTCAAATCCGAGACATAGTTATAATTTTCATAAAGCTCAATGCCTGCCCACCCAATCATCACGGCATTATCCGTACACAACGATAACTCAGGGTAGTAGAATTTGAATTGAGGAAATGCTGTTTGCAATTTTTGACGTAACTTTGAGTTTGCAGAAACACCCCCACTTACAACAAAGTGGTGTTCAGTTGATTGTGGTGATTTGTTGTGTATTGTCAAAGATAATACAATTTTCTCAATTATATGATCAAAAATAGTATCCTGGATCTTAGAAGCTATTGTGAATTTTGTGGTATCGTCAAGTTCTGCGGCCGATAAATGGTTTTTTTGCAAAGTTCTATCCACCATACCATTGAAAGCGCTGAAGGAAAATGAGTTTATATCCTTACGCCCTGGCTTATTTTGTAAAGGTTTGTTAACAGCTTTTAAATCGACATTTTCTGCCTTAGCAGATGTATTATCAATTTTGTTTGACTCGTTGCTTTGAATAAACCGATCCATTTCTTTAGCAATCATATTGCCTCTAAAACCTAGCCCTCTTGCACATTTATCCAACAGATCACCGGCTGCGATATCCATAGTATCACACAATATTTCATGCTCTATCAAGCTTTTGGATTCGACCAACATAGTATGACCCCCACTTATCAATAAACTGAGAAAAGGAAATGTTGGCTCCTCTCCATTATACTGTAACCGCGGCACCAATAAGTGACCAAGCATATGGTGAACCCCAACCAACGGCTTATTCCAAGCTACGCTTAACCCTTTGGCGGTATCACAACCTATATTTAATGAGCCCGGCATACCAGGTCCTCTGGTAACGCAGATCAAATCAGGAGGCAGGGAGTGAAGCCCATGCTTCATAGATAACTCCATCACAAGCCTCGATAAGTTTTGTTGATGGTGTACAAATGCCTTGGTGGGCACTATACCCCCTGTCTCTGTTGAATCTAAAGTTGACTTGAGATGATCCAATATGATCGGTGGGGATGACTTGGAATATCTGTCCAATAACGCAACACAAGAGTCATCACATGAGGTTTCTATGGCCAACACTTTATAGCCTCTGTATCCGATACGAGTGATTCTTCGCACTACCACTTCACATCCTTTCAACATTTTTGAATTAGTTTTCCTGAAACTTTCTTTGTCCACTCTTTGTGTAAGTAACCTTCTCGGCTTGAAAGATGATGAGCCAGTCAGAGAAAACGAAAAAATAACGAAAAAGAATAAAAAAAAAAAAATAAATCATTGAGAAATGGAAAAAAAAGTCAACGACACACACAACCATCGACCAAACAATTTGTTCATTTTATAGACAGAGGAATGTCGTCAATACCGTCTTCCTCACCCACATATTTATTCTCGTCTTCAATACCGTTCACTCCACACCCACCTCATAGTGATCCAAATGCTTTAACATTGAAGGACTCGTCGTCCTCATCATCATCGTCTTCCTCCTCATCGCCGACCAAAGCTGATTCGCTGGAAAATACATCTCCACTAGTGAGTTGCTTCTTGGCTGGTGGATTGGGTGGTGCTGTTGGTGATTCAGTCATGCATTCTCTAGATACGGTGAAAACGAGGCAGCAGGGTTCACCTTCGACATTGAAATATAGAAGCACACTACCGGCATATGCCACCATTCTAAAAGAAGAAGGGTTAAAGAAAGGTTTATATGGAGGATATGGTGCCGCCATGTTGGGATCATTCCCAAGTGCAGCTGTTTTCTTTGTAACTTATGAAGCTACCAAGAGGTATATGATTTCTGATTTGAAAATTCCAGATACTTTAACACATTTGACTGCAGGGTTCTTGGGAGATTTTGCTTCATCCATATTCTATGTTCCTTCCGAAGTGCTAAAGACACGATTGCAATTACAAGGAAGGTTCAATAACCCACATTTCCATAGTGGGTATAATTATAAGTCGACATGGGATGCCATAAAGACAATATGTAGGGTTGAAGGACCTGGCTCATTATTTTATGGTTATAAAGCGACATTGGTGAGAGATTTGCCATTTTCAGCACTTCAACTTGCATTTTATGAAAGATTTAGAGATATTGCCTTTGATATAACGGATACCAAAGGTGATTTGAGCGTGGGACATGAATTACTGGTTGGGGCCAGTGCCGGAGGTTTAGCTGGGATAATAACAACACCATTGGATGTGATCAAGACTAGAATACAAACACAACAATCAAATGCACAGTACAACAAACAACAATCTATCTTGAGTTCCTCCATCTTCAACAGTTTAAAAGTTGTTGCCAAACAAGAGGGTTTTTTTGGTTTATTCAGTGGAGTTGGTCCAAGATTCATATGGACAAGTATACAGAGTAGTATCATGTTGTTTTTATACCAGGTGACATTGAGACAATTTGATAGATACATGGCTTTCTCTTCCAAGGTTTAAACGCAGCATATGTATATAGATTCACCTTCATTAGACAACCAATTCATCATTTTAGGAAATAAATATATCGTTCAGTTGTTTCACTGATTTTGCTATAAAATTTTGTCTTTTTGTAATGGTGGTGCCTGCTATGCCTTTCAGGGACATTTCATACCTTTATTTCAAATACATCCAACGAGATACTAAAACCAACATGAAAGAGGATATCTCATAAAGTTCTAGTCAATTTCAATCTTCATGATAAATTGAAACACACTGTACCGATTTCTAATAGAGCATGATCTTTTTTAATCTTTCTATCCCAAAAAATGATCAATTTTTGATATATATAATTTGCATCTTCCCTCTTTTCTGTGTTAAATCCCTTTTGCATCTCTTTTATTATTTATCATTATCAATTAATATCTTCGAGGGGGGGTTGTACTACAACAACAACAACTCGCACGTGCGCTGCTGTGTGTCAAATTGCAGATGAAAAAGAAAAATTGAAAGAAAAAAAAAAAATTACTTAAGAGATAGCTCATATGTATTGATTGCAAGTTTATCAATCATTATAGTGGTTAAGCGTTAAGTATTCCACCAAAGATGAAGTTTGGTGAAACTTTGAAAAGTTCATTGATTCCTGATTATAACTATTACTATATACAATATGATGAATTGAAACACGAGTTGAAAAAGGGCATTTCAGCAAATAACAATGAATGGAATAATAATTTAGAAGAGAGTTTTGTATCAAATTTAGAATCTGAATTAGATAAAGTTTACAATTTTGTCACTTTGAAGCATCAAGAAATTTTGAGAAGAATCAAGGACATTGAAAAGTTAGTTTATGATTTGATATCCACTGTGAAAAATGCTCAATCTCGTGGTGGTTCCAACGAGGAATTGATGATGATGTATGAGCAAGATTTTGACGACTTGGAAAAAGAGTTAAGTGATATAATAGCGGATGTTCATGATTTGGCTAAATTTTCGAGATTGAATTACATTGGTTTCCAAAAAATTTTAAAGAAACATGACAAGATGACGAAGCAAAATTTCATTTTAAAACCAATTTTCCAAGCCAGATTAAATTCAAAGGCTTTCTATAAGGATAATTATGATAGTTTGATAGTACAATTATCTCGACTTTACGATTTGGTCAGAACAAGAGGTAACCCTGTCAAAGGTGATTCATCTGCTGGTGGGTCTCAGCAAAATTTTGTAAGGCAAACGACCAAATATTGGGTTCACCCTGATAACATCACCGAATTGAAGTTGATCATCTTGAAACATTTGCCCGTATTAGTTTTCAATGCATCTAAGGAATTCGAAAAGGAAGATAGTGCTATTACCTCCATATATTACGACAATAGCGACATGGATTTGTATTATGGAAGATTACTCAAAGATGAAGGTGCTGAAGCAATAAGAATGAGATGGTATGGTGGCATGTCTACTGACACCATTTTTGCTGAGAGGAAGACTCATCGTGAAGACTGGACTGGTGAAAAATCAGTCAAGGCCAGATTTCCTTTGAAAGAAAAAAATGTAAACGATTTCATGAAGGGTAAATTCACTGTGCAACAAGTGTTTGAAAAAATGAGAAGAGAGAAGAAGAAATCTTTAAAAGATATAGAAAACTTGGAAAGATTGGCCAATGAAGTTCAATATAGAGTCATCAAGGACAAGATGAGACCTGTCATGAGATCTTTTTACAACAGAACTGCTTTTCAATTACCTGGTGATGCCAGAGTTCGTATCTCTTTAGATACAGAATTGAGCATGATCAGAGAGGATAATTTTGATGGTATCGATAGAACACATGGTAATTGGAGAAGAATGGATATTGGTGTAGACTATCCATTTAGTCAATTACCGGAAAAGGACATTTGTCGCTTCCCATATGCGGTTCTTGAAGTTAAATTACAAACCCAGTTAGGTCAGGAACCTCCAGCTTGGGTGAAAGAGTTGGTCAGTAGTCATTTGGTCGAAGCAGTACCTAAATTTTCCAAATTCATCCATGGTTGTGCCACATTGTTGCAAGATAAAGTTGAGTTGATCCCATTCTGGTTGCCACAAATGGATGTAGACATCAGGAAGCCTAAATATGACGAGGAATATGGAATAGTGAGATCTTCAAACAACAACAATAACAACAATTACAACTCTATTGATGAGGAAGAATTTGTTGGAGGGAACTTGGAAAATTCCCAAGTACAATTTGCTTCAAATGTCCACGATGATGAGAACACTTCGTTGTTGGGAAATACATTATCGGGGTCAATGTCGTCACCTTACAACTCGAATGAGCCAACTACCATTATTGAGTACATCAAGAATTTGTTCAAACCAGATCATTCTTTCAACAAGGTGCCACAAGGTACAGTGTTTGATACCAGGATCAGGGCCCCACCTGGGAAAAAGATATCGGTGCCTGTGAGGGTAGAGCCAAAAGTGTATTTTGCTACAGAAAGAACTTTTCTCACATGGACAACAATTCTGATGACAGTGGGGTCCATGGGGACTTTGTTGTTGAATTATGGTAATTCAAACATCAATTTGTTATCAAGCGTAGGGTTTTTCCTTAGTGGGGTGATAATAATGATTTATAGTTTGGGAACTTACCTTTGGAGAGTGTATAATATCAGAAGAAAAAGGGCAATTAGGTACGATGAGTATTATGGTGTCAATGGTGTTTGTGTATTGTTGGTTTTGACAGTACTGTCATCGTTTTTGATTCATTATTTAGAGTAAATGGCTCAAAGATTGTCAAACACTCAACAACAACTTCTATTTTTCAGTTTCTTGATCTAGCTAATTCCAATCGTTATGTTTTTGATCACGCTAGGTAATTGACAATGTGTGACATTCGTTTCGTCGTATATACTCCTTACAATCAAAACTGACATGGTGATAGGTTTATAACGCGAGAAAAGAAAGTTACAAAATTCATTACAAAATATGTTTATGCTTTTTCACAATTAAATTTTAAAATGTGTATACTCCTAAGCGTGTTCTATGTATGAACTAATTCAATTCAACAGCTCCTTTTTCAGTTCCAATTGTCTCTTCTTCTTCTTCAACAGATCGATCTTCTCCTGTTTCGACTCGATACCGTATTGCATCTTCTTGTACAATTTTTTCTGCTTGTTCGACATCATAATCTTTGCTAATTCTTTTTCTTCATCCTTAGTGGTGATTAAATTTGATTTCTTCAGTTTTTTCACCTTATTGTTATCAATATCAGAAAATTTGACACCCTTAGCTTCCATCTCCAACTCTTTTTGTGCTTGTAAATCTTCATCAACAACATCTTCCAGACCTGTAACCTTTGTTTCTGCATCTTCCAGAGCTTCAGTATCATCTTCCTCATCTTCATCTTCGCTTGCCTCCAACTCTCCATCGTCTTCTGCTTCTGGATCATAACCAACTGCATCTCCCCATGGTGACAAATGTGGTGGTAATGTCTCACCTGGAGCATAGTCTGATACTGGCAACAATGTCTGCTTGTTGATCGAGTCAAAGACCCATTGTGGTTGAATGTATGTTCTTCCAGCAACCTTATTGTTTACTTTTGGCCTGTCACAGATTTGATGGGTTACTTTAGATAAGTCGAATTTTTGTGATTCGTCAATGAGGATTTCAGGGATAATTGAACCACCACACGACAAGATTAAAAATTCCAATATATCAATTGGAACTTCTCTTCCAATGTAAAAAACCATATTCTCAAATAATGATGATACTGGATTATCATATTTCGATGGTTGTTTCAACAAATCACCAGCATTCTTATTTGTATTTTGGAATACATCCAATTCGACATTCTCGACATTCTCGTCATCTTCGTCATCACTACTATCTTCCTCAGGTTGAGCATCAGCCTCAATAGCCTTAGCAATTTCTTCCTTTGACAATTTAGTCTCTTTAAGCTCTTCATCGGCATCAGTCGTGGCTGACGATAGTACAGAGCTTCCATCTTTAGATTCCACAATCAACGAGCTCATTCCACCGACTTTCTTCAAGATATTCACATCGTACTTTGGTGGATATTGCAAATTTGAATCGTTGTACAACTTGTACAAGACAAAATTTAACAAGGTTGAATAAAATTCCAAAAATGTTAACATAATTCTGAAATCGATATCACTTGGAATATTTTGTGGAAATTTAAAAGGAACCAACCATATAACTTCTTGACCTTTAACACTGGCGCTATAATATACACCTTTGATCGATACAAAAACTTTTTTGATCAATCTCTCCTTGGCAACGTACATTAACCACTGATTACACAACCGATCAGCATCCTTAGTGATCTTGGTGCTTATCTTATCGGTTGCAGGTAAATTGCTGAATAAAAATAACATGTTTAAAGCATCATCGACATCTCTTATCGCATCCATGAAACTAGGGTATCTTTCCTTAATGACTGAGTCTAACTTGTATTTTGGTCTATTGATTTCCAATTTCTTAGCAGCGTTGATCTCACCTTTTCCCAAGGCCTTTGTCAATTTCTTACTGAAAGTTTTATGTTCTCTGAATTTCAGCAAGATCGGTTCATGCAGCAAGTATTGAATGTCCTTGGAGTAGTAAAAAGTGACCGGGGCAGTAGAACCCTTATTAGCCTTCTTTTTGTTTCTTGGTTCCCTTGGGTAGATACCTTTGAAGATACATAATCTTCTGAAGTCAGCAAGAGAAACTTGCAATTTCTTCACAGCTTGTGTTCTGGTGATGAAGTTCTTGGCATTACCAGATGTGTTCTTCTTCTTGATTCTCAGCATCCTAATATGTTATTGTACTTATAATAATATCAAGTGTAGATGTAGAGCAGTTGATAAGACTTCTCCTACTGAAAATTTTTTTTTTTTTTTTTTTGCAAAAAAAAAATAAAAAAATATCAAATTTTAAAAATTTTTCAGCTCGATGAGCTTTGGGGAGAGGAGATTTTCCTCTATGGGAAAATAGATATATATAAAACAAAACCTTTTGAGTAACAATCACAAATGATCAAAAACGATGAAAGATTGAACAGATATATAGATATATACAGTCATTACATAAAGTGTTGACAAATGTCCCAAAAGGTAAACCTCTTGAGCTCTTTTAAATATTACTGGATCAGTAAAAAGTTGTTGTATATGATGGAATAAATAACTTGTGACTATAACTTAGTTTAACTTAATAACTTCTAATGGCTGGAGGAACTGTCTTACATTCGCTCTCGTCCAAAGTTTCACTATGGACACGTCTGTAGTCCAACTTGATCTCATCACCATTCTTCTGTTGGTAAGACAAAGTATGTTTCATCCAGTTTACGTCATCTCTTGTTGGATAATCTTCTCTTGCGTGAGCACCTCTTGATTCCTTTCTGTTGGCTGCACTAACAGCAGTTTGTGTGGCACAAGTTAACAAATTTTGTAATTCCAAAGTCTCAACCAAATCAGAATTCCAGATCATTGATCTATCAGATGTTCCAACGGTGTCAAATTTCTTGTCAACTTCCAAGATCTTTTCAACACCTTCATCCAAAGCCTCTTGAGTTCTGAAAACAGCACAATGCTTTTGCATAGTCTTTTGCATTTCTAATCTGATTGAAGCAGTTGAGTTTTCACCTGTAGCAGTTCTCAATTTGTCCAAGTTGGCAATGGATTCGAACCCGATATCAGCTGGTAATTGCTTATGTGGAGCATTAGTTTCATTCTTTTCTCTAATGGTATGGGAAACGGCACGACCGAAAACGACCAAATCTAACAATGAGTTAGCTCCCAATCTATTGGCACCGTGGACAGAAGCACAAGCAGCTTCACCACAAGCATATAAACCTTCAACGATTTGATCTTCACCCTTTTCATTCAAAGTGACAACTTCACCTGTGTATAATGTTGGAATACCACCCATATTGTAATGAACAGTTGGTAAAATTGGAATTGGCTCTTTAGTGACATCAACACCAGCGAAAATAGCAGCAGTTTCAGAGATACCTGGCAATCTTTCGTGCAAGACTTCAGCTGGAATATGGGACAATTGCAAGAACATGTGATCTTTCTCTGGACCAACACCTCTACCGGCATTGATTTCCATGGTAATAGCTCTAGAGACAACGTCTCTTGAAGCCAAATCTTTGGCGTGTGGAGCATATCTTTCCATAAATCTTTCACCCTCAGAGTTCAACAAGTAACCACCTTCACCTCTAGCACCTTCAGTGATCAAACAACCTGATCCATATATACCAGAAGGATGGAATTGAACAAACTCCAAATCTTGTAATGGCAAACCTGCACGGGCAACCATGGCGAAACCATCACCGGTACATGTGTGAGCAGAGGTACAAGAAAAGTAAGCTCTACCATAACCACCAGTAGCGATAACGGTATTGTGAGCCTTGAATCTATGCAAGGTACCATCTTCTTGGTTATAGGCGATAACACCAACACATTTACCATCGTGCATCAACAAATCCATAGCCATAAATTCAATGAAGAAATGGGTGTTATGTCTTAAAGCTTGACCGTACAAGGTATGTAACAATGCATGACCAGTTCTATCAGCAACGGCACAAGTTCTATAGGCTTGACCACCTTTACCATATTCCTTCGATTGACCACCAAAGGCTCTTTGATAAATACGTCCTTCATCTGTTCTTGAAAATGGGACACCAAAATGTTCCAATTCAATAATAGAAGCTGGAGCTTCTCTTGTCATATAATGGATAGCATCTTGATCACCCAACCAATCGGAACCCTTGACTGTGTCATACATGTGCCAATGCCAGTCATCCTTATGCATATTACCCAATGCAGCATTGATACCACCTTGAGCAGCAACGGTATGTGATCTTGTTGGGAATAATTTGGAAATACAAGCAGTCTTGAAACCATCTTGGGCTAAACCGAAAGCAGCTCTCAAACCTGCACCACCGGCACCTATAACAATGGCATCGTATTCGTGGTCTATAATGTGATAGTCATTTTTGAGTAATGAGGCAGCATTTTTACCATCCAACTTATCAGCAATGATTTGTCTTCTCGAAAGAGAAGTATGAAAGGCTCTTTTTGTTACAAGTTTGTTACTTGTGGAGCGTAATGTGTTAAACATTGTTCAAGAATGTTTGTTTTCTGTAATAATGGGGTGAAAAAGGATGAGGGTGGGATTATGTGCTTTATATCAACCAAATGGATAATAATAACTTTGATGAGATGGAAGGGGAAAAAAAAATTAGAATATGATAGGATGTTTTCCAATACAATAATTGAAAGAAGAAAAGAGAACTCAGAAGTATATATGGTGGTATCTGAGATTTTCTATATCAACTCTTTGTTAATGGTGAAATGAAGCTTGAGTGGATGATTGAAATATATAAATGACAAGAGTGGAAAACCTTTAGAGAATTTGATTTGATGAATTTCGATTATTGCCAGTGCAAACCGCTATTCACTTTAATAGAATAGTTTTTGGTCATTGAGTGCACTATCTTCTGCGCTAGTTGGCTCCGTAAAATTTAGGAATTGTATTAAGTTGAGCCAATCAAACTGCGCAAATTTATAATCTCGGACACACCCACGCTTCTTTCATATATACACACACACACACTACACTACACTACACTTTTATTTTTGTGTTTTTGTTGTTGTTGTTGTTGTGTCAGTCAGCCTTTCTATTACTTTACATTTTGCTGTTTGAATAAATTTGTTAGTGGTAAATAGACGGTTATATAAAGTTAACTAAGCTTTTAGAATTATTAAATGCATCTTTGCTTTTAACAGAGTTGTGTGTACTCTGTCACTTTTACAATTGTAGTTAAGAGACCCGGGCTTCAGTTCCAGCTCGCGTGAGTAAATTAAGCCGTTGAAGAAAAATGTTAAGAAATTAAAGGTGGGGGAACAAACATCCTAATAGAGTAGCTACTACTTTTGGTGTTTTATTCTCTCAAATTCGATAACGGACTTCTAAACCCAATGTGGTTATTCGAATAATTAGTAAATAGGAGTTTGCAATGTTAGATTGGCTACCCATAGATAAAAGTTTTAAAAGGATCAATTTGATTGTTTCATGACAACATTTACATTTGGGAGTAGTGTTAGATGAATCAAAAGATCATACTTCGCGAGTATACAAACTACTGTATTAGGAAATTACTCTGATGAATTTTTTTGAGATGGAACGACTTTTCCAACCCTTCATCGAAGACCAACAACAACTGAGTAACAGTCAAGTGATCTAAAGCAGACAGACACCAATACAGGGTTCATCACACATTTTTCACCTTATAACAAAAATGGTTCACCAGCTATCATTGGTTTCAGCAATACCCAACTCACAGAGACAACTCACAATACAGACATTACAACTGTTGACAGGAATGTCTCCACAGTCTGTTCATCTCCATCACATATCTCTAATACCGAAGTTCCCTTTTCATCCTGACTTGCAACTGGGGAAAGTGAATCAGATTGAACAATATCGTATCAAATTGATATCTGAGTCGGATTCCTCATTTGCAAGTATTTTTAATCAACTGGATATCCCAGAATTGACTGGTAAATCCAAGATATGGACATTGCAATTATCGGATATTCCCAACGCTGGTAAGAAGTTGACTTGTCAACAGAACATTTATGAGACATGTATAATAGATAGTGGTGCACATGACGACTTGTTAGGATACTTAGATGAGTTAGGGTATAAGCTTGACCAAGAATATTGGATAGTGGGAGAGAAATTCTACCACAACGATGTCATCATTGAGATTTATCAAATTTTTTTACAAAAAGATAAGCTATTGGATAAGTCACAAACATGGTTTATTAAACTGTACATCAATGTGGAAAAATCCACTGATTTGGAGAATATTAACAATAGCATAAAACAATTGGAAAGTTTTAGTAAAGAGGTGAATGGGTTGTTTGAATTGGTAATACCCGACAGGTTATCAATGGACAGCAGGATCAATTCGATAAAATAATTAGATAGAAATGGATTTTTCCTTCATTTATACAAGCTTTCTCGTAGCACATAGTAATTACCTGATTTCAATTTAGGCAACTTCATCAGCCCCCAATCACTAACCATTTGCTCACCTTTATCCAGATCCTGCTCTAAAGATTCAATAGCACTCATCAATTTATCAAAAGTTAGCTTTGCACCACCACCACCACCATAACGGAGATTTCGCTGTTGTTGCAATTTCATAACATCGTCATCGCAACTACCACTCCCGAAGATAGATGGATCGAGCTCTATTTGCAGTAGCTGGTGTGTGAAGTTGATTTGTTTGGATAATATTGGTTTGATTTCTTCTGGTTGAAATGATAATCCCGATAGTTTGTTAAATTTGGCAATATCTATATCCAAATCTTCATTGTTGTTCGGAGTACTGAGTTCTTTTAATGACCAGCTGGGTGTTCTCACAAATTCTTCTATTTGCTCTTTCGTTGTAATCTTTGATATTATCCTAGCTCCCTTGATAACTTTGCTCATCTCCACTTAATATGGTGTTAATTATTAGTAAACTTCCTGCTAAGCGGTCAGCTTTTTATTTTTTTATTGTTTTTTTCAGATAAAAGCGAACTTTTCTACTGTTCCTGCTCCTCCTCTGCAGCTGAGATTATAAGCTTATTTCACACATGAGGGAGTGAATCGTTCTCTATCTATTCTGTTTGTTCTATGTTTCTGGAAATGCCAGACAAGGCTTATTTATGCTTTCATCAATAGTGGAGATAGTGGATGATAAAGTAAATATAATCATTTTTCAATCTTCCATCCACAACAACTGCAGACTAACATCGCATACTTGCAATATTATGCTGTTCAGAAAACAAAAATATTCTCAAATTGATGCTCTGAAAGGTGTCATCATGGTGTGAATAGTAATTTTAGCGGGAAATGGTGAAGAGTTATCAAATCCGATAAACTTTCCTCGTGATTTCATGTCATCTTATGAAATCTTTTTGGTGTAGGTTAGCTTTATCTCTTTTGAGCTGTATATGTTCTTGCATAAATTCATGTAGTCTGAATAAGTAAAAACTTGAAAGGAGAGTTAGGAAAGAATAAACTCGTGAATGACGACTACATTTTTCAAATTTACTGGGTCGATTTCAGTAAATATTAATTTTTTATCTTTACATAGCACAGTTCAATCACATATATACCATACCAATTCTCCACACCAATATTTCTCCATTCCTAGCATCAAACAGCAAACAACAACATCATCCAGAAAAACGTGTTTCTTACTCTTGTTTCTTATTGAGCAATTCAACATCTGCAGGAGTATCTTCTAAGAATGCAGCAACAACGTAACCAATCAATACCACATTGGCCACTAAAGCAGCCAATCCACCACTAATTATAGCATTCTTATCTATGCAAAAGAGAAAAAAAAACAAATGTTAGTAAATTCACCTCATGGTGGTTTTGTGACTCAGTCGTCAATATGAATTGTATGCATCACTTACCAAACATCCATTGAGCTATGAAAAATGTCAAAACTGGTGCTATTATCATCATAGCCGTGAAGAACACAAGCTTTTGCAAGACGGATCTAAATCATCTATGGTTAGTATATTGTGATAGCTAGATCAAACCCGCTGAAGCTCTCTTACTCACTTTGGAATATCTACTGCCATTGTTATATTATGTGTTTTGGTTCAAATTGAAGGAGATGATTGATTGATTGATGTAATTTTTCAAATGTTAGCATTTTTTTTTTTTTTTTTTTTTTTTTTTTGTTTGTTTTTTTGCTTTTTTTTTTTTTATTTAATTTTTTAAATTTTTGTTTTTTTTTTTTTTTTTTTTTTTTTTTGATTTTTGTGTTTTCTATTTTATATTTTTTTCAGTATAAAGGGTCGTATAGAAAGTTATATCTATACATCAACTTCAGCAATCCACCAATAATAAATGTCTCCATTGAACCCCATTGCAACTGAAAAGGAGTTCATGGGCACAGCAGGTGCCCTCATTCTTACACCAGGATTACCACTAATAGCGATATCATTGAACTTGCTAGTGAGCCAGGAGTACTTATCAACGAAAGGCTGGGAATTTGATTTACCTCGATTTGCTAAATTATTTCAACAAGAATGTATTGACAATTTCTGGGATAACTTCTTTGATATCACCGTATGGAAGCTGTATCTTATATGGTTTTTTGTCTTGGCCTTTGCTGACACTTATCTCCCTGGGAAAATTGTCAAGGGTACTAAAATAAGAGATGGATCATACTTGAAATATCAAATAAATGGTATAGCGGTAACTGGGGTTTTCCTTACTATTTTAATCTCCAGGTTTGTTATCACTGGTGGTGAAATGCCTGAGTTAAAATTTGTGTATGGTAACATTTACAAGTTGTTATGCACCACCATGGTTTTTTCATTTGTGATGTCAACATTTTTATACATTTATTCACATTTCCCCTTATTGACACCTAACAACTTGAACACAAGGGAAAGAATCCTCGCTGAGGCAGGAAATACCGAGAGCGGTATATACAATTGGTTCATTGGACGTGAGTTGAATCCAAGAATTGGTGTTTGGGACTTGAAATTGTACTGTGAGACCAGACCAGGTATGTTGTTGTGGTTTATAATAAATTTATCATGTTTGCATCACGTTTACCTTGAAACTGGAATTTTAAATGACTCGTTGGTATTAGTTAACTTATTGCAAGGTTTTTATATATTTGACGGGGTCTTGAATGAAGAAGGCATCTTAACGATGATCGATATTGCAACAGATGGGTTTGGGTTCATGTTAGTGTTCGGTGATTTGACATGGGTGCCATTCACTTACTCATTGCAATGTCAGTATTTGGCATTGAATCCAATCCATTTGGGAACCTCAAAGGTCATTGCAATTTTGCTATTACAAGCACTTGGGTTTTACATTTTTAGAAGTGCCAATAAGGAAAAATCTGATTTTAAAAAGGGGAAATTGTCCCATATGAAAGGTATCAAGACAGCAAGAGGTACCACTTTATTGTGTGACGGTTGGTGGGGGTTGAGTCAACATATCAATTACTTTGGCGACTGGATCATTGCCTGGTCATGGTGTTTGCCTACCGGATTTCATACACCAATCACATATTTTTACGTGGTGTATTTTGGTTCGTTGTTATTACACAGACAAATCAGAGATGAAACCAAATGTAAAGCAAAATATGGGGTCAGTTGGGATGAGTACACGAAGCAGGTGCCTTACAAAATTATTCCATATGTCTATTAAAAAGTAAAAAAATTGAGCTTTTCCCATTTTTCGTAATGTAATACTAAACGTAGTTAATGTTGTAATTTATCAGCACTAGTAAAACCCCAAAATTTATTGTGTCTTCTTCTGGAAATCAACTTGCTTCTCAAAAGACTTGTAACTGATTTGCAACGAGTTCAACCATTGGAACAGAATGATCAAGATACTGAGTAAGAAAAATGAAACCACCGTACCCATCCAAATACCAGGTGTGAAAAATTGATAATGTTCAAACAAACCACCTTCTGTTGAGTTTGATGATGATGATATGCTAACTAAACCATCACCCTCGTTCTCCAACATATCCTCGATTTCTTTGAAAGTCTCATCGACTTCTTGCTTTAATTTATCGTAATCAGTTGCCGATGCATCTTCTACTTCTCTTTTGTTATTACGTATCAAACTCTCCAATCCTTCAAACACGTTGAAAGTACTTTCAGCAACAAATGGCAATCCCTGTATAACAATTTTGTAATGTGGGTTCTCCTTGATCAGAGTGACAATAACACCGACGTATGAGTCAATCTTGAGCAACTCTTGAGATCTGATTTCAGCATTGCTTGACAATTTTGGGAAAGTGAAGACAACAATTTCGTCAGTATTATCACTCAAATCATCTAACGCAGTCAACCACTCTTCATCCTCAAAATCTGGTATGCTGAATTTTTGTGTCTCCTTACCATCACATAGTAAGTCCTTCTTACTGTTAGAGTTGTATTTATAGAATGGTGTAAATTTGAAAAAGTTCTCTTTGAGTAAGTCAGCAACTTGTGGTAATTGTCTTTGACCATGAAACAAATCCTGGTTTGAGAAATTTGGTATTTGTAAAACTATGTTCTTCCTTGAATCTAAAACTGAACAAAGTGGTAACGTTTTCTCTTTCAAGACATATGTCAATTCGTCTACCGAATCGCCGTTTTGTTGAATAAACAACGGCAGAGCATCCTTAAAAGCAAGAACATAATTGGATGTTAGTACTAATGATGACACTAGAATGCTGGTCAACTTCATATTTGGGATGGATCAATGCTATGCGTGTAAATATTATTGATTGAATGAGTTAGCCGAATGTTAGTCTTTTGTCCAGAGAGAAAGAAATTTATTTAGCAGCCAACACACAAGATAGATTGATGATTGTCTTTCTTTCACTGAAAGTTGTGCGTTTAGCGCACTATATTAAAACTACGCTTTCTGCATTAAGTAATTACTGTAATTGGTTTTATACTTATAATTATTATCGCAGCCGTTCCACCGCTCTTGAAGTTGTGGATATTTCATTTGGTTTGATGTTGTAGAAAAGAAATGGGGACCTTTCACTTGGCAAAGCCCAAACCCAGGTAGTATACAGTTATCAGAAATTGTGCTGATAGAGTATGACGATAGGTAACAGTGGAAGTTGAAGCATATATTTCGAGTGCCAAGATGTTGCATTTTTTGCAAATCCAGTTTACACCATCTTACATCACTGAATTTCCTCAAAACTCTTCTTGAAACTTTGAAAAATTTGTGTTTGACAGTTGGACTTTATTGAATTGGGAAAGTCAAAATATGTCACCCACTGCCTGCTTTGAATTTCAAATACGTAGTGAAAAACTTGTGAAATACTTTTTAGCTAATATATTAGAATTATTATTATTATGTTGTATTTGATGTTTTCTTTTAAATTCATGCTACTACACATACTCTTGGCATACAAACAGTTTGTTGAGATACTCTCCCTGATTATGGCGGCTTCTGTAATGCACAAGTACTTCAATATAGTAGCCTCCAGTTACTCAATTGCTTGGTATTGATAAAGCATGTATAAGGCATTACTAGACATGTTTTCTGCAGACACTATTTACTCCTTCCCCTTTTTCTTATTTCTTTAAATTTAAACATTCTCCATGGCTCTCTTTTTATCAATACTTTGAAGCTCTTACAGAATTATTTATTTGATACCATCTGTAGTGATTTATTTATTCCATTCATCATTACCACAAAGCATTATAGCTCAAACATCGGAATCACCTCGGAAAATGTCAGAAATAAAAGAGGCAACTGCTATAACCAGACCACCACTCACTGAGAAGCAAATGATTTCAAAGAAAGAAAGACAAGAGCTGGTCAGCATTGATCTTAGTGCCCTGGAAGAGCTCATATCAACGGAAGATTACGAAGCTAACGATGAGTTTGGAAGACCACCCACGGATTTGGAGATGCGAACCTTACAACATGTATCGGCTCCAATACCTCTTGCTTGTTATTTAGTTGCCTTAGTTGAACTTTCTGAAAGATTTGCCTACTATGGGTTATCAGCGCCATTTCAAAATTATATGCAAAGAGACATGAATGCCAGTATCAAGGGAAAATTAAACTTGGGCTCTCAAGGTGCAAGTGGATTATCATATTTCTTTCAGTTTTGGAACTATGTCTGCCCAATATTTGGCGCCTACCTTGCAGACACTTACTGGGGTAAATATAAGACAATTATGGTTTTTACGGTTGTTGATATGGTTGGAATTGCCATTTTGTTCTCCACTTCATTTGATGCTGTCAGCGTGAGTGGTTCTAAAGCAGGCTTTATCATTGCCATCATTTTGATTGGGTTAGGAGCAGGTGGAATCAAATCTTCAGTTTCACCCTTGATTGCTGAACAGATAGATTTAGGTGTTCCAAGAATTGGTAAAGACAAGAAGGGAAACCTAGTCATTATTGACCCTAAGATCACTATCGAAACAGTTTTCATGATGTTTTATTTCTGTATCAATATTGGTTCATTATCTGCAATTGCAACTACCGAGTTAGAATTAAACGTTGGATACTGGGCGGCATATTTGTTACCATTTTGTTTTTTCTTCGTTGGTGTTGCTGCCTTAATCCTTGGTAGAAACAAATACGTCAAAACTCCACCGTCTAGATCTGTTATCAAAAATGCATTCAAGATCACTTTTATTGGAATCAGGCACATGAACATCGAGAGGGCAAAGAATAACCCCAACTGGGATGATCTTTTCGTTGAAGAGGTCAAGGTTGCCTTGAAAGCTTGTAAAGTTTTTATTTGTTTTCCAATTTACTGGGTTGTCTATGGGCAAATGGTATCCAACTTTGTTTTCAGCGCTTCACAAATGGAATTACATGGTATCCCAAACGATATCATGCAAAATATCAATCCAATAACTTTGATCATTTTCATTCCCATTTGCAATCGTTTAATTTACCCAGTGTTGAGAAAAATCAAAATTGAATTTAAACCAATCACAAAGATTTTTTGGGGTTTTATGTTTGGATCAGCAGCCATGGTTTATGCAGCCGTTTTGCAGCATTATATATACAAAACTGGTCCATGTTATGATAATCCACTTTCATGTGGAGATGGTGAGACACCTAACCAAATTCACGTTGCTATACAAACCCCAGCTTATGCCCTTATCGGATTGTCTGAAATCTTTGCATCCATCACAGGTTTGGAATATGCTTTCACTAAAGCTCCTGCAAGGATGAAATCATTTATCATGTCAATGTTTTTATTCACCTCCGCTATTGGTGCTGCTCTCGGTATTGCTTTGTCACCGACAGCAGAAAATCCCAAATTAGTTTATACTTATAGTGGATTGGCAGTTGCTTGTTTCTGTGCTGGTGTATTGTTCTGGTTCCTCTTTAGGCACTACAACAAGCAGGAGGAAGATATGAATCTGATTGCTCACAAGGAGTTGGAAGACACCCACTATATCAAGGTTTCGGCTGATGATGAGAGTAAATCATTGACGACTTAGTTCGGATATGATATTTATTTTAAAAATTTCTCAACAATTTGTTTGAATATATCTCCCCGAAAAACTGCAACTTTTTTACAGCCCAGCAAGTGCTCTAGTAAATCTCTTTTATCATATTCTCTCTTTTCATTAAATAAATTAGGTCTAACACATCCCTAAGAAGAAAACATTTTTTATGATAATATGACTGCGTATGACCGACATCATCATCTAAATATCATATAAAAAGGGTTCGGTTGTAGGATTTTGAAGACAAGGCTTAAATGAGACGCGTAGCGTTTTCAGTCAATAAAGCGTTATTTTTTTGATTTCCTGTCTTTTGCCTCACCAAGTCTATTACGCTAAAATTTTCTCGATCTATTGTTAGACACAAATGTTTTGGATAGTGTAACAAATCATCAAAAGTCGAAGAAATACTTTGGAAAAAACTGGATGTTGTGTCCCCTCTGGAGATATACTTTAGTGGTTGCGATTGGTAAATTTATGTGACTGATAATGATTTGGAAAAAATTGGGTTTTTTGAATTTTGAGGCTCACTGAGACTTATGACCACAGAGAAACTGCCGCGTCGGCCTGAGGTTGTTAGAATATAGGTTGATTTATAATTGTCGCAAGATTTATTTCTTTTTCAAATTCTATTAAAGAGAAGGGAAAGAATGGATATAAATAAAACTTACTCGGTGTATATTTGTTTATAATTCAGAATGGTCTGAAACAAAGAAAATAAATCAGAGACAAAAGGAAAAAAAATTAGCTAAAATTTCTCGATATTCTATTGTTTTTGGAAATATATAAGCTTTTTTTTCGATCTCGGAAAAGTAGAAAAATTTCTTACAACCCTGGATGATAAATCCGATCTGGATAACTTCAGACTATAAGAGATATATGTGAAACAACTAACAAGAAACCCGCCATCTTGGCATCGAGCAAAATCTTATATCAATTTGTATAAAGAGGCCGCTACTAAAAGGATTGTCCTTTAAAGAAAGTCGATGTGGATGGCGTTGGGCCTACGAGTTTTAGTGAGTTTTTTGAAATGGTGAAAAAAATTTCTTGCAACAGATTAAAAAACAATGTTTCTATATTTGGTTGCAGATCTCAAATTCTATCAATATGAAAAAAAAGAGGGATATGTTGTACTGATAAAAGCCTTGAGAAGTTGACTTAATGGTTGCATTATTGGGTCGAGTCTGCAAGATATCATATGGAATTCTTTTTTTTATTCCATTCGATCTTTAGGTACAAAAAGCTTTGGATAAGAATACAAAAAAAATCATATCATTTAATGGAAAAGGTGATGAATGGGATGTCTCAAACATTGAGAGACATCCCGATTGTTATTTCGTGTGTCACGCTAAACAATTAATACCGAACATCTTAATTAAGTGTTAGAATGTTCTGATCTGTAAACAATAGGCAAAATAATCTTCTTTTCGGAATACCAATTAAGGTCAACGAGAAAAACGGGAATAACCAGTTTTCATTTAACAGTTGATAAATCCTGTTTTGAAGCATGGTCGGTTTTGACTGATGATTGGAGTTGTAACAAACCACAGTGACACCTAAAATCAGCATAGGATGGTTTTATCCTATTGGTTGTTTATAGTAGGAATCATTCAGTTGGTACTCTCTTCACCCATAGATGACGCTGATCTATTTTTTGGGACTGAAGCTGGTGGACATGTATTTCCAGGTGCTACAAGGCCCTTTGGAATGGTTAAGATGGGAATAGATGTCATTGGTGGTTCAGGTGGAGATGCTTACTCTGGATACGCCCCCAATGGAAAGGTCATTGGGGTCTCCATGATGCACGAATCTGGTACTGGCGGTCTGCCCGAATATGGAGTTGTTTCCCAATTACCATATGTCGGGGTAATAGATTATTCGAAAGAAGTTTTTATGGAGAGATCCAAGCCAGATATAGCCAAGCCTGGCCAATACCAGATACAGTTTCACAATGACATCAGCTTAGAATTGGCAGCTGGTGAAAGAGCAGGAATATATCATTATCAATTTCCCAAGCATATGAACGCACAAATTATAGTGAATGGATCTCATCATCTCACTTCTTCAGATAGACCGTGGTGGACTCAGAGGTTTGTCAATGGTAGTATTACAGCAGCTAATAATTTGAGCCAATATACAGGACAAACAACAATCAAAGGTGGTTGGGGATATCAGAAACCTTGGACAATATACTACTGTGGGGAATTTGACATTCAACCAGAGATACTCACCAGTTTTAGCGGTCAGTCGTCTCAAATGGGGGTTCACTACTCGGCTTCCACAAAAGAGGACGACTCTATTGGACTTGTCTTTGAATTCCCTAACGGTAAAACCAAGATTCGTAGCAGAGTGGGTATCTCCTATGTCTCAACTGATCAAGCATGCCGTAATATCTACAACGAATTTGGCAAAAGCTTTGATAATAAAAAAGTAGAAAAGGAATCTACAAAGATATGGAAAAAAAATGTGTTCGATAAAGTTTCCATCAAAAGTGATAACAAATCTGTGCAGCAAATGCTTTACTCCGCACTTTACGGTAGTTATCTTTTACCAACAAATAAGACAGGGGAAAATCCATCCTGGGAATCTACTGAACCATATTATGATGATTTTTTCACCATGTGGGACACATTCAGATGTCTAAATCCCTTATTTAACGTATTAAGTCCATCTACAGGCACTGAAATAGTGGAAAGTTTGATTTCAATTTACAAACACGACGGTTACATGCCTGATGGGAGATCTGCTAACCAAAACGGTAAGACGCAAGGTGGATCAAATGCTGATATTGTATTGGCAGATGCATTCATCAAAAACATTAGCGCCAATATCAACTGGGAGGAAGGTTACCTGGCAATGTTAAAAGACGCCGAAGTTGAGCCTCCATATTTTCATGACAATTTTGCACCGGATGCTTCCACTTTGGAAGGCAGAGGAGGCTTATCTGATTGGTTAAAATATGGTTGGATTACAAGGAATTTCACCAGATCAGTGACAAGGACGATGGAATACTCTTATGATGATTATGCATTGAGCGTTGTTGCTAATGGACTTGGAAAGACTGAAGATCTGCAGAAATATTTGAAAAGATCAGCCAACTGGCAGAATATTTGGAATTTTAATGCAACCACTGACGAACTCGATTACAAAGGATTTGTTCAACCAAAGAATGCAGATGGACAATTCAACTACAAGAATTATAATCCTTTAAAATGTGGTAATTGTTATTGGAGCGATGACGAGTATGAGGGGAAACCAATAGAATATGGTTGGGCGGTGCCGCATGACGTGGAAACATTGATATCTTTTATCGGATCAAAAGAAGTTTTTATTAAGAGACTTGACGATATGTTCGGTTTAAAAGGACATGAATTTGCAGATATCGGTAATGAACCAAGTTTTCTCACACCTTATCTATACAACTACGTGAATGAACAGTGGAGGACCACCGCGGTAATGAGGTACCTTGTCGAAAATAAATACAATATTGGACCCAAGGGGTTACCAGGTAATTCGGATGCTGGAGCAATGCAGTCGTGGCTTTTCTGGGGTTTGATAGGTATATATCCTGTTGCCGGAACAACAACATACCTACTTTCTTCACCATTTGTCAAGCAAACGACTTTGCATTTAGAAAATGGAAAACATTTGCAAATCAAAGCCAAATCGTTGTCATCAACCAAGATTTATATCCAAAGTGTAAAAGTCAACGGTAAATCATGGAATCAAAATTGGGTCACTCACCAAGATATTTTCACCAATGGAGGGTCGATAGAGTTTCAAATGGGGAGTGAAGCAGTTGTTTGGGAGACAGCAAGTGTCCCGCCAAGCCCAGCCCATTATTCTTTGATTTGACAAGTCAAACAATTTTTATATTAGACGATTTAATTATATGTACATTAAGATAGACACAAATTTTTAATATTACTAGCACCTATCAACATTAAAAAAATGCAAACTTGCTTTCCCATTACCAATCAATATCCGGATTTTTCGAGTTTTGTATTGAGGAGTTCCAAAGTGGTAATATCCCATTCAAAAGAACTTCACATATAGGAGAATGCCTTAAATAACATCTTAAGCAAAAGTGACTCTCTTTTTCACCTTCCTATCAGCATCCTCAACTGGACTAGTTCTTGCATTTTTTCTTCTCAGAAGTCTAGCCTGGTTTGCTTTGCTCTTGATCTCTTGCTTCTTGTCTTCTAATTTCTGGGTTTTTTGTTTCTCCTTAGCTTCCAATTCCTGTTTCTTCAATTCTCTAATCTCTTCTAATCTCTTGGACTTTTCCAATTTACTCTCATTAACCAAATCTTTCGAATCATTTATCTGCTTGATCAATCTCGTTAGCGTTATGGAATCGTTATCGTCTATAAATTTCTTTCCCTTCTTTTTACCCTTTTTGATTATAACACCAGGGTTAATGGCTCTATTCAATGACGGCAAGTCGAGGTCTTTTTCATCATATTGCTTTTGTTTTTTCTTTCCATATAACTCAACTTTTCTCAATTGTTTCTTCTCTTGCAACTTGGATACTTTTGGTTTATGAGATTTAGGCGTCAAGTTTGGCTGTGTAGCCAACAAATTTCTGGCAGAGGAATCTGACGTAACTTCGGACTCCACCTTTCTAGTCATGTTCTGATCCTTTGATCTTTTAGCAGTCTGGGATTGTCTTGGAGCCATGACGATTGTGTATGTGTATTATAATGGATGGATGGTCTTGGGATAGATAAATTTTTCACATACACATTTTTTTTTTCCTCATCTTTTTTTTTTGAAATTTTTTTTATCAGGAGAAGATGCGTTTGAAAGGGAAAAAAAACAATAAACCAGATAGATCATCATCTAGAGACATATATCGAATTGCTTTATACAATAACTATCAATGTTTACTTTCAAAATGTGCAAGTCTCTTGAATCTGTTAATCGTTGATACCCCATCGAAGAGGCAAAATAATATCCACTCTATTTTGAAGTCAGTTGGGACCCGATAGTAGTTCAACTTTGGTAGCAAGACAAAGTAAATCTCTGCAAGATGAGTTATAAATGTGGCAATAAAAATACCCTTGTTGTATTTTCTTAGAAAACCAGATACCGATAATGGTAATAAATGATTTAAGAAGTAGTCGTAGACAATGTTCGGGTAGAGATAACCGCCGATCAAAAGTGTCACCAAAAATATCAATGTATATTCCACGATAGTAGTTGGATAAGTAATATCTTGAATTTGAATATGAGAAAAACCTCTCTTCTTAGCTGCATACTTAGCCATTTCAACTAGTCTGACTCTCAGATCAGCAAATTCTTCCATTGGGGGATCGATTGGAATTGGTTTAACAATTTCGAACTCGACATCAAAATGATTGAAACTGATCTCCATATGGTCTAACTCGATAGTCTTCAACTTCACATTGGCGATCTTGTCATTTACTATAACATCTCCATAAACAACTAGATAGTCTTCAATTGCCAACTTGTGGTCTTTATTCATATGATTCAAAATTCTAGATTGAACTTCGGACATAATGTTCTTTTCTTTTTCTTCTATTATACTGTTGACAACAGTGTTTCGTGTTTCGATGTGTGTTCCATCACCAAAATAATTATCGATTTGATATTTTATATTAAAAAGCACGTGTATAAAATATCAAATTATCTTTTTTTTAGGAAAATAATTGGAATTGAGTGCACGACAGAATATTAATTTATTGACACGTAATAAAAAAACACGTTTTTCTTAAATGGCAGCAGTGGTAGTAAGAAAGTCGTGCAAATAGAGGCTTTATTAGTCGTGTTTTCGTCTTTCCTGATTGGGAATCGTGTCTTTTGCTCTTTTGGTAAAAACACAAACAAAAAATTCTCATTTCACATACCCGTTTCTTCAGTTCAGATTCTATCAGCATTATCAATTCGATATCTTTTCCCAAGGTCAAGCCTAGCTATTCACTTCAATTCCCTCCCGCTGGTCATCTTTGCCTTATCACATCTCACCTCAATCAATCTTTGCGCTAATTTTACCGCTATTAAATACCCCCCTTTGCTTAACCACGAAAATAGCAGAGATTGAAATTGGCTTTGACCCTTCACTTTTTTCATCGTTTAGGCAAATCCAGCTTTTATACCAGGTTAACCACCAATTAGTTGATAACAGCTATGGGATCAGTAAGTTTTCCAAAGAAATTCATCGTCATATCCTTTCCAGAATATTACTAACGGCAGCAATAATTTAGGAGTCAACACGTAATTCGCTAACCACGGATGAGAATCTATATTCAGCATCACGTATAACAAGGTCCAAGACCCAGAATGAAGATATATCTAAGCCAAAGAGAGCGGTATTAGGCGACCGTTCCAATACTTTGACCGCTGCAACCGTATTGAATAATAGCACAAAAATTCCTATAATACAACAACAGCAACAACTGTCGAAAACTAAATTGAATATAATAAAGGAGAATGCGAGGCTGCATTTTTTACCTAGCAAGTCTAGCAAACAACAACAACATGATATACCAATAAGAAAGGATGATTCTGATATACCCTCAGTGCAGGCACAATCTCAACACTTGGAACAAGTTCATGAGCAAGATGAATCAATTGTAGATCAAGATGAAGAAGAAACTGAATCTCGAAGGCTATCATTGAAAAGGACAGCAACTGATTCAGCCACCAATCTCATAGAAAAGAGCAATCATCAAGAGAAAAAGAAGCCTAAAGTCGAGTACTTCTGGGAAGATCTCGATGCCGAAGACCTGGAAGATCCATTGATGGTTAGTGAATACGTTGTCGATATTTTCAAATATTTACACAAGTTGGAAAAGGATACATTACCTGATAAAAACTATTTCTCTTGGCAAAAGAATTTGAAACCAAGAATGAGATCAATCTTGGTAGATTGGATGGTTGAAGTTCATATGAGATTCAGATTGTTACCAGAGACATTATTTCTTTCGGTTAACTTGATGGATAGATTTATGTCGAAAGAGATAGTTCAAGTAGACAAGTTGCAGTTATTGGCAACGGGATCATTGTTCATTGCGGCCAAATATGAGGAAGTCTACTCTCCTTCAATCAAGAACTATGCCTATGTCACAGATGGAGGCTTCACCGAGGATGACATATTGGGAGCTGAAAGATTTATTTTAGAAGTGTTAAAATTTAATTTAAGCTACCCTAATCCTATGAACTTCTTGAGAAGAATTTCAAAGGCGGATGATTACGATATACAATCGAGAACAATTGGTAAATACCTTCTAGAGATATCGATCATTGATTACAAGTTCATTGGAATGTTGCCCTCATTATGTGCAGCACTGGCAATGTATGTAGCGCGAAAGATGCTCGGCAGATTTGATTGGAATGGTAATTTAATTCACTATAGTGGTGACTACACAGAGGATGATTTGAAACAATGCTGTGAAATGTTGATCGAATATCTCGTTAGCCCAATTGTTCATGAAGAATTTTTCAAGAAATATGCTAGTAAGAAATTCTTCAAAGTCAGTATATTACTGAGACAGTGGGCTAAAAAGATAAATAATGAAGGCAAAAACATTATGGATCCGGTGTTGTGAAAATTCAAAATAAAACGTTTTGTTTCGAATTTTAAATTTGATGTTTGGTACCGGTTGATATCATGCTTTGTACTGTATTTCACTCCTGTCACTATTGTCATCCATCAGAATGTATAATTCTCTTCATGACTCTGATATAATAGAGCTTTTCCCATAGACTGTTTGGGACGAGAAGTATTGTTGTTTTATGAGCCAGTTTATTTGATGTTCCATTTTGTTTTCTTCTTTTTAATTTTTTAATGCCCTGCTTGATAGCTTTTATATCCCATATATATTGCATGTTTTGCTTTATAATAATCAATTTTCAATATTGTATTGACACAATTCTATGTTTTGGAAATGTCTAAAGAATACATCATCTAACGCTACAGGGGCGACGGGGTTTATATCAGGTTGCAATAATGACATAGAAAGTCAAGTTGTTGATACGAATGATCATCATCGTTAAATACTCATTGAACTAACGCTTTTCGATAAATCCTCTATTTGCTAAAAAAAAAAATAATGCTGGTAGCACAGCTACCTTGAAAAAGAGAAGAATAGTGCCCTCTCAAATTGTTGCTTATGAGCATCTCTGAATTGAATGGGGGGGTCCAGATGGTGAATATCTGGGGTATGCATGCATCATATTGCCACACTAACGCTTTGGCAGTATGGTTGTACTTGAATGTCTTGAATGATGTCTTGCGACTTTAACCGGAGATCCTGGAAGTGAGTTCACCGCCGATTGAATGCTACTGCTACTACTCAGTCTTCTCATTATCATGTATTTGTGGATTCTTTCCCTCTGTTCCTTTTGCAGCTCCAAATTGGAATTTGTTGGGGTATCATCATCAATATCAATATCTGCCAAATCATCATTGATCAACAGTCCCAGGCCCAAAGCCAAGGTGAAGATGATCAATAACAGCACAAAACCTAATTGAACGTAAAACACTGCTCTTGGCTCTTGAGTGACTGTAGCGGAATACAAGTACAAGAAACTTGCTGGGAGTATCAAATTGTTTAAATTTCTCACTGTGGCTAATGCACCAAACATAGCACCTGTTGATTCCACTGAAGCATATTTGATTACTGTAGAGTGCAAGGTTGGCGTAGCCAACGACTCAAAACACAGAAAAAATGAATGCCCTATATACATGTAGGAGTTGTTGGCAAACGTCAATGTCAACAGAGATAATGTTTGAAACAAAACGGCGAATCTGATGCAGGTGATATCAAGTTTGTCAATTTTTTTCGTTTGAACGTTTTTGATTCTCTTTTTCAATTGATGTAAAAAAAAGGGGGAAAATACCATCAACACAAATGTTTTAGTCGTAGCATTGATTGCCATATAGTATCCCATGTGAACTGAATTCCAGTCAAAGACATACGTACCATATAATACAATGATCTGCCCCAAAGCGTTGGTACATGCCATCAAGCAAATGTCAATTAAAATGATCAACATGACAACTATTCGAGGCCTGAAATCCTTGGTTCCATCTCGTCTTCTGGCTGGGATCCAAAGCATTTTCAATGGTTTTAAAATGTTCACTGAGTCTATAATTTTCCAATAGTAGTAATCCTTCTTAGAAGTCAACAACAACACTCTCCTCTGTTCGTCCAGCGTAATGGAGTGACGTCTTGACTTCCGCCTGGCATTCTTAGATCTAGACTCTGGCAATATGAACAACAGTACAAAAAAAGCCAATGTTGTGATCAGGATATCTGAATACATTGCAATCATGTTGGATGAAGTATACTTCACAATTAAAGACCCAAGAGCAGGCCCAATAGAAAAACCCAAAAATAAATTGGCAATCACTATTCCTATGGAATATATCCTCATATGATCTTCGACAACATCTGTTATGTATGAATTGCACATGGCAAGGAACACAAACATTCCTCCACCACATGCTTCAATAAGGTGAGATCCCACTAAAGACCATACGTGCAATGAAGACACAATTGGAGATACTAAAGCCAGTGTGACCACTTTTGACAAGAATGTGGTTATCAAAATGTATAATATCAAGACTTTTCTGCCATATATGTCGGAAAAAAACCCAATTTTCCCAGCGAGTAACGTTGTCACCACCGCACCGGTAACAGCTATCAAACCTTGCAAACGAGAAACTTCTACTTGTACTTGAGATTTCTGACAAGACTTTGTCATATCAATCTCCCCAGAATCCTTTAAGATAGTTTTGCAAGCCAATTCAAGATATAATTGAATCTTGGCACTCTGACTTATTCCCATGCCATTCGAATAAATGAACATCACCACCGAGATCATCAACAAGGAGGGCCTTCTGTACCATTTTATCAACTTGTGATTCAACCTCTCTTGTCTCAACCATCTTGTATCTTCGTCTTCATCATCATGTTCCGTATCAGAAATTGCTGATTCATAGGCATCAGTCACAGCATGCTCAAACAGGTCTTCCGGGAACTGATTTGTGCGGTAGTTATGAGAGTGGTTGTGATTATGATTGTGATGGGGGTTATCTCCGGGTACTGGTACCTCTGAGGATGAATTGGTTGTTGTGGAGGAATATGAATCAGCAGTGGAAGGTGAGATCAACAGTGATGTCTCAGTGATGCCTGCTTTTGATGAGGGACTCGACATTATACTGATCAGTAGAACAGTAATCTGAATGTAAACAATGAAAGGACTTCGAACTTTCAGCACCAAGGACACAGAGGATACTGAGAAGGCACCAGAGTGATTCGAGATCAATGCGGTTTCCACTTTTGTGTAGTTTTGCTATTTTCTGAGACAACAAGTGAAATTGAAATTGTTTTTGTTTTTTTGTTTTTGTTTTGCTTGTCCATTGCCTGATAAGGCATGGTTTCCACACACGGGAATATGATAAGGAATTTCCCTCTCCTTGTCTTTCTCTGCCCTAACCCAGTTACATATTCAGATTCTTCCCATCACCACATTGACATGCTTAAACCTCATGTTTGATGCAATTACCCAGCCTATTGATCAAGATGTGTACTCACGAGGGAAATTTCCGTTCCGTTTTGAATAATAAGGAATAAACAAACACATACAGAGTAAGTTTGCAAATGCTAATAATACCTGGTTTACAAATTTAGCCACGAAAAGAAGACAACTACAAACCATACATAACTCAGATAGGGCTTATTTATCACTTATAATCTCAACAAGAAAATTATTGTAAGAACTACAAATTTTGATAACGTAGACTCACTAATTTATCTGACCCTGCAGCTTCAACTGTTCCTGGATGGCCAGCAATTCCAGCTCTCTAGCAGCTATCTCTCTTTCCTTCTCTCTTATGGATTCATTGATACGTCTCTCATAGGCATCTAGTCTTTCTTTTTCCAATTCTGCTTGTCTTTCCAAAGCCTTGTAATCCTCGGTTGGGTTTGGTGATGATGGAGGAATCGTATGTCCGAGAATGGCATGTGGAGGCTTTTCCACTTGATATTCTGCAGAACTCAAGGCAACAGTTCTATAGTTTTCATACAACACTTCGTGAGTTTTTTCTTTGAACTCATTCAAATGTGTTATTAACAAAGTTGTCTTCAAAGTTGTGAAATCTGAAATTTGTGGGTCCTCAATATCGACTGTTCCCCAAGGATATTTTCTCACTCTCTTTGGAGCTCCAGTAATTTCATCCGTCACGGTACTATTGGCGCCTAATATGGCAAACGGAATAGAACTTGTTAAGAAGGCATTCAACTCATATGTGTCGTCATCGATGTCTTCTTCATATACGTACTCATTAAATTTGTACACTGGTAAGTCGTAGTATTGAATATCTTCGGCAATCAACTTTTTGTTCAACCTCAACTCCTCTGGTGTCAATCCGTCTGATTTGGCAATAACAGGGATCACATTAACCAAATCACCCAATTTTTTCATCATTTCAACGTCAATCTCTTTCAACCCGTGTCCAGTTGGAACGATAAAGTATAAACAACAATGAATTCTTCCATCTTTGAAACGAGGGTTTCTTTTTAATCTGCTCTCTTCAAACAATGTCTCATCATATTGATGTTTGATATAGTCAACAATAACGCCAAAGTTGAACTCATTGTCAATTGAGTTTCCAAAACCTGGCGTATCAATAATGTTCAAGGCAATCTTGGCACCTTCATCATCTTCCATATCAACTACTGACCTCCTCAATGTCAATTCTCTCTTGGGTAAGTCAGAGTCATCCAGTAAAGGCACCGTTGTAGAGGCTTCTACAAGTTCTTGGTCACAAAACGAGTTGATGAACGTCGACCTTCCTGACCCACTCTCACCAACTACCATCAACGTGAAGTTGATGCTCTTCTTCAAGGTCTTCTTTTTCCTCAACTAGCAACATTTTATGGATTAGTATCATATAAATTCAAATCAAGGAATTTGTATCATATTGGCACTTACAGTTGCCGAACTTGGAATAATTCTTGTCATTGTTCATATATATATATATATAGCAGTTCTCTAGACGGTACAAGCTGTGTGATGTTGATCTACTGTGTTTACAAACAACAAATCCTTTTTTCCTTTGAATTTTTTTTTTTTTTTTTTTTTTGCTGAGAGACACGCGTTTTATCACCAATTATACACGACTCTGATGAGCTAAGCTAACTATAAATGATTTCAAAATTGAATAGGAGTCGATACCATAAGTCCCATGAGACTTCTAATAACTTCTCCTGCCACTTCCACCGTCACCTCATTGGAATCATAAGGAGGCGATACTTCAACAACATCTGCACCTACAACTTGCAATCCTTCTAAACCATCCAATATGGTCAATAGTTCTCTGGAACTCCATCCTCCTGGTTCCACAGTACCTGTCGCAGGAGCGAAAGCTGGATCCAAAACGTCAATATCCACAGTGATATAAACTCTATTATTGCTAACTCTTTGCCTGATTCTACTGATGATGCCCGCAATACCTAAAGTGTCAAGATCTCTAGCCATAATTCTTGCAAAACCCTGTTTTGAGTCCCTATCTAAATCACTTTCCAATTCATACCAGCCCCTCAACCCAGCATGGATATTACTGTCTTCAACTAAGAATCCCTTTTCATAAGCCCAATGTAAAAAAGTTCCATGATTAAGTGCAGCGTACTCTGTGACGTTGGCATTCATATTATACGGATCAACGGTATCAAGATGGGAATCGAAATGAATTACTGCTACAGGACCAAATTTTTCAAAAACAGCCTTCAAAGCCGGAAACGTTATAGTATGGTCACCTCCAATGGTGACTAGCCTTGGAAACTTGGACAGTTTCGGCGTGGAGACCCGATGTTTTAATGCAGCCCTCTCTGCTCTGTACAATTGGTCCAATGCCACTCTATTATCTATTGGGGACATTGGCGGATCTGCACAATCAACAATTGTCAATTGATCCAATGAAAATCCCTTCTTATAAGGTGAGAATGTCTTTTGATACAATCTCTTTGTTCCTCCTGCTCTGATAGCTAGTGGTCCAAATCTGGCACCTGGGCGATAGGAAACACCGGTATCGAATGTGGCACCAATGATACCAATATCATAGTCCACTTCATTGAATGTATTCTCGTCAAAGCACTGAACACCAGGGAGATGGGCAAAAGTCAAGAATCCACTTAATGCGTTACCATGATACCTATCTGGACTCGGTATTGTTATATCGGAAAGGTCATCTCTATTTGGATATTCAAATGATTCAGTGTTCGACAAGTATCTCTCCAATGCAGAGGAGAAGGGCTTTATTTCATCATTGTTGTCTGACTGTGAAATTGCTGATAGATCCAAGCCGTCTATCAGGGTACCAAAATAACGATCGAGGAAGCGATGCTTATCTTTTTCATAACATTCCGCGGCGATTTTGAAAATTTCGTACTCGGTGGTTGTAACCAGGTGTTGCTCCAGATCGGATATCACAAGTGATTGCAGTAGCACAGCAAAGATGCCGATTACTCCAGTGAGATACTTCATTGTGCTAATTTGTACTGATAATGATTTGCCTAGAAAACTTTTGTTAAGCTATTGAACAAAGATGCAGTATTTATAAAGTTGCAGGTGCGGACGGTGGTAAGAGAGCCATATCGCCGTCGGATAAATGTCGAGTCACTTTGATGTGAATTCGATTCAATTGAAAACAGCAAATAGTTCGAGAACTCCAATAATAAAGTTTTGTGTGTTTCAATACAGTTCTTAGTTGAAGCTTATGTAGGCATCTCAACCATCAGCCGTAAGCTGCGAAATTGTGTAACGTATTATTAAGGCGGTACATGAGTTTAGTTAAAAAAAAAATTAAAAAAAAAAAAACACACAATTCCCAATTCAAGCAACAACACTTGAAACTCCTCTAAAAGGCAAGTAAGTTCAAATTCTTGAGAAGAAAAAATATTATGAAAACAAATCTAACAGAATCCTCAACTTTTTTGAACAACATCAACAGGTGAAAGGAAATTTTAATCTTTTTTGGAACTGTAAATGGCTTGCTTGACATAAGTATGGACAGGAACTAACTTTGGCCAGTTAACATAGTATTGATTGTTCTTTGTGATGTATCTCAAAGAGCTCACAAAGATAGAAAGAGCAACGAAGTCAATCAACCAATTCGATGCAGTCTTTGATGGGTAGAGCAAGGATATTATCAAGACACCCAATGATGACCACATGACAGTTGGTATAGATTGTACAAGAATGTCTCTATTATCAGTGAATGGGTTTCTATGTTCCAAAGGTTGAAAAGTTCCTAAAAACAAGTCGTAACCGTCTTGTCTCATACCGTCATAGTAATTGTTTCGAACATATCTGACAATAGAGTTTTGTAAATCGTTCAATGCACCCATAGTTGTTCTCTTCCCTAGTCTTGTGAAATCAGTTTTCAAAGCGCCAGTTCCGCTATATGCCTTGGAAACGAAATCAGCGTTATCTGCCCAAATATTTTGAAATTGAAATTGGAAATGGGCATCAATGGAATTAATGCCAACACTTTTGAATTGATTTGTCAACATCCATAAGGCCAAGGTTGACTGTACCACGTTTGTCCTATCCAAACAATCCATACAATTGGTTCTTACAACAGATTTTTGCAATGAAAGTACCTCGGTAGCAGTTGTAGAAAAATAATCAGTGTCGGTGTAACCCATCTGTGCCAATTTTTCCAACAATAATTGAACTCTACCATATCTCATGTTACGACATTCGTGATGGAAATCAAAGTATATGTAATTGATAGATCCAGGGTTGTTTAATTGTTCAACAGCTCTTTCATAGCTATCCTTTACAGGCTTCTCATAACCCTTTTGATTAACTAAATTGATCAAATAATTTTTACCATACAATTCAATTTGTTGAGCAAAATGTTGTTGAGTTGCTTGTAATGAATTTGCATCATTAATCACCAATGAAGGTTTATAACGTAAATTGTTGATTTCACCCCAATAAGTTGGCACAGAGCCTCTAGTTTGTATATATGAGAACATTTTCCCACTTGACGACATCAATTGCTCCGTCTCATTAAAGTTTGCAACATTACCTTGTTCATCAATACCTCTACGGAAATATCTGGTACCAGCTCTATGTCTTGAACGTCTTGTGATGATTCCAAAAGATATTGGATGTCCCAATATGGAAGTTTGAATAATTTTGGCGTAACCATAAATTAAAACGGTGATGAAATCGGGAAACGATGTCAAATCCTGAGATAAGAAATGATTCCAAAAAAATCTTTCATCAATTTTACTCAATTCTATACCACTGACAGCTAATTGTGATTGTCTTTGTAATGAATTTGTCAAATCATATGAACGACTATAAAAAAGTGTCGCGTTAGTTAAATGTTGATTTAACAAGGTTAAGTATATTTTATCTTCCTCATTGTGATTGATGACTCCTATAGGCAACACTGAAAACTTCTTCATCTGATAAATTCTATGGGAGTTAATGTTACCAGTTTCAACTGAGCTGTCGATCGTGATTAAATATTTGTTAGCCTTCAACGTAATCAAACCAACTATTCCATCGATCTGAGAAAAAGTGTAGTTGTAAGAAAGTTTCTCCGGATCAACTTGGGAGACGGAAGTTGCAGTGATCAATATTGCATTTGAGTCACCTTTGACCAAGTAGCCCTCCGGCAAATGAGTAATGAACAAAGGCATCAATTCTAAATTATATTTTTACACAAACAAACTTTATATGTGAGGGATATATATATATATATATATAAGTGTCTACATAAGAAGGTGTCAATGAAAAAAAAAGTGCCAAATAAACATTTTTAGTCCTTCTGCTGCTATTCGCATCTCGTACACGACTCTGGTTTTTTTTTATTAATTTCTGAAAGGACAGTAAATAAAAATTCAAATTCAACATTATACAGACGCCACCTGATCACAAAGTCATAGATTGTTGACCCCGCTATATATAGCTTTGCTCCATACATACAATTGATCATGTTCAAACTATCTGCCACCCTTTCAGGCCATGAACAAGATGTTAGATCAGTGAAAGCCATCGATAATGATACTATTGTAAGTTGTTCAAGAGACGCCACAGTTAGAATCTGGAGTAGAAACAATGGATGGCAAGGCGTTGTTAACCATCAGTCAGAGTCCAACAAATTCATCAATTGTTTAGCATTGCTCTCGAAACAGGATCAGACATATGTGGCTAGCGGTGGTAATGATAAACTTGTCACAGTGACTTCCATCGAGGCTCAATTGGCTGAGCCAAGTTATGTATTGATTGGACACGAGGCTAATGTTTGTTCCTTGGACAGTGCTGGTGAATTGTTAATCAGTGGGTCTTGGGATAGAACAGCCAAAGTTTGGGAAGATTTCAAATTGAAATTTGATTTGAAAGGTCACTCAGGATCAGTTTGGGATGTTAAGATTATTGGTGAAGAGCTGTTTTTAACTTGTGGTGCAGACATGAAAATCATTTTGTGGTCCAAGGATAAGAAAATTAAAGAGTACATCGGACATAAAGATGTTGTGAGGAGCTTGCTCTTGTTACCAGATGGGGAGAACTTTGTCAGTGCATCTAATGATGGCACTATTAAGTTTTGGAACATTGCCAGTGGTGAATGTTATAAGACTTTGACTGGGCATGACAGTTTCATTTATTCATTGAGTTTATTGTCAAATGGTGACATTGTTAGTAGTGGGGAGGATAGAACTGTGAGAGTATGGAGAGATGATAAATGTGTTCAAATTATAAATTTTCCTTGCATTTCGAATTGGTATGCTTCAGTTCAGCCTAATGATGATATAGTAGTTGCATCAAGCGATGCTCAAATTAGAATATTTACAAGATCTGTTGATAGAGAGGCATCTTTGGAGGAGCAGAGACTGTTTGCTGAAGCAGTTGAGAAATCTGCAATCAATGAGAATACCATTGACAACTTAAATAAGGAAAAAATACCGGGTCCTGAAATTCTTGAAAAAGATGGCGCTGATGGACAAACTGTGATGGTGAAGTTGCCTAGTGGTGTTGTTGAAGCATACCAATGGGAAGCAGATAAATGGATTAAGATTGGCGAAGTTGTTGGAGCTGCAGGAAAAGATAAGAAACAAGAATATGAAGGGAAATTTTATGATTATGTCTTTGATGTTGATGTGAAAGATGGTGCACCACCTTTAAAATTACTGTTCAATGTGACAGATAATCCATACGTTACCGCTGCCAATTTTCTTGAGAGACACGAGCTTCCAGCTACTTATCAGGAAGAAATTGTTAAATTTATTTTGAACAATACTCAGGGGGTACAACTTGGTACTAAAACTGCTGAGAACCCTTACGCGGACAACAATGATAGCGGTAATTCAAAAGATTTCAATGTATTACCACAGACTATCAGACTACAATTTTCGAAACCAGTTGATTTCAAAATCATAGAAAAAGTGAATAGTAATGAATTGAAGAAATTTGATGATGAACAGTTGATGGAAATAAAATCATTTTTCTTTCAAAGGAAGGGTGATGAGTTGTATACTATTTGGAAACACATTGATGAGAATTTCAGCAATAAGGTTTTCTCATATGATTTTCTCAGATCCATTATTAAATATTTGCAGCCCGAAAAATTGGAAAAATTCCATGATGTATTGGAACTGGGATTACAAAATTCGAATATAAATATAGTCAATTTGAGTTTGAAAATCTTGTGCAATATTTCTCATGAAGTTATACATCCTGTTCAAGTTTTATTGCCTAAGGTGTTGAGCTTGCCAATTAATTCAAAGATAAATTTATCTTTAGCTACATTATTGTTGAATTTGACCACTTATAGGTTGCAAAGAGTTGATTTATTACCAAAATTTGCCGAATTGATTGATTCAGAAGTTGGAACTCCAGATTCAGAGATTGCATACAGAGCATTGATCGGTATTGGTAATTTGTCCATATTAGATAAAGATGAGGGTTGTAAGAAATTTTTGCAAACGGTTGAGTTCAAATGGGAAAGTTCTAGGTTCTTTAATTTGTATAGCGATTTCAAAAAGTTGTAAGAGTTTTGTTGTGTTTTTGACTTTGTTGTTACATCGCTTAATATCCATGATACTACAATATCTATCTATAAAAAAAAAAAAAAGACAGAATAAATTAAATTTAAAAAAGTGTCTATCGTTGAAGAAAAAGAAATGGAAGAAGTGAGTCAAACATCAACGACAAACCTGAGCAACAATTTTGTTGCTTGAATTTGCAAAGTTAAATCAGTTGATTTTTAGTTAATAAAATAATATGAATACAAAAGATGAAATTGAAAAGCCGTAACAAAACAAAACCAAAAAAAAAAAAAAAAAAAATTCAAACAAAAACCCAATGCTCGTATAAACAGATTTTGTACTTTTTTTTTTTCGGGAAAATTCAAATATGTGTGAAAAGGAGGGCAGGGGGGGG